>OY735204.1:34330670-34665670 GCA_963457665.1 Thysanoteuthis rhombus
AATTTAGGAGTGATTTCCACATTGATATCATTGAAAAGAAACTTACTAGATTGCAGTTATGTATTCTGTTTCATTTGGACTAATTTCCTCGCCTTTGGCTTTTTTTTACGACAACATTTTTGCGCCTGTTCCATCCTCCTATGCCTGTTGCATTCTGGAATATTCGTTTACTTCCCATCTTTGTCCCATAAGATTCTTCTCACCGGTAGCTCTTTTAGCTGTACTTCTAACATGGCTTGTGTACCCCAGAATTTCTGCACTTCTGACCCAGGCGTTGAATTTGTGATTTTCCGGCGCACTAGACGAATTCCATTCCAATGATTTGATTATTTGTTCAAGATTTTGACATTAAACTGAACCAGTGATTGAGGATAATTTTTTGATGTTTTGAATTTCATAAAAACACTCCCCCAGGGTGATAAAAAACTCTATCTTTCCATTTTGTGAAACGTGGATTACCTGATGATGTATTAATGCGAAATGAACAAAAATAATCTCAGCTTGAAATTCAATACGGTTCGGAAATTCCATTTTCTGAAACGGTAACCGTTAGGACAGCTCTGCATTTCCTGCTGGATAATATGACGTCCTGTTTACTATATAGATGTTTGAAAAAAAAATACAAAATTTAACTACGTAAGTAACTAAAAGAGTCGATTTTTTACGCAGTATATTTGATAATAGAATACCATGATGCTATACCAATTGTATTGTTGCTTAGATAGCAATGAATATTGACTGAGTAGCGTTTTGACGGTTATTACAAGAGGGTCTACTCTGTTGATTGTTCTCAACTGTCGCAACATGTCCACACTTTTTGGACAACGCCATATTCATAGAACTTTCAATGAAAAAAAAAAGCTTACGATACAAGTCATGAACTACAAAATAGATATCGAAAAAATTAGACCCTATGAAACTGGATATGGAATATTTTTCACTATCATACTATTACTGCTGTCTCTGTGAGCAGCATATGTTAGTTAAGGATATGTTTCCTATACCCAGACTCTTTTTATTCAATTAGATAATACCCCTTTACTAATCAATAACTACAATATTTAATCAACGATTGCACTGCGGATAGATCAAATCTGCTTTCGTTAACTTCCAACTCCACTCATTTTTTGAAGGGTAGCTCACAAATAACTATTTTCTTTCATCTCTTTATGGTATCACAAGGTCAGTTGCCCACAGTTTGTTGTTTAATTAAATAAACCCATGATTGAAGTGTACTATTGGATTGGCATGAAAAATACAACCTTGCTTAGTTTATATCCCAGATACACAAAATACCAACCATACAAATTGATTCAGATATTGTTTATAGCTTTGGGAAGAGTTATTATCATTCCAAATCTTGTTCGGGTAACTAAACTCCCTCTCCATGTTCTGAATGTTGTTAAACAGGTGGCGTACATCAGCCTGTCGGCCAGATACTCAAGTCAAGCTAGTATGGATTTCAACACCGCGTGGGTTTCTTTGCTTAGCAATGTTGGTGAACTGTCCCGTGATAATTTAGAATCAACAGGATACCTGGGTGGTGATATGGTTTAGTCTATTTTAATAAAATGATCCAGTTGGTATAGTAATGACATTTTATTCTGTTGCCATTCTTCTGTAAAGATAAGGTTACTCTACTTTTCATATAGATTAGACACATGACAGAGGGTGGACATTGAATCGGCCGGAACGTTGTGTTTATATCATCAGGGACACGAAGAAGGGATTTAATTTTCCACAAAAAAGTTTGAATAGGAATTGAACGGGAGTTCCGTAAAGTTTACCTGAAGCAGATTGATAGATAAGAACTATTCTCTTTTGTCCGCCTGCCTTTGTTGACAGGAATGAGAAGAGATCCATTATACTTTATTCACAGTATGAAGTCACATTCATTAACGTGAAAGAGTTGGTGTATCATAGTGACAATCGATTGACTTTTGGATGCATAATGTATCAAGTAATCAATTTACTCGAAATACTGTACGGACCAAAAGCAATAGATAGAGTGTCCGTCAAAAGCAATCAAGAATACGATGGGGACATGTTTGGCTTTCATGTCCTTATCTGTATTAAATAGATCAGAATCTATTCGGCCATACGTGTATATCTTTCGAAAACTGTTTAACGAGCGATCTGGACTGGTTAGTTTCTGTCCAAAGCTCCAATCAGTCGACAGCATCAAAATCTTTAACCAACTCGAATAAAACTGTGATTAATCCGTGGGATTCCCAACGACACCTCTCCTGGCGTTGCTCGGCAGATATTCTGATGGCAAAGGTGCCCCTTCTGCACAGCGATATTTTGCTGGTTAGCCCCACAGACCAATGCGAGTGTTGTGAATTAGGTACTTCCTACTTACTTACTATTATGGACTTGTACCAAACTAGGCTGACCTTTGTAAACATTTAGCTGTGCACCTGCCGTAGATTGAGGGTTAAGACCATGGTAAGCATGGTGAGTTTGAACTACACCGGGTTTTGCAACATATGCACCGACACAGCAGTCCCTTCATCAGGCTCCATAAAGACTCTGATTCCTTTCAACTAACAAAAAAGCTCACCCAAACTCTTCACAACCTGCCTCGTGATGATTTCCCGAAATTTAGAATGGGGGAAAAAAAAGGAATACGGATAGACGGTAGATGCCTAAACAACCTCAGATTACTGCTGACGTCGCTCTCTTTGCTAACAACCTTCACGATCTCCGAATAACGTTAGGCGAACTAAATGAAGCAAGCAAGAATGTTAGGTTTCACATGAACTTCAACAAAACAAAACAAATTTCATGTACAACAATCATGTTGGGGACAGAGACACAAAGATCGAAATCGAAAATCCAGAGCTGCAGAAAGTAGGCCACTACATCTACCTAGGACAGAAAATCATCAAAAGAAGAAATGAAGTGAAGAGTCACACTAGGTAGGCCAGCTTTTGATAGAGCAGACTCGACTTTCAAGAATGAGAAAATCCCAATAGCCATTAAAAGAAGGATATACTACCGATTTATCCAACTGATTATACATAGAGCTGAAAAATGGAACCTAAAATAGAGACTGACCCTCAAACTGAGAACCATGTAGCGTGCACAAGGGAGGATCATGCTCAACCTCACATGTAGAGATCATAAGACGACACAGTATATCAGAAAAAATACATGTCCGAGACATCAGAGTAATTATTAAAAAACTCAAATGGCAATGGGCTGGACATGTTGCAAGAATGCTTGACAACCACTGGACATCCCAAATTACAATGTGGATTCCAGAGACCAGGTACGAGGTTGTGGCTGACAAAAAGTAGAATGGCGTAACGAGCTAGATGAATTCAGAAAGTACTGGCCCCGCTACGCCCATGATTGAAAAGTCTGACGAACCTCGGGGAAGGTCTATGTCTAACGACGGACGCTAACAGACTGATGATAGATATGAAGCTGTTTACATCAACTAGTTTAAATAGATATTACTTCAATTAACGGTATTGTGCGGATCCGTGGCAGGCTTATTTCAAAACAAGACTTCTGCCAGTTGTCCCTCCATTTTGCGAATTGTTCAATGATTCCTTCCTCGTTTCTTTCTGATTTTTCATCGCTGCCCCCTCCTCTTTTGTCCGTCCAACCAATGAATGGACACGTGAAATGCATTAACATAACCTCAAAATGTTTATTCTGTCTCGAACACCTGCCTTCTTTTATGCCGCGTGTCCCGAGGAAGAACTCAACACTACCTATCTCACCTCAATCTTGATAATTACGAAGCTTAGCTTCGTACAGTACAAAACCAGGTAATGATCAATACATAAGCTTTACTCAGTGTAGCTTCGTATGGCATAAGGTCAGAAGCAAAAGACACTCAGTGAGGATAAATCTTGATAAACTAGCAATGGTCACTGAGACTAGCTTGCTGGCAACAGCTCTACAGTAGGCTCACTATATTTATCTTAGTCTGGCATAAGGTCGAAATACTAGTGTTATTTTGCAGTGCACAATTCAATACGCAAGTAATGGCTTTGTAAGACAAGCGTGTTCATTACCCTTCTACAGCAGATGCCCTTCTAATATCAATCTTCAAATTGACTTCAACTAGGCCTGGCACAGGGCTACAATATTAGAGCACTAAATTGGAATCACTTTATGATTGGCGACCAGGGGTATTCATAAGGATAAACGGTAGGAAATGAAAGATAGGAAGATTGTGAGGTACTTGACTTCCAAGTGAGCAGAATCTGGCCGCCTTGTAAATCATAAGCTTAGATACTGAGTGAAACTGAACACTGAATAGCAAGCAATGGATATGTGATTATTTGCTAAGCTTAGTGAAGCACAAGCTAATCTACTAAGCTTAGATTAGTCTTTCACAAGCTTATATACTAAGCCAGGATCATCTGGCAGAAGATTATACACTAAGCTTGGAATGGTCTTCTCTACGAAGCCAACTTGAAATCATTGCGCTACGCTCGATGCTCTATGATTTATTAATGAACCTGCCCAGGAGTGGAGTACTCAGCAAGGATTGAACTCATCTTACAACCAATAGTTCAGCGAGAGCTACCCGGAGGCCATGACAGGTACACCTCTCACTTGAATCTTTATGCACCTGGGACAGAAGCAAGTGGAATCGGTGAACGGGATTCGCTCGGATGGCACTGCGAGGTATGTAGGGACCTTTACAAAAGATCAAGGATTGGCCCAGGCGCCTCAGATATAGTGGTGCATCAAAGTCGAGTGTGAAGAAGAAAAATATCTGTTTTTGTTTGTAGTGATAACAATCAAGTTGAGGTGGGGGTGTTTAACCGGGTATGTGTTGCAGAGTATCTCGGTGTGATCATTACCCAGAGGGCGATATAGATATAGACCGGGTAAGCAAAGAAGGCGTAAAAGGGTGCACGCCCTGTTGGATGCGTAATAATAATAATAATAATAATAATAATAATAATAATAATAATAATAATCTTGCTCTTACCCCTCTCTTTCTTTCTCTTTCTCTCTCTCTCTCTCTCTCTCTCCCTCTCTCTCTCTCTCTCTATATATATATATATATATATATATATATATATTCAATCGCCTCTTGGATATAAGGCAAGTGCACGGGTGCTAGCGGGTATTTTTCGGGATGTGTGCGTTTGTGCAGAACTCTGTGCGTTTGTGTGTGTACGCATGTTGTAATCATGAATTTCTATTTTAGTCCGTGAATAGATGTGTCTGTGTCTGTGTTTACATGTGCATGTGTGTTTGCACGAGCGTGCGTGTGTGTGTGTGTGTATGTGTGTGTGTCTGTGAACGGTGCACTACTTAGTATTGCTATCATAGTCATATAGTATTACAACATAATGTTCGGTTCCATATTTTGATGATATCTACGTATAGAAGCGATTACGCTTTATGAAACATGGTATTTATCTTCAATAACCACAGATGTAAAATTCGACAGATGGTTACTCTATGTAATATGGTGCCAAAAATACCTGGATTTATTCTCTTTGCATAGATACTCGGGCGTACCCTTGCCCTTTAAGCCTTTTTTGTATGGGGAGGTACAGTCTGAACAATGGACCCCCGGTTCCTAGGCTTCAATTATAGACTTAGAATATCCTGCCCATGTGTAGAAGAAACTCAATTTTCCGCTTCATGAGATGATGTATATTTGTCTATGATCCTTTGTTTATCAATCTGGTTACTGTTGATATAAGATGAAGAATTGGAGAAAAAAAAAGCTTGACCAAGTTGTTGTTTTCTTGTATTTATGTATGTATGTATGTATGTATGTATGTTGTGTTCGTATATGTGTACAAATAGCACTTGGAATTTAGTTCAAAATCACGACTCTCTGATATTCAATACTTTTATGTGTTTAAAAAATCTAAATGAATTTTCATGGATGAGATGATAGTGCGTATGATCACTCACTCGTGTTTATATATATATATATATATATATATATATATATATATATATATATATATATGTGTGTGTGTGTGTGTGCGTGTGTGTGTGTATATATACAAAGTGAGAGGAAACAAGTATTTGGACACTCGCAATATTAATTTAATAAACTTCCGAAACTCACGTTTACTTTAGATATACACAGGTAAATTTAGTCGGTTTAAACTTAATAACTAAGAGAAAAAAATCATATTTCCAAACATACAATCCGGATTGAAATATAAACCAAAGTAATGGAAAAAAGTATTCGGATGCTATGAAATATAAAATATATTATTCAGAAAGGAATGCAAGTCTGTACTTGCATAGAAACTTTTGGGACATTCCACCGATACTTAAGTTATTATATTAACACAGTCATCATTCATTACTTTTACCTTCTTGGAAGGAGGCAGCCAGGATTATAATAAGGGGGTTTTCAACCGAACAAAATTGTCGTAATTAAGCGACTTAGTGAATGTTTGAGTTTGAAGCCATAGCCAACGTGTTAAATATCCCAGTCATTACCAATGAATCGATAATTCTGAAGTGGAAGAAGTTTGGCACCTCCAGAAACCTCTCTCGATCTGGAGCTCCATGGAAAATATCTCAACGAGCACAAACTGTCTTCAAAAACAGATAAAGCTAATCCAAAAGTAACTTGGAAGCAGGTCAAAGATTATTTGATAGTAGCCGGTACATCAGTTACTAGAAGAAGTATTAGTAATGAACTACTAAAAATCCTGTGCCCTACTAAAAAAAAAACTTTTGTTGAAAAAAAGGAACCGAGATTTTCGGATGAAGTTCAGTTGTGACCATTTAGAGAAGCCTAATTTACAAAAAAAACAAAACAAAAGAAAAATGTCTGGTCAAATAAATCAAAAGTTAAACATTTGGGCATGGGGAAAAGATTGATGCGATTATGATCCCAAACAAACATCATCCCCACAGTAAAGCATGGAGGTGGACGTACCATGGTTCGTCTTGTTTCTCTTCCAATGGTACGAGAGGGATCTTCAAATGATTGGAGGAATATCAATGAACCGACGTATCGGAGTATTTTGGAAGGTAATGTGTTCTCTTCGATGCAACAGCTGGAGTTTGAGGCAAAACCAAGGCTATCCAGCTAAGTATTAAAATGTGAAATCAATGTGTCAGAATACTTTTTTCTATGATTACTTTTGTTTATATTTCATTCTGCATTGCATGAGTTGAAATATATATATATATTATTTCTTTATAATTGTTATTTTTATTTTAAAATATAGCATCCATGTAAATTTTAAGTAAATATGAACATTTGAAGTACGCTGAATGAATCGATTTTTGTAAGTGTCCAAATACTTGTTTCTACTCACTATATATATATATATATGTTTGTGTGTGTGTGTGTGTGTGTGTGTGTGTATCGGAATTACTTTCATCCTTTGAGAATGATGGACAAGGCCATCACTGGTTTATATTTACATAGTTATTCGAAACAGATGGGTTGCTAACAGTATTATTAACAAACGTAACAACGGAGATATAATTGTTGAACGGTAGTTGAGCACGCTCTGGTAGAAGTGCAAATTATGTTTATCGTAACTCTGAGTCTGTTCTGTTATATATGCAGTTTTAGATATGTGTGGTGAATCGTCTTGATACTAAAAATGTACGTGCATCTTGAAGTGCAGATGTGTATCTTTCACAAAGCATCTTGACTAGTTTCCCATTTTTATCGTTTTTTTACTTTTTTTTTCTAACTTTGATGTGTATGTTGCATCCGGTGATACATAAATACCATTATTATTTTTCGCCTCCTCATTAAAAACAATTCGAGAACCCAAATAGCTTTGTATATTGTTCTCACGAGAGAATGTCGAGCAAGACGGTAATAAACAGGCTATTACAGAACAAAACCCAAAACGTGATAGTGGTATAGAAAGCTTAAACAGACAAAAAAAGTTTCGCTCTCGTGAACATTAACACAGATATTTCCCAAAGTGAAATCAGACTGACACGGGGAAAATTTTGAGGAATGATCAAGATTGGGTAACGTCAATTCTTCTTGCAGAGAGGGTGTGTCGCCTTGAAAATCATTAGGTCTATTATAGCTTAATTCTACGCTCTGGGTATTATATTAAGCAGTTATTTTCTAAACTAAGCTCAGACGGGTATTGAACTAAATGAAAGGAAATGGGACTAGGGAGCATGCGCTGTTACAACCTACCTAGTCGATAGAGCCTGTTTGCCTTAAAAATCATTAGCTTCCATAGAGAGTTCAGTACACACGAAGTATTAGGTTCAGGATCTGAATTATTTGCTAAGTTTAGCTTTGTCTGACACAAGGTCACAGAAATGAGGATCAAACTCATTGTAACAGCGAACTGGTCTGAAAGATTCTCATGCTAACCATTGTGTTACGGTAAGTGCTCAACTATTTTAAACTTTTATTCCAGTTTGGCACAAGAGACGTCCCAGAGGAGCACTTCATGAAGATCGAACTGACCACACCAGCAATTGTCACTTTTCTAACCATTCCGCTACAGCTCACATCCCAAAGCGTTTACTGAGATTAGTCTGGCACCAGATAACAACAGAGAGAATCAAGCTCTCTGCAATTATGAATTAGACTGTGAAACAAGCCTGCTAATGATTGCAATATGTTAGAAAATAAACAAAGATCAAATTGCAATGAGTTAGTCGTGTTGTAGGGATGTCAGATAATTGCTTCACATCGTTCCTCATAATGTGGATCAAAAGATCATATTCAAAATTGTAGCCGGCAAGAAATAAGATGTCGTGAGAAAGAATTGACTCCACTAAGTGCTCAATAGAGCAGCAAATCTTGGGGGACGTATATGTCCAACGACGGACGCTGCATAAAAGGAAAGGAAAGGAAAAAATTTGCGAAGAACTCTGCACACGGATTTGATCCGATTTTTGTCTAATTAAGCCTTTCGCCTTTGAATCCCTGGTGACTAAATTCTGACCTATTCTTCCCCTTGATAAGTTGTTCTTTCTCAGCTACAAAATAAACCAACGAACATCGTATGAAAAACCGTCAACCAGAAGAGAAAGAGTCACCGAGACAGTTCCTTCAATTTTCAAGTTGGTCTGTCTGGCTAGCCTTGCACATAACTATCACACGTACGGGCTGTAGCAATGGTGCTAAGAAGTAGAAAATTTCAACATTTTACGACTCATGGCTTGATCCCTGCCAAAGTTTTTCATTGTTTTTTGCTTCTTTTTTTTAAATCCCTCGCTTCATAGATTTACAGAAAAGATTTCAATTTGCAGCGTGATTTCATGCTACATTGAACACTTAATTGTGTCCGGCAGCATCCACGCTTGATTTTTTTAAAATTCAGACTTTTTAGTGATCACAACAAAGGGCAGAAAAATGACTTATCCATTGATCACCCCTTCTTCCAGTTTTTAAGAATTTTTATTTTTATTTTTTGAAAGAACATCTTCTGATCAGATAAATCAAAAATTGAACTTTGTAGCAAAAAACCAGCTCGTCAAGCACAGAGAAAAGATGGCATGCATCCAAAATACGTTAGTCATATGGCTGTTTCAATTGAGTAACTAACCAGACCTACTTCTATTCTTTTCTTTTGATTTATTCACGTAAGTGTGAATTGAGAGTTCGTCCCCGTGGTGAAAGAAATAAGAATCTATTTCATCTATCAGTAGAATAAGGTGTTGCATCAACACTACAATATACTGTGTATCCATGATAAGGAGTGTGTAAACGGGATGTACTCCATTGCTTCAAAAAGGCTTATCGCATTTTTCTTCAGTAATTTATGTTGCTATTGCACTGTGTTGAGTTTTACTAAAATAGCATTAAAGTTGGATAGATAACTGGGAGTTTTTGTATATCTGTTTTTTTGTTAGACAATCATACCAAGGCTCGTCCTTCAACTGCTCAGGCAATGAATTTCTGGCGACCAAATTTAGCCATTTTAGTTCATGATAATTTTTTTCGGGTACGAAATCAAGCTAAGAGCATCACATTCATCAATGTGTAGTTTTGAATTAGGGATAAATCTCTGCTATGATTAAAATAAGAAGGTAGAGTCATTCCAGCTTACAGAAGACAAAATAGAAATGGGCTCATCATAAAAGAAAAACTAATTAGCAATATCTAACTTGTGTTCTCCATGGTATAATTTTAAACAACGAATATACTTCTACTTTTCAAGCACATATTTTCCTTCTCTTTTGATTATGTAATACATTTCTACACTTTCCTATGTGAGTTGATTTGAGTTAGCGGATAATCAGTTGGGCTAGGGGTTAGCCAGTGCAGGTAATCTTGACACGTGACAAACAATGAAAATTAGAGGAAGTATAAAATGCTACGGTGGTTCTGTCAATCAGTTACACCTCAAATGCGCACTGTAACGCATATCTGTAGTTAGGAGGTCATTCCGAAAAACAGGGTCAAAAGTTGTCTCCCTTCCTTGCACCTTACTGGCCGACTCTTCTCCATTATTGTGAAACTCAAGTCCAAGTATTTTCTATCATAACAAGAACAAGAACAAACCTCACCAGATTTTGGGTAGTGAACGGAACACTCACTGTGAACCGAACCGATATTTATTATTAACATTCCCTAGCGTGATTTTAAATCACGATCAGGTGATTGGTAGCCGACTGAGCTAAACTGACAAGTCTCACATATCTACGAAAATTTATCTTACATATATGCAGGGGCTTATTTCATTACAATAAACATATTTATACTAAAAAAAAGAATATGTTTTTTTTTATTTTTTCAAAATCATATATAATACAAAAGTTGCAGTAATCATCTCCAGTTGGACTAGAAGTAGATCTGGAATTCTTAAGCTGCCAGGATTGTCCTTTATATAATTACTGCAGAACAATCATTTTAGGGAAATGGGTCAGCTTACTTAACAAGATCTTTTCTTGGGATCTTTCCTTGATCATTCGGTTTAAAAAATAATAATGGTTTCTTCTATCATCATCATCATCATCATCACTCTTTGAACGTCCGTCGTTGGACATAGACCTTCCCCAGGATTCGCCACAATTCTCAATCATCGGCGTTGTAGAGCCAGTATTCCCTGAATTTGTCTTGTTCATCTCTCCATCTTGCGTTCTGTCAGCTACGGTTTCTCATGTGATCCCTTGGGATCCATGTTGTGAGTCGTGATGTCCATCAGTTGTCTTTCATTCTTGCAGCATGACCTGCCCATTGCCATTTGAGTTTTTTAATAGTTTCCATGTTTCGAACTCCTGTTTTCTTCCTTATATACTGTGCTGTCTTGTGATCTCTTCATGTAAGGTTAAGCATGATTCTCTCGTGTGCACGTTGCATGCTTCTCAGTTTGTAGGTCTGTCTCTTGGTTAGGTTCCATGTCTCAGCTCTATGGCAGTAAGCATTGCATCACAAACTGCACCCTGTGTGCGTGTTTATTCATCTTTTCTGAATGAGTGTTGGGGTGACAGAACCGTTCTGCAGTTAGGAATAGCGAACGATGATGTAAAGAAAAAAAGAAAACAGTTTATTATTTCTATTGATATTCGGACCATCCTCATCTTGGTTGTTTTCCATACAACGTTTCGGCCGTTGTACTCTACGGCCTTCATCAGGTATCATCTGCGAGGTGTGGGGAAGTAACGATATATACCTGATGAAGGCCGTAGAGTACAACGGCCGAAACGTTGTATGAAAAACAACCAAGATGAGGATGGTCCAAATATCAATAGAAATAATAATAATACCTCATCTCAAAAATTTAGAGATATAAGAACAGTTCATATCTGGAAGATTTTACAAATATTCGAACAGATAGACTGCAGATTTTACAGAACATGGAATGCTGGTCTATGTTCTTCATGCTTGCTCTTAAGTTGGAATATCGCCGTTTCTGGAAAATATTTACGTACTAAAGATCTTTTTTATAATCTCGTTGAGGAATTCATAATGAAGCACAGACATATGTTGATCTATGAACCGCTATTTTAAAAAATTACTGCAGGTCTCTTTTCCTGTTTGTATCTTCCCAGTTGCTCGATGCTTTTATGGCTCCTTGTGATTTTGAGCACATGACATAGTATTGCCGACGTGTCTACGGACAGTCTGGAACCTTCACGTTGCGTTAAAGGATAGGGGCAGCTGTGAAAGTGTTTCCAAAGTTGATGCCCTAATCATCTGGTTGAAGATTGTGAAAGTAGCGATGAATGCTCTCAGTGATATACATTTTTCTATATGTGTAAATGAGCCTTATCTTTATACATGGGTTATCTTCATACATATGAATTTAACTGTGTAAAAATATGGAGGTGTACCTTTGCCTGCTTGTGTGGGTATTCCAAGCTGGTTTGTGTGTGCTTTGTCGTGTGTTAGTGCATGGATAAATCGGATCTTACGAGTGCATTCTCATGAGCTTTTATTTTTCTATACGGACTGTCTTTTATTGTCTGATTTTTTAATATCTATGTACTGTATGTATTTACAGTTCTTTGAAAAACCCTGCCTTAACCTCAAAGAATCTTAGACACTTGCTTGTTACTGTCAAGCCTTTCTTATGCTCCGACAAAAGTAAAAGACAGTAAGTGTTGAATCACAATTGATGTATGCATCGAGGCACGCTATTTGTTGGTGACTGGGTACGTGCATAAGTATGTTAATACCGGTAGATATATATATATATATATATATATATATATATATATATATATATATATATATATATATATATATATATATATATATATATATCACACATCCAAAGACACACATATATATCTATACGTGTGTGTATTAACTCGTACACACACATACGCATATAGATGTGCGTGCGTGTGTGTACGTAATTACATCAATAAGCCTGTGCCCCTCATGATGGAGAGAGCATTCATTTCACACAACAGATATCACATAGATCGTAAAACGTTATAGCAAAATTCAGCTAATAACTACATGTCACGCCACGTACTTATTAATCCACACTCGTATTAGTGTATTCAGCGGGTAGGGTAACGAATATCTATCAGTGGATTCCGATATGCCTGTTGCTTAGTACCAAACGAACTTGAGCAAAAATTCCCTAAAGATATTTTCAAGCTAATGCTGGTACGAGGCCATTATAGTGAGGCGCTGAGCGGAGATAATAGTCACTACATTAGGCGTATTCGATGGAACCGTAAAAATCAATCAAATCTTCATATGTTTTTTATCAATATTTTTGGCGTAAAGAAACGCGTTGCTTCCTTGCATAAGTATACAGGTAGGGTGAAAAAAGATTTCGTATAGGGAATAATTTTTGTTCCCGGGTTAATCCAAGCGAAAAAATCCACGGATTCACCCAAGTTATATATAATTCCTTATTTGTGATTGTTTGGTTGAATGTGTATGTATAAAATCTCTTCTTTCTGGACTCTGTATGTGGGAGCGCAACGCATTGGAAATACGAATGTATAAGCGTACATTATTACTTTTGCAAGCGTAGGTTGTTATGTCAACCGCTCTTTTAATAGGAGAGCCTGCCTAAGATCTTACATACCCAAGGCAATAACAGCATGCACGCACTCGCTAAGACGACTTTGGTTCAGCAGACAGGCACCGGCCAGATCGTATGTCTCGAAAAGGACTGATATTTCAGACGCAAATATATACGTACTTAATACTGCACAACTCACTTGTCGGTGCATATATTCAAGAAACACGACGTTTATTACTGGTCGTTATACGTATCAATTTTAAAGACGATGAATAAAAAGTTATCCGGTGAAAATTATCATCTGTTAATGACAGTCAGAAAGAATATATATATATATATATATATATATATATATATATATATATATATATATATATATATATACCCTCTATTATAATTTATATTTCAAATTGTACAACTCACATTGATAGTGTATATATTTACAATTATATAACGTATTTTCACAAATACATGCATCTGTATATATGTTATATCTCATTCTTCTCTGTTTAGCTTGTCTCTGGAATTTAAATTGTATTGCTCCTACTGCGTAGTCCGGTAAAGTACAACCATCATGGCAAATTAAGACATTTTGTTAAGCAATATGGTGCTGAGGTGGATCGGAAGGAAAAGCTGATTTATGCATTTCCCAGGGTCTTTATGCGTTTCCCAATGTCTTTATGCGTTTCCCAGGGTCTTTATGCGTTTTCCAAGGTCTTTATGCGTTTCCCAGGGTCTTTATGCGTTTCCCGAGTGCAAAATTATCACAAGCAGACTTAGCCAAAATTCGTACTCGATCCACTGATTATAATATCCTGAACATCCATATATTTTGAACAGACTGATAGATAAAATTTTTCATATAATACGAAACATATGTAGAGTAGTTATATTTCATTAAATAAATATTTCATTTAAAATTATTAGAAACCCAGAGCTAAAACTGTCGAGGTTTTGATAGTTTTTTAGTTGGTCTGGCTAACTTGCTGGCTATGTATCATGCGTATAGGCTGTACCATTGGACCTAGATGATTGGAAATCTAAACATTTATCCCTCTTCATGTCTCGAAAGACGTTTTTGCTGAATAGGTTTTTAGTGGGGGGGTCTATCTGCAATAAAAGTTAGTACTAGATTAATCCCTTTTCACGTGCCCGATAGTATTCATGTTTATTTGTTATAAATATATATATATATATATATATATATATATATATATATATATTGCAATTTGTATAAATAGAGTGTTCGATAGCTTTGTAGATGGGTCTTTTATACTGATAATAGTACGAGATTATGTTACTTTGAATTTACATTACAACTAAAATTTCCTTGCAAACGGCTAAAAGCAGTCCGCATTCGTCTGATGAAATATGATTCTATAGCTATTGCGACTGTCCACAGTTTAAGGACATATCCATTCTTCCTTTCACTCTCAATCTTATGACTCAAGATTTTTTTTTTCTTTTTGTCTAGACAATCAATTCAGGCAAGTGGTCTAGATATGAAGCCGTTCGTACTGTTTGTGGAATGTTATCTATTTTTAGGTCCGTGTTTATTTTTAGTTGGCATGGTTTGAGTCTGTGAGCGTTGTTATGTGTCCGTCAATATGTTGGTACTTATTCCTTTTTTTTCTTTTTCTATCTTTCTTGTATATCATAGATTAAATGGTCTCATTTTGTTGATAAAATCTTACTTACGTTATATTGGTATCCATTTTATATAATTACATGTACTTTCTATCTTTCTTTTTTCTTTCTTTCGTTTCTTTCTTTCTTCTCTATTTTTCTTTGGTCTTTGTTTCTTCGTTTATTTTTGTGAGTGTTGTTTTCTAATATTAAATCATGAACTGATTTGTTGCGTGTTCTAATACCCATAAATATCCACATACATACACACTTACACACACTCATATAACGTATTATTATCTGTTATTGAGTAGGGTATATCGTAAAGCTTTTTAGGAGATTTTTATGTCACATTTTTCTCTTGGGGGGCGGTATTTACTTTCAACTTTGAGGTTTGCATTTTTTACATAGTTATTTGGTGTGACTTGCTTTATTGATTTCCATTTTATTGTGGGTGTTATTGCCTATTTTTTCACTTTCCACACCTATCTTGTTAATTCTTCTTTTTTTTTCGTTTTTATAATCTTCATTTCTAAACGATTGTGGTTTCTGAAACTCTCCTTCCGTGTTGTCTGGGTTGCTCCTCTGTATAGATTTGTCTTGTTCAGACATTTGTTTTTATCCTGCAGTTGCATTCTTATTACTGTTGGTTGTTTATTATGTTTTTTAGTGATTTTTCTCATATTGCTTATGCAGCTGTAACTAATTTTTACTGTTGTTTTATTGAAGATTTTGTGCAACTTGTGTATTTGCAGGAAATGTGTCTCAACAAGATCCAGGAATGTTTTCCCTAATTTCTTTTTTTGTGTGTGTGTGTGTGTGTGTGTGTGTGTGTGTGTGTGTGTGTGTGTGTGTGTGTTTTCATTGAAAGGTGAATTGAACCAAATTATGCTCTGTTTGTGTAACTGTCTTCTGTACATATATATATATATATATATATATATATATATATATATATATATATATATATATATATATATATTAGTTTTTATTTACATCTGCTGTTTTCTAATGCATAATCGTGTTGTTGTTTTTACTTGTTGAAAAAATCGTCATTTGATGAATTACCTGTCAGTCTTCTATTAATCATTTGGGTATTTACTTATTATAGAATGCTGGAGATTGTATAAAGTGATTATGTACATTGTTGTGTCATCATCTTCCATGTATGGCTTGCATGTACCGTTTCCTGATTCAGTATTACATCAAAGAAATTTGCTGTTTCGAGTTGTATTTTCTATCTCGATTTTGAACTTTTTGTTATTTTTTTGTCTGTTTGTTGGTTGACTTTGTTTTTCAGTATCATAAAGCAGATCATTTCCACATTTAGGAATATAATTTTTATACCTCTATTTGGCTGGGATCTGTACCATTTGGGCAGTGCACGTATCAAGATAGTGGATTTATTGAAAGTTGAAGATTATTTTGATATGTAGTACCTTCAATTCACCTGTTTGTTTTTTTCTGCTAATTCATGCTTAAACATAATACAGAAAGAAGTTATTAATAATCGAAACTACGAAAAGATTTTAATAGACACCTTCTATATGTGCATGTGTGTATGACTGTTTATGAATGTGTCTACGTGTTGTTGTTCTGGTAAAATACTGAAAGTTGACTTGTCTTATTTTCTATAAAAAATAAAAAAAGGGTGTGATATCAGCTGTGGATGATTCAGAGTTTAGCTGGGGATCAGGAAGATTCTCAGAAAAAATGACGATGTCGGATGCAAATCTGAGTGTGCTTAGGTATTCGCCGTCCAAACTCTTTCAACTAGAAATAGAGATAAGACAAGATGATGCCAGCTCATCAAAACCCTTCACAGCCGAGATCTTTCGAAACATACACTTGGAAAATAAAGATGACAAATGCATCCCGATAAAGATTAGTTGAAATATATCCGTTCAGTCTACAAGTAAAATTCCCGGGAATATTGACTAGTTTTTTTTTCTTTTTTATCACTCGTTATATTTGTAATAAACCTTGGTTCGTGCAGATTTTATGAGTGAAGAGGCTAACCTCTGCTGTCATTGGAAGTTGAAGGACTCGTTGTCTATTCCTTAATTAAAAACCAATTCTTGTCAACCAAAGAAATGCTTGTTGGATGAATAACAATACGATACACGAGATAATTTTAGAGGTTTTTTTCTTCACATTACCAGCAGGCAAATATTTTTTTTGAATGAAAAGTTATTTCTGAATCATTTTATTGATTAATTCCCCCGGTTACTGTGCTTGCGAACAGATACATTAAATACAGTCAATTTTTATGGAAAATTTCAGTGGCAAAAATTAAAACGTTGCGCCAAAATTAGACACGGTTGGAATATACTTTCTACAAAAGTATTTAGCCACTTATGTTACTTTTTTTACTAGATTTGCAAAATGCAAGCATGAAAGCTTTAAAATGAAAACGTTGAATTAATATGAACTGATCAAAAGAGACGTTGAACCATAAGAAAAATATTTTATAATAAATTATCATTTTTGGTGAGCTTTTCAACATGAATCACCACAGTTGTAAAAAAATATGAATCGATAAGCAATCTTTTAATTCTGAAAATAGTGTGGCTCCTTTTCTCACTGTATTACTGAAAAAGATTATTTACTTTGTTATTCTTCTTAATTTACTGACGTGTACCATCTACAAGTTTTTTAGTATACTCCCTGATAGACTTCTTTTTGTATTTTGCTAAGTTTTTGCCGAGAATGTAACCAAAAATATTTCTTTTGTTGATTTAAAATTACTGCAAATTTATCAATAGATAAACCACAATTTAAACCCGTAACTGACAACATCTCTTCATTTTCTGTAAAATTTGTAGCTAATCATAGTTGTGGTTGAAATTGTTACCCTGGGGAGTTCAGGACTTTCTTATGGTTTAGATTGATTTGTAATCAAAGATATCATTAAAATTCATTGTATTTGTTGGCATATAGATAGTTCTTGATTATATGAAATGGTCCCATGTCTTTTATTAAAAAACAAACAAACAAGACTCTCTAAATCCTTGGCTTTTGAGAGAATTCCTTTCTGAATATTCTCTACTTTAATAGGAATACTTCGCATATAGCTATATATTCTCCATGCCGCCAGATAAGTTGCTTTCTAGAAAGGAAATTCTGAAAGAAATGATGAACGAATGGAATTTTGCACCTGAAAAGTGACTTGAACAGAGAACATTGTCAATCTTGCAGATGATATTACTATAAAGTCGTCACTGAAATGGGTTGAATTTTGACGATACACTCCCAAGTAATGCCCAATATCACACCTTTACTCAAACGATCATTATATTTACCATGGACCCCTGACATCACAAAAAACCTTGTCCTCAGGAGATACGGATGAAACAAACTCTAACAGCTGTTTGGCAATTCGATTCTGCCCATAAAGTATCTGAAACAAACGCTATTCTTGAGGTCTTTATCATCGCCAACGGAGGATGTTGTAATTGTATAAGCAATTCTAAATTCTTTCGGCTTCCTTCTTCACTTTTATGTTCCTACAGACCGTGATGAGGGATTAAATATACATGATAATAAATATAAACCGGACAAGGTTTACTGCTATTATAGCTGAGATGGGAAGAAAAGAAATATGCATAACGAATCCAACCGGAGAAATTATCTTTTTGTAGTTCTGTTGCGCGGGCGTAGAACAGAGAGTTGAATGCTCTCGGGTTTTTTCTTTAGTTTAGAGTTGGTAACCAACTCGGTACTTGTAATTATGACTGGAACCTGACTGGGCATGTTGATCTGATTTGAGGGCTGTACATGACAAAAGAACAATTGAGTTTGCTTTGTATGCGCATAAACATATACTTTCATTTATTCATCAACATGATACTAAAATTAGTAGGAAAAAGAATAAGGTCAAGATAGTCATTCGATAGAACTGTAGCTGTGTTGGGGGTCTCACATTTTGTTGGGCCATGATCATTGAAAAAAATCTGAATTTTCAAAAAAGACGAAAACACGTGTGACCACATTCGGACTCAAACTAAAGTATCGATTTAGCATAAACTTACATAGCTTCATTAAAAACCAATGGCGGATTTTTTTTTCGTATTTTTGTGTATGTTTCAAGTATATGAAATATAAATGTGTTATCGAATCGTCGATGCACAAAGGGGATATTTAACAAAGTCAATTTTAAGATAAATAGGTTCGGAAAATAATTTCGATTTCGATTTTCAAATAGTTTAGGGTTAAAATTTAAAGTGTAACTGATAAAGTTAAGTTCCAGGCTTAATAGGTATTTAATACGAAACGGATTTAAATTTGTTAGTGGATATGTATATGTTTGATCATTTATATATATATATATATATATATATATATATATATATATATATATATGTGCGTGTGTGTGTGTGTGTGTGTGTGTGTTTGTGTGTAAACATGTATATATATATATGTTTGAGTGTGTGTGTGTGTGTTTAAACATATATATATTTGTATATATATATATATATATATATATAGAGAGAGAGAGAGAGAGACAGATAGACAGACAGAGAGGAAGGAAGAGAGAGAGATTATATGTCTAAGTTACCCAGTGAGGGTCAAACTCTCCAGAATTCGTAATGTTCTACAGTATCAGCTTACTTACTATTTCTCTAAAGAAGGTGTTACATATGTATGCATAAACGAATGGTAAGATACGCGTATTCATATCCGCATATATGTGGGTATGGACGTTTATGTTTAGGTAAGTAAAGGAAGCAACAACACCTATATATAAAAAAAAAGAATCAGTTTGTTGAGCTGCTCTTGAGAGCAAGAACAGCGTGACCAATCACGCTAAGTTCTCTGCCACCATTTTGCAGCGAAAACAGACGCTTTTCTCGTTAGATAATAAAGATTCCACGTGATGTTTCCGCTAATAAGCTACCGCAAGCGTGCGTATATGTATATGTGTTCGTAAGTGTGTGTCGACGGAAAGAGTGACTGGAGCGTGAACATTAGTGACCGCGATGTTCTTTTCTTTAAGCGTGTGCACGTATGCGAATGTGTGTATCTCTTCATATACCTTCAGGGCCCAAATGATAATATTTAATATATTACGTTTCTTAATGAATGGAATTCGTCTTCCTGTGGGTTTATGCGCCTGGGCATCTGTATTTGTGTGGATATAGGCAAATGAGTATGTAGATATTTACTAAATATAGCTTCGTATGACCTAAGGCACCAAGAAAGGGACGAATTCAGGAGTAAATGCCTGCAAGAATAATTAGCTCATCATCACGCCACGGCATGTATATCTAATGAGCCGAACATAGTCTGGCTCAAGGCTGCAACTGTGAGATACCTTTCCAGAATCGAACTCATAAGCAAATAGCTTAGATTAGTTTGTTAATGATTGTGCAACAAGAAGGATTAGCTTAAATTAGCACAAGGCAACAAACGCTCGATCAGAAACTATGACAGGCACCCATGTTTATTTGGTTCAACCTCAAGTGGCACCGGACTGCAGTACCATGGTCCTCAGCGAAGATCAAACTCCACATTAGCTTTATGCGTTTTATGAATCACTGTGCATGTCTATAAAGATCTATTAAACTTAGCCTAGTCTAACTCAAGGCAAAAAGAACTTGACAAATTTGGTAGATCGCTGAATATTGCTATAAGGGAGGCACCCTGACGATCCGTGTATATGACTAAATGACGTAAAATTTATTGCGAACATTAAAAAACCCAAACCAGATAGCATCTTGTTGAAAACATAGAATTAAGAGACGAAAGGAAAATGAATCTATTTGTTATCAACAATATATCATAGAAACAGCTTTCAGTGCGTAACGAAAGAAAGTAAACTGACAAACAGACAGACAGCTAGCACGATGATGTCTATTATGGAAAGGAAGGGGAGAGCCTAGCAAGGATTTCCGAAGAGGTAGGCTGAGATAATTTTGAAAAGAAACGTGAAATTTATAAACAAGATGATAGCATCAGAAGGCTGTCTCCTTAGCATTTTGTACGCCATCTTAGGTACAAGAATTTCTGTCGGTATTAATCATATGCCTCTGCTGAATGGGCCGACTGAATCTGTTAAAGTATGATAGTTCAGCTCTCTCTAGATTCGCTTGTATTAATGTGTTTTCTGCTAAACTGATTATCGATGTGATTGTAACAGACAAATGTGTGCAGAGGGGAATAGCGTGAGCTATTTCGATCATATCCCGATAACATGCTTCTCATTATTCTGAAATTCTACGATTGTGTGGTATTCAATGATGATGAGTAATAAGGATCTATTTTGTCAACAACAGCTTCCCTTGTTCATTTTCCAAGAGAAACATTAGGTTTGAGAAAGGTAAGAAATGCCATTATAAACCTTTCGATGAAATTACATCCATTTAATTAAACGATTTCATTGTCAATCGATGAAGATTTGATTTGCTGCAATCTTTTGTTCATTGTTCGCTATTGGTCAAGACATAAACGGTTGAATTATACAACGCTTACTAGAGAGGATCATGTTTAACATCCTAGAAATTGAGAGGCCACAAAACAGGACAGTATATTAGAGAAAAGCCAGACGTAAGAGATATCAGAGAATCCTTTTAAAAAAAAACACAATTGGCAATGGGCAGGTCATATTGCAAGGATGTCACACAGCCGCTGGACATCACAATTCACAACATGGATCCCGAGAAGTTATATGCAAAATTGTGGCCGACAGAAAAAAGAAGGTGTGTCGATTCACTCAGGTTCAAGAGATATTAGCCCCATAACGCCCGTGATCAAGGGGAGTGCAAATCTTTGGTTACGTCTATGTCCTGTGGCAGACGCTAAAAATCCGCTTCTGCTGACGTTGATGATGAACTGTGACAAGTACGACTTATCAAAATGTGTTTGAGACTAACATGGCTGTATATTCCCCCCTACCCCCAAAAAACAATAAGGGGGAACAATTTCTGTTTTATGTGGAGTTCAAGGAAAAAATGTTTATTGCATTATTTATCCTCATTATTTTCGTCACTGATTTTCGACGTGCTCTCTCTGGCCTTTGTGGTACTACCTAGAGCAGTATTCTCAGATTTGCTGATATGATCATCACATTTTAGCCGGTTCATTCTATGACCTTCTTAGCATAGTCGGTTAAAACTCAATTGATATGGTCGGGTTTAAAATCTGACTCAGTTGAGATTTTGCATGTCAAAGTTCAGTGTAAGAATTTCCCTGTATTATCGTCCAAAAACTGTTTGGGCTTTGTTATATAAAGTTCTGAGAAAAAGTACTGTCATCTCTATCTCTCCGTTCGTCTGTCTGCCTGCCTGTCTATCTGTCTGTTTCTCTCTCTCTCACTCTCTCTCTCTCTCTCTCTCTCTATATATATATATATATATATATATATATATATATATATACATTCTTTGTGCTTTCGATAGGAAGTGTTCTGTCAGTGTCCTCTCCGGCCTTTTTGTCATTATTCCAAAGGTTATCTAGAAGACGTGCCTGCGGTTATAGCTGTTCATTCAATCTAGATTAGTCTACGATTGGCCAAATAGGTGGAAACAGTGGGTGGAGTGTTTGTCTTGTGCCAATCTTTCAAACGCTATCGGCCTGCCAGCATTAAAAGTAGACATTCGAAAGTACTTTAACCTGTGCTGCAACACCGACGATATTGTGAAATACTCATCTATCGTAGCCTCGAGGCAGGTTATCTAAAAATATAACAGGACTCCTCCAAATAACGTATGTTCTCCGTATCTCACACGCTTGCACACCTGGATTGATGTCGGATTTTCAAGTCAAATGAATTATAGTGTCAGGGTTTCTCTTTCTTCATATTCATTTATTCACTCGTGTCGTGCGTTAATTGAAGCTGTACAAGTGGGAAGGAAAATCTTTGCCTGCTAGAATCCAAGTCTATGGACTTTGAATTAGTTCCTTTCAGATTTCGTGTCGCTAAAATGGAAGAATATTAGAAACCGTCAACCAAAACTGTCGACCCAGAATTCTTCAGTTCTCAAGCTGGTCTGGCTGGCTATGTATATATGTATGTATGTATGTATGTATGTATGTATTACACAGTTTTCAAGCTGGTCTGGCTGACTATGTATGTATGTATGTATGTATGTATGTATGTATGTATGTATTACACATACAGGCCGGGACTGTGTAGCTCTAGGTCTGAACATTTACACATTTGCATCTTATTATAACCACAAAAACTTTTTAACACCTCCTTATCAATAGTGGGGGTGGGGGTGGGGGTTCCATCTGCTATGTAAGTTTATGCTAAATTGATCCTTTAGTGTTCCTTCTCCAAGAAAAGGCGAGAGAAGCAATTTATTCATTGACCACCCCTTTCCCTAAGTTTTAATTCATCACCCCAAGACGATGTGCTACCGAAAGACGTCGATCACGCGACAGTTTCTATTGAATGACTAACCAGACCTGTTTTATTATTAATCGCTTCTCAGCTCTCCCGGTAATCAAGTAACGATTCTATCTTCCAGCCTCGTTTCCGTTTCTCATTCTCGTTTAAAACCGGAAATGAATTCATCTCTAAAACACAAACTCGCAGCCATTCCGTTTGTGGGGCTGAGTTTTTGCCGTTTCTTTTTAATTTTCTACTTGGCTGTCATCTTGTATTTCACTAGAAATAATTCGTCAATCAAATACTAATAAATAGAAAATAGACAAAACGCCCCCAACGTATAAGTCATCTCGATGCTGAAAATATCTTCTCGATAAAAGAAAAGTACCAGTCAATGTTGAGAGTTCGCACTCTCAACATTGACTGGTACTGGACAAACTATCGAAAGAAAATCTGATGTATATGGATAGCTAATATTGCAAGCCATTGTTCCCGAATGGTGTCATTGGTGGCTCCAGAAATGACTTGAGTGTTTGACTCACTGGCTTTTGTTCATCAGCCATTTCTTTAGTCGATGCTCTACTGATATGGCCTCAAGCCCAAATTGGCTCATTTCAAGAAATATCTCTCAAGTTGAAGGTTACAAACGTGTTTCTGTTTCATTCAAGATTTCGCTAAATATATTCTTGTCAGTTCCATCTCTGCCAGTATAAGTAATTGTCTTCATAAAAAGCTGTTCAGTCGGAGATAACAATTCGTTTTCAGGATGGTTTCCACTCTTATCTTGACTTTTTATTTAACCGTCAAGTTTTCTTCTAACTAAAGAACTATCTATCGGCACTGTGGCATGGATATCAGTGGATCAGTTTATAAGGGCCTCGTTGTAGCCACTCAGAGAAATCTCACCAAAACAGAACTGGATAGAGAAGTAGGATTCGCCCATAAGAATAGGCAACTCGATTCTATACATCAAAACTAAAAGATTTGACTTTTTTTGTTAATTTCTCCAAGTGGCTACAATAAGTTCATCATAAAATTGTAATCTTATCTCAAAGCTACTGGACCAAAGGATTGTTCTTCCGTCAGGAAAAAATTGAAACCTATATCATGATCATTTTAAACAAGTAGTCCAATTTATAAGGAGTATTCTTTATTACTACGCATTATAATATATCCTAAGATCAGCTTTGACTGGTTTATTTGAATTGATTGTTCAAAGTATTTCCTTAAAAAGTGAATATATATATATATGTGTGTGTGTGTGTGTGTGTAGAGAGAGAGAGAGAGAGAGAGAGAGACAGAGAGAGAGAGACAGAGAAATTGATAAATACTAATGTTTTTTAAAAATTTGAACGGGTATCTGTCACGCTAAATTGAACCGATATATGAAAGTGTAAGAGCTAATACTGTGACTTTGATTGGTCTATTGCTCATAGACCGCAGTAGTCTGGTGACATATCAATGAGTAAACGCCCCAGGATGGAATGATGCAGAAATTTAAGCAGGTATCATTTCTAGTCAGTCAGACTAGACGAGAACAGACATTAGCGTAGTCAAGTCGCTAGACAGACGGCCTAATTGAGACAAAATGAAAATGCAAACATATCAACTGAAATCAAAGTTCACTATAACTTGGTTGAACTAAACAAATTCCAAATGGATTGGAAAAGCATACAATGAGCTACAATTACAAAATACATTTTGATTCTTTATCTATTTTCATTATCTAAATATTCAATACCGTATTTATACGAGTACTGGGCGGTCTCAAATATAATCTAACAGCCAGTTTTCGTGGCCAAAAATCAGTAAAAATTTCATCTTCTCATATATTGGAATATCCGAATACAGCCTCAGTTATTTATGTGCTTTTTTAACGAAAAAACTGCGTGATAATCGATGCAAATTTTAAAATACATAGAATACAAGGGCTTTAATGATTATAGTTATGGTTCGAAATCGAGTCCAGATAAGTCATGGATTTTAATCATAAGCCTCGTATTCACCTAAAACAGTCGACAAATTGAAGAGATAATCACTGAAATTATCAGTAATTCGAACCTATACGAACAATTTTCCAATTCATTAGATGATCTTTGGTTCTATCACTAACATTATCTAGATTCCTCCCAACTTTTGGACAGTTTCTCGAAATACAAAAGAAGACAGTCAATATATGTATATATATATATATATATATATATATATATATATATATATATATATATATATATATATATATATATATATATATATATATATATATTCAATACATACAATGAGACATGACATAATTAAGAAGACACCATTCTTTCATCTAGATCTTACTTTTAATGAAGATACACCCACTTGAGAATTATTTCATTCAAGGAAAAGGCAATAGATTTACGTAGCCGCTTCACAAGATTTTGAAAGACTGGTTAGTGTATTGGTGGCAAATTCTCAGAGCGATTATGTAGAAAAAAACAAAAACATTGATACATTAACGAATTCAACCATACTTTTTTGCTTGTTCGTTTATTGATCACCTACTACCACGTTTTTCGGTCCCAGTTACGTCCATAGATAGATAGATAGATAGATAGATAGATAGATAGATAGGCATAAAATATACACGTAATTTAATCCATGATTTAAACTAATAGCCTAGTTTCGAGATAGTTTGTATTTTCCTTTTTGCAAATATCCTAGAATCATTTCCTGAGCAGCATAGTTTTGGTATACAAATAATCCTGAATTCATAAAACATAGTTAAACGTCTACAAGCCGAAAGGCTGTCCGAGACGCAAATACAATCCGAGTCAGTTTACATCTAAAACCAAATTCAAAATCGTAATGTCAGGTTGCTTGAGGATGAAATTGCTAGTCTTATACGGCTTCGTTTTAGTCTCTGAGAAAAAAAAACTATAAGATTGTGGCTATCACACCTGGAAGTAATGGAGAAGAGTCTCAAGATTAGAGAATTCTTCTGCATACATCCGAAGCCATACAACGAAGATTAAACATACATTACATGTATGCAAATGTGGGTGCGTGTACATGTGTGTGCATGCGTGAGGACGGTGGGGGGGGCTAAATAAGTAGACTGACAACAGATACATAGTTATTTGATGGACTGACAGTCGTGGCTGAAGTAGTGACGTGTTTCCTTTCACACTGGGGCCGGTAGTTAGTAAATAAGCAGAAGATATTAAATGCTGATTTCCAAGGTTTCATAGTAGGTTGAGAAGCCTTCCCAACTTGGCAAAACATTGACGCTAACTTAAACAAATCTCTTTTCCGTCCCCTAAATTCACTGTCTCTGTCCCTTTTCCCTCCCTCCCACTCTCTCTCTTCATCTCTTTTACTGAATACACACACATAAACACACTCATATATATACATATATATGTATGTACATATGTGTACACACGAGTATATGTATATATATATATATATATATATATATATATATATATATATATATATATATGTGTGTGTGTGTGTGTGTGTGTGTGTGTATGTGTGTGTGTGCGTTTGTGCATGTGTATGTGAATGTGCTCACACAAGGGGAAATATATATATACATATATGTGTGTGTGCGTGTGTGTGTGTAAATATATATATATATATATATACATATATATATATATATACCTGCGTATATGTAGGGATGCATCATGCATCTGGTCATGTATGTGCTTATATACATGTATGTAATCATGTATATATATGCACCTTAATCAACAGAAGAAAAACGTATATCAACAATGAAAATATACATACACGTACACACACACGTATATATATATATCTATCTATCTATCTATCTATCTATCTATCTATCTATATCTATATATATATATATATATATATATATATATATATATATATATATATATATATATATATATATATATATATATCGAGGGGAGACAAGTATGTGTTTGTGTGTGTGTCGATGGTCAAGGTTAGATTGATATGAACGTACAAAGAAGGATGGAAGCAAACAGACTAGGAATAATATACAATTAGATAAATAAATGAATAGATAAATAGATCTAAATGTAGGTTTTAGAGTATAATAATTCCTCATGAAAGTCTGTTATTACATCTAGAAACAGGTTCGTCAAATCAGAATTCATCAAACACACTATACAATGATGATATGACGTTTGCTGATCTGGTTGACCAGATTGGACAATCTTCCAATATCAAGATGACATAGGGTCTATAAAAGCCGTCTGCTTTAACCTTGGATGGCCCGCCATGTTAATAAAGAGTAGTCATGTTATTCAGGGAGGCTCCATCTTCATTCAAGAACGTTTGTTTTAGTCATCTCAATTCTAGACTAGATGACTCCTAAGAATCAGTTATAGTCTACTGCTACAAAAAAAAGAATACTGTCAATAAAACAACATCTGCCAAAAAGCAAACCGAATTCTCAGTACAACACAGGGAAATGGGTTGATAGCTTTATACATAAGAGCATTCGTAAATGCATACATCTGGACAGACTACGACAGATATAAGCAGTTCAGGTAATATGGATGCTATTAGACAAGGTCAGAAAGTATAAATATTTACTAAGCCTAACTTGAAATGACACAAGGCTACCATGCAAAAGTTATATAACTGAGGTGCAGAAGATCACAACTATTGCTTCGAAATTGGAAGTATCAAACTTCCTTGAACCAAGAAAATTTTAAATAGCTTTAAAGTGATTCCTATTGTTCTTTTTTGGTATTGCAATGCACTTAGATTATCTCAATATTCAGCTTGGGTTAGGCGAAAAATACGCAGAGCTAATTGATATATTGATAGATGAATTTGACGGAGGACTTACTTTATCAAAAGAAAAAGATGTCCAGTTATAGTTGATTGAAGATCCATTTCCAATGGATCCAGGAGAAGTGCCCCAAGAATGGTAATTATCCAATTTTGAAAAGTAGTAGGAAAACACATTTTTTTTAAATTCACGATTATTTAGATTTTTTTAAAATAATGTCATACACATGATTTTTAAGTTTGAAAAAAGGTCGCAATTTGAATTCAAAATGTACTCTTGCATCTTTCGGCTAATTTCATGCGATCATTGTGGCCAATTTCCCTTTTGAATTGAGTTTGACTGATCTATGTATTAATGCCTGCAACCTCCAGTAAATTATTACTCTATCGATGTGTGTTTAAATAGTTTTAAAAGAGCGTAGGAAAAGAGAAAGAGATAGTAAGAAAGGAAGCAAACACAATATATACGGAAGTTTGAGAACGACGTTGACCAGCAAGGCCAAAATATCACCGATAGAAAATTTAATAGAGTAGCACATTCGTCGAAAAGAAAGACAAATATGTAGAATCATTATTAATATGCCAATAAGGATGCCATTAAAAGATTATGAAAGAGAGAAGGGAATATAGGGAGAGAGGGAGGTAATGTACTACGTCATAGATGCTATCGTCTGCTTCTATGAAAAGGGAAGAAGGAATAATGAAAATAACAAAGTGAGGAAAGGAGAAAAAAAACGAAGAGAGAGTGATAAAGAACGGGAGGAAGAGAAAAAGAAAGAAGGAAAATAGCATTTCATATCTATTCTAATAAACTAGCAGAGGTACCAGGCGTCAGCCGGGACGCTTTGAAAGATGGAATGGGAGGTAATTTCGTAAGAGCGTGTAAAGAGAGTAGCAGAGGAGAGGGGTAGTTTAATAAAAGAGTAAGAAGGTAAAATGAAATAGAAAGGTATTTCAAAAAGAGAATAGGAAGAGAGAGGGTTGAAGAGAAAGTTATGTGGTTTACTAAGCGGATATGCAGATTTTTCGCCTTTGGAACTAATCCATAAGTGTATACCACATAGATTGAAAAAGCATGGCCCAGCAACGAAATTTGGAAAGAATAAGAGAAAAGCAAAAGCTTGAGATAAAGGATTTTCTTGATTATCAATACTTTCCACTGGTTCAGCAAGTCTTTATAATTATGATCTGATCCCTGTTTCTCAGTTTGTTACCGTAAGACACTGAGAAAGGCACATTGTGGCAAGATTTTTGTTAGGGTGATACCGTTAAAACGCTGTAACTTGAAGAATAAAGCAATGTCCAATCCAATTTTCATATTATCAATAAGTGCAAGACCTGCTTTCGCATTTCCCCATTAATAATAGAAAGCAGAAAAGAAGATCACTATTGGAAGAGAGAAAAAATAGATATATTACAACTTGCAACGAAAAAAAAATGAATACTGTGAATCGATTATATTCCTATTTTGTAAAAAAAATGTTTGCATATTTCTATGAAGGAATATTTTCAAATAAAATAAATGTATCATTATCTCACGGCTATCGTTATTTAAAGCAAGAATTATTGATCTTTATATTTCTTATTCTTTCCTTCTTCCATCATGAAAATTTCCACACTTTATAACGGAAAACAATTTTCCTGAGTACTAAGCATGTATGTTCAAAAATCCTTTACCATTTTTTGTCGTAAAACAGTCAACGATGAAACTACAAAGAACGTATAATCTTTCATTCTGTCCATACAGAAATATACTGGGAAGGAGAGGAAAGGAGAAAAAAATTACTCCTCATTCAACCAGGTTATATTTACGCGGCAGGTGTTACCAATCGGCGCTCGAGTAGAATGAACTGCAAGTAGAGAAGCAGCAACTTATTGCTTCTTTTTTTGAATCGACCGCTAGTTTCGCCCAGATGAAAATGTCCGACCTAGGGGGAGATCGATAACATGTTATTGTCAGGCAAGTACGTAACCCGTATAGTTTGCAGATTACCGTAGCTGAACAAGTCATCGATTGCTTGTGATGTAATAAATGTCGATGATCATTATCACTGACAACAGCAGTAATTTCAGCGTTATTAGTGATTACAAGATAAAGCAAGCAGCTGTCAAAACAGTGCCGGGGATAATAAGTAAAACATATCTGCCTATATTTGTATAGCCGAAGCGTTACAGATATTCAACTGACCTGCTTTTTTTGTCGTTTTACGTTCAGATTGGACGTATTGTTAGTATTTTAGGGTTGACTAAAACGAATATCCTAATCATTGTTATTTCGATTGATATGTTTCGGTAGGTGGATTCTTGCATGTTCTTCTTGTGAATTCCGGATTCAGTAATATTTTTCTAATTAAAAAAAGCACGAACTAAAGATCCTCCGATTCGATATGCATTCGTGAAAGGACGGAGGGAATGTCAAAACTAAGTGATCTGAATGAAGGGAATACATTTCGATCTGTTTTGCAGTCTGATTATTTCTTGCTCTCTTCGATCTGATTGTTATGAACTAAATTCACCTAACTTCATAATTAGTCCAGAATATCTCGAATATATTCTAATCAAACATGAAAGTAACAATTTTCTTATAGGAAGAACCAGCGAAAGGTCAGATTGAATCATGTGCTTAAATATTTGTTTCCATTATTTGTTAGCGCTACTGTTAGACTCATTTTGAACAAAGTGAGTCCTTTTTGATACTTAGTTTGAGTCACATGTATTGTAAGCACGAAAGGTTTTGCATGAAAAACTTTTATTCAGCCTATTAAATAACTTTTTTACTTTGTCAAACGAGTGCCCAGTTCATGCTATATTGTGGGTTTGATGATAACGTTGTCGACGTTTGTTAGTACTGGCAATAAACAGTATATATACAACATTTCAAGAAGCCTCTGTCAGAACTTTTTTTTAAAGAATAGTATGTAAAGAAAACCATGTGTTTGAGGATGGTTGGTATATTGTAAGGGGTTTGCTTAGTCTTCTGTAATTGTACGCAAATGAGACAGAGACGCCCCCCCAAAGCTGCAAAGTAACAAAACAAGCTTCAAACTAGTAATTGGTGCCATCATTCTTTTCTCATGGTTCTTTTACATCTTCGAACTGATTACAAAGCATCGTTGAAGTCCACCCTCATATGATTCCAATCGTCCTTTCAGGTAGTCATTATATTCCGAAAATCTTATTTTTTACCGAAATAAATTCTCCTTTCTGCTTTGAAGGAATTAAATTTCTCAATTACAACCCAATGTATCATTCATATCTCTACCTATAAGCTAGAGAGAGAGAGAGGGGGAGACAGAGAGAAGGAGAGAGAGGGAGAGAGAGGTGGAGACAGGGGGAAAGGGGGAGAGAGAGAGGGAGAAGGAGAGAGAGTGAAAGGGAGAAAGAGAGAACTTGCTCAATTAGATTGAACCAACTATCACCACTAATGTAGATTAGCACATATATACATACATATATATATATATATACATACATATACATATATATATATATATATACACATACATATACATATATATATATAAATACATATACATATACATATATATATACACATACATATACATATATATATATTTAAACATATACATATGTATATATATATTTAAACATATATATATGTATAGATATATATTTGAATATATATATATGTATATATATATATACATACGTATACATATATACATATATATATATTTAAACATATATATATGTATATATATATATCCAAACATATATATATGTATATATATGTATATGTATACATATATATATATATATATATATACATTTAAACATATACATATATGTATATATATACATATATATATATATATATATATATATATATATATATATATATCAAGGTTTTTCAACAAAAATTTCCTCCGAAGATATTATACTCGGTTACCAAAATATTCTAGTGTTCCAATAATCCTGAGCGGCAGTGTACATAAGTTTGAAGGTCAAGTAACATTTTTTTTTTCAAGCTGTTATCCGTTGCCCTTAAACAAACTGATGCACAGGATTGGTGAAAGGAAAGTTCTTAATGGGAATTGGCAATACAATCATCGTTTACTCGATTGTAGCGAAACTAGCTTTACTTTGGACCACACAATGTCAAAATTTACTAGCAGTATTAAAACTCAAATTGGGCACTAATTTCTGTAAGCGTTTCGGTATGGCCTTGATGAACATTTGCACGAAGTCTTACGGTAAACTCAATATGAAATATCGAATGCGCTCTTCCAGTTTATCTAATGTTTGTATTTAGGTGCGATATACCTCCCCCTTTCACCTGCCTCAACGGGAGGATGTCACAGAAAAAGAAATATTTACAAAAATAGGGAGTGAACTTTAATCCACTTAATATAAAGGGTCAATATTGTATATGGGCGTGTGCTTATCTAGAATTGAGTTTCCCGAAAAAGAATAATTTTAGAAATATAGCTACGAATTTATTGGCGTATGGACACCTTCTATGTAGTTTGGTAAGAAATATATTGTACACGTTGCTTTGAACACCGATGACAGACAAACTGAATGTAAACTCCGGAATACACCCCAACTAGCATCACCTATCATTATATGAGTACGGTTCGTTAAAGAGGTACTCTCTTCACAAGCAAAGACCCGGCAAACATAATTGAGTTGATATCGTAGACGTTAGAGTGGATGAAATTAATGATCTTCCTATTTGCGTTGATGCCGCCATGGTAACTGTAATATTTTTTTTTCGAAACTTAATCAACAAATTTAAACGAAAATGATCGAACGATGAATAATAATAATAATAATAATAATAATAATAATAATAATAATAATGATAATAATGATAATAATAACAAAAAGAAGAAGAAGAAGATGATAATAATAATGATAATAATGATAATAATAATTATAATGATGATGATGATGATAAGAAGAAGAAGAGGAAGATAATAATAATGATAATAATAATAAGAAGAATGATGATGATGATGATGATGACGACGACAAAAAGAAGAAGAGGAAGATAATAATAATAATAATAATAATAATAATAATAATAATAATAATAATGATAATAGATTCAAAACAGTTCAGTGAAGTGAATAAAACCACTACTCGTTAGGAAGCCGAGGACTCCTCCCCGAAGAGCCAAAAGGATGAGGAAAGGAGATGCTAAGAATCTCAGAACAAGTAATGAACTTCATAATGAAAGCGATGAAGAAAAAAAAAACCTGGAAAGTAGAATCCACAGCGGGAGGACGACATCAAGACGAGGTCAGAATAAAGAAGAATCTTTCAGGTCAACTCTCAGTTGCCATTAGTATTCGTCATAGCCATTAGAGCGGTGGACTAAATGCTACAAAAATACACTGTATGATATAAATGTACTTAGTTGTGAGAAAAAGGTAAATTACCTCATTTTTACGGAGGATCTCATAACATTTGGTATTATCAAGAACCAATTGGAACCCCCGAATGAAAAAAAGTCAGGATCTTCCGTCAGAATATCGGGATGGAGATCGGTATTTTCTCCCGAGGCATTTCGGAATACCTCGTTACCGAATACTACAGTATGTTCCATCATGCTGCTGTAAGAGAATATACACATATATTCAAGAGCATCTGCCATATAGCGATAATTAGCATTTTCGTCCTCTGAGTAATTTGTTTGTATAGTAAACTCGTGTCTCACTGGGTACCTCATCATTGTTGTCATTTGTTAGACGAAAATCAGCTTAATAAATAACAAAAGAACACATTTAAAGGTATAGTTTGTAAGCAAGTTTTGCAAACCAGTACTACATATTAAATTTTTATCAAAGCCTTCAGTGGAGCAAGTTCAACCTTCGAGAACAAGAAAATCCTGAAAAGAAGACACTGTAATCAATGCTCTCTCCCGATAGTCACCTACGGAGCTGGAACATGGAACATAAACGAAAGATTGGCACTCAACCTGAGAACCATGTAACGTGTACAGAAGTGAATCATGCTTAACGTCACATGGAGAGATCACAAGATACATACAACATTAGAAAACACAAATGATAATAGGCAGGTCATGTAGCAAGACTGTCAGAGAACTATTGAACGGAAGATGACGTGGCGAAATAGACAAGTACTGGCTCTGAGACACCCACGGTTGATAGGTTTGGCGAATCTATGAGAAGGTTTATTTTCAACAACGGACGTAGTGATGATAATGATAAGAGCTTAGTAAATATTCAAAAGCTTTAACAGTGATGCAATAACTAGTAATGTGTCCTTGAAGATAATACTAACCACCCAGGCGACAGCGTTACAAATTACATAGTTCAATTTGAACTTTTTCTAGAATTACAGTTTCCTTGGCTCAGTCGAATGTTTCTGGCCATTTGTGACTGGAAGTCTATATAATGTAATCTTATAATAAGTATAGCCCAGTTCCTTGGGAGTCACCATTCAGCCAGCCTCCTCGTTGTACTAATGGGTTAGGGTCAGGACTACACCCAGATATCTGCGACGAAAGCCTGTGAGACTGGGTGATTTCTGAACAAACCCTCATTAATTTTGATAAAAACACCAAGAAAATTGCAAAAGGTATTAAATCTTAAAATATCAGAGCTTTTGTATCGCTCTGAATAAATCAGTTAGAAATACATATAAGCCCGAAAAGTCGTTAACATGCGTAATATATATAGACGTACAACAATTTAACACCGACTGCGTACACATTACTCCTAGACAAAGGTATCCATGGATACCAGGTATTTGATTTACCATCCAGATGATCTTTCAACCACCCATTGATTTCTGGGTTTGTAGCGTTAATATCACGCGTTATGAGTTACTAAGATGGCTGGAAGGTTAGGAATCTGTGGGTGGGTGAGCATTTGGCCAGGAATGAATAACAACTGATGAGATACCAGTCAAATAATGCAAAAACTTGGGGAGTGAGAAGAAGCAGGAACAATGTATTGTCAAAGTGGAAAAAAAATGTTGGTCGGACATCTATCTTTATTCGCTTGGATAGCGTGAAAGATTACACTAAGTAGTTGGAAGCTAAGGCTCCATTACGACCGTCACTGTCCTGTCCATTTTATTGCTTTCTCTTGCTTATTTTTGGGGGATGAAGGGGTGCGATTGTACGAATGCGTGGTCGGTAACGGCTCGAGCTATTGAATCAGCGATTCGATTTCAAACTCTCGTCATGGCTGTTTATATTCACTTTGCACTAAAGCCTTAGGTAAAAGCATGGATAAATCTCTTAACCCCACCCATCTCACGCTTAGCTATGGATAAATCGGTTCCGCAGATTGGGCTCTCCAGCAACCAGTCAAGGAGCAACACAAACTCAAAGACAACTCCAATTAGACGTCCTTCTGGCAGCTCTGGCAGCTCCAGGAGCTCTGGTAGCCCCGGCAGCCAGGCTGATGCCAGACGTACTGCTCGCTGGATTACATGAGCAAAGCCAATGAGAGGATCCTGACTATGGTCATCCAAGGATTTTCAGACGCTTAACCCTAGGATTCTCGCCGGAAAGGACGTCCCATTGTCCGTAGAGACAGAACGGAGACCATTTTTAGCGAGATGTATACCTGTGACGCTGATCACTGGGGGTTTCAGCATCAAAAGGACTCGTGAAACAAACCCTTTTTTTTCACGTAGCGGATTTCTCGAAGAAGAGAGCATGCCACATTACAATAGATTGATATCAGTTTTATTCATTTTGGCATTTTCATATTTCACCGGAGCAGGACTGTTCACTTTAACGGAACGGAATCTGTCCGTCATTTTTCTGTTCTTGCTTATGTAACTATGAATTTGCTTTCATCGGGGGAGTCACCGATCTCTGTTTTTGAAGCGGTGCATGCGACAAGTGAAGTCTTGCCAACATACACCTTATCAAAAGGTTCGATAGAAGACTCTCTCATACGTCTTCTTTCTTTTACTTATACCTATCTGATTCAAGAAGCTTGCAAATAGTTACAATATTACATATCATATCATCAGTACTTCGTGCAAGTACTATATGGCAACAGGTCATGTGATTCCAATCTCATCATCCGACTTTTGGACAAGATCTGTTTACTGTTATATTCCAATTGCGAAATTCTTTTCCAATATTGTTTATAATTAGAACCTACATATTCTTGATCTGAAGGACAACTTAAACTAAATAATAACGTTTGTTTATACTGTGAGTTCCTACATTTCAACGCATGTGTACGTTTCATTCTGCGCATATTGAATGCGATGCATCCATAGATAGATGAATGCATGCGTAAAATATTCATCTATTCAATTACTGATGTTTCTTTTCACACACTGGAAAATATCGTCAAAAATGCTATAAAAAATCAATGTATAACAATACAACACTTTTTAAATCGAAAGCACGCATTCGGCATTCGTGAGAAAAATATCTTCATCCTAAAAACATGTTGATAGGTGTCTTTAATCCCAATAACAAACGAAACTCGTTAGAAATTAAAGGATACTTCGTTTTTTCAACATCGTCCTCAGAATCTCATGAATAGAAGTAACGTTTTCTACCAATTATTATGAGTGCACCTACAATAAGGATAACATCATCAAATCGAATCGAACGAACAGAAGCAGATGTGACAAAAAGAATAAGTACGAACAAAGTTACTGAGTGTGGATGATATCAAAAAGTAGAGCAAAGGCTTTTACATTACTGGTAAGAGCATCACTACGTTGAAGCAGCTACCCTATCGGTTGCAGGTTCGATTCTTGCAGCAGTCACATTTTTAATTGCCTTTTCTATTTACGTTGTCTAGAGTGACTAATATGTAAACCGTGCAATGGCACGAGATCATTTTCAAATATGTATCTATATAATATGATGCGATTCGTGATCATTCTGTCGAATCATATATATACATTCTCAAAAAATGTATATATATATATATATATATATATATATATATATATATGTATATGTGTGTGTGTGTGTAAAATGGAGACATGGTTGCTAGATTTAATTCGATTAAAGAGATTTTTCAATAAAATGCTATTCAAATACAATTTTAAGGACTCTCCACATCTGAATATTGACAATATCTGTCTATAAACTTCATTGATTATTTTAAGAAAAGCTATTGAATTGATTTCATTAGATGAAAGGGAAAATGATTGTCTCTGAGATGCAAGAAAAAATCTAATTCAACTGAATTCTGCTCGAAATGCCGAAAAAAAATCGTTCATGATATAAAAGTATCATCTTAAAGCGTTAGAAAGATTTTGTAGATCGGTGATTATGACTGAATGGTTAATGATCGAATTGATAGATCTACGGGACAAAAAAGACACTTTGGGCCTGAATTCGTTTTTTTAGTGCAAAATCATGATAGATCGATTGAATTTTCTTACCATGAAATTGATAGATGGATATTGTATAAAGACGGAACCTATTTAGTCAAAACAACACAAGTGATATTCAAGCGATATCAATTGTTGAAGAGAAATGTCGAAATGTCGTTATGAAACAAAAGTAAATTCTCCAAATAGCTGAAATAAAACACCCTGAAGTAAGAGTGAAAATATTTAGATATCTGGACAGTTCTTTCTTCTCTCTCTCTCTCTCTTCAACGTTAAATGCAGTTCTCAAATGGCTGAAAGAAAATCATCTAACAAAAATTTTGAATTAAGTTGGTAGAAACAACTTTTAGTGCGTCTCAAAACTGAGGAATCTTTGTCATCAACAGGATTCATTTGGGATTGTGGATTCAAGAACTCAAACAAAAATAAAGAATGAAGATATTCAATTACAGAAAATTCTCCTGCTCTTGCTGAATGCATCAGTGTTTTTTTGTTTTGTTTTTCGTGTGTGTGTTGTGCTATTTCTTTTTCACTTAGTGCCTTCGTACCTCTTCTGTAATGTAATTACAATAACATGGAAAAATTCATAAATACCTTTGCAGAACTATAGTGTAGCGCCCCCGTACACTTTCATTCAAGAATTGAATACGAAACTCTTCTTTTAGCTTGATATCACAAACGTCGCTTCTTTCGACGACCCCCTTTAAAAGCCCTGGACACACATGGTCAAACACTCATTGGCGCCGGCACCTTGCTGGTTACACTCTTTTGGCCCCGGCACTTGTTGCCAGTTACTCTCGCTGTCTCTTTCTTCCTCTCTAAGATCGGTATCATTCTGCCGACCGACCTCCCGGCCGATCCGAATTCGGCCATTTTCTCACCGTGACCGATCTCTGTGCAAAGATAGCACATTTCAGTTCACGATGTTGAGGAATCTAATATGCACAGCTACACAGCTACTCAACCACGTCCCCACCACGTGCTCCAAACGCGTATACATCTCTGACTCTCATGAATGAACTGGCAATACTTTTTACTATACGATAGTCACGAGGATCTATTTCCTAATTCTCCTTACTTCGGGAAGCGCGCATGGATAAAACCCCAGGTGTTCTCTGTCTTTCATGGTCAGTCTGTTGAGTGCCTACCAGCGTCAGAGAATAGCCCCAAGCCACACAGGCAACTTGGCAGCTTTGACTCCAACACCTGTACTATCAATGACAACAAAGCTTCCACCTTTCGCTATCTCTTCTCTCCTCTAGACACGATCGATTGTATTAATTCTATCATTACTGTTCCTATATTAAATGTATGTTTTAGTCGTCCATCCAAATACTTGTATGTGTCTTTCTACTTTGTTTCATCTCCACGTCTACGTTCATACTCGGCATGCATTCACTTCCTACATCCACTTTCCTTCTTAAACATCTCCCATGACTAACACCAAACTACGTGAACTTAAAACCTTTATCTCCACTGACATCTTATCGCGCAACCCATTCCTCAGCGATAACCGTATGAGACCATATCACTTATAACTGATGGCCTCGATGAGTTAAAAAAATGGTTACCTCATTACAACAGTAAAGGAATGAAAACAATGTATTGTTTGATAGCGATTCATTTTTTTCAGGCTTGCTTAATAATGACAAGTATTTGGAGAAAGCAATGTTTCACTTTAGAAAAAGTCACTTTAACCATAGGGTTGATGGATTTTGATGATGTAACATTGATTGTTTGAGAAAGAATCCTATTAAATTGTCTGAATCCTTCTCTACCCTAATTACATGGTGACCATTGCACGATATTGAGTGATTACAATTCTCTACAAATTAGTTTCGAACATGCTGTAATTTGAATAATCTCAAATCAATTTTACCCTTTTTTAACTTTTCAAACATTGAATTACCAAAGCCCCACAAATGGCCGACCAAATAGTGGGCTACAGGTTCTTCTCTCTCTGTATCTCCAGAAACTTCTGGTCATATTTTGGGGCCACAACCTCGATGATAAGCACGAGTACTCAAGTAAGCATCATTTTTTTTTCTTTTCAAAATTGGGAACCCTGATACAAACAAATGGGATTCACCAAAAGAAATGTGAAATACTGGTAATGAACAAGGAAAAAAAGATGGACAACAGGAGGAATCGACTCACCCTACCAGGAAATCATCACAGCGCTCAACCCAAAAGAAAATTTCAAGTACCTTGGTATTATCAAAGGTAGGTTAGACGAAGGGAAATATAGGCAAAGAATACCCCGGGAGAACGAGAAAAATGCGAAAGACCATCCTCTGTAGTATAAACTTGATCAAAAGAATGAATGTCTGGGTAGTGTCTCCAATGTGAGATACTACAGATCCTACTTCAACCGGACAGGAGAAGATCTCAGAAAGCTAGGCAACAAAACAAGGAAATACATAACAATACATAAAGCGTTGAACCCTGGAGACGATGATGACAGAATATGTATGGAAAGAAAAAGAGGGACAAAGAGGCGTGGAAGACTCGTTAGCATCGAGAATTGTGCTCACTTCTCTCCATCAAAGGACTGGAAGATTATACCAGACAGTGTGCGTCAAGACTAATTACAAAAGCTAAATGATGCAATAGGACTAAAAGGAAGATGACTTGAGAACCCGGAAACGCAGAAATTATGATTCAGAAACAGGGGGGGACAAGAATGGAATAATAATGATGGGTCCACATACTACTGAAAAAGCAAGCCGCGATTAAAGGTGAACGTTTGAAAGGTAAAAATCGTGGATAGGAGGGATCACTGAAAAAAAACCCTCGAATAAGGGTGACCGCTATCAGGGAAACTATAACATAAATCATATCTGAACAAAACAACTTTAACCTATAATCGACTGCTTGCAAACGTCGATAACATAATTTTATTCACACACACACACACACACACACACACACACACACACACATATATATATATATATATATATATATATATATATACATATATATATATATATATATATATATATATAACGAGAGTTCATTAAAAAACGAATGAATGAATGTTATTCGATGACAAAAAAAACGCAACACTAAAAAGGAAACCGCAGATAATTTTCTTTAAAGAGAATAAATGACGTCAGTTAACAGGGGGCAATTATTTCAAATGAAGAATGTTTGTCAACACTTGAGGACGGACAAACTTTCTTATAGAGATGTATGTAGACACATCAAGAAACAACTGTATAGGCATCACAGAAGACAAACTAATGAAATAGCAGATGAATCGCCATCAACATGGCTACGTAGAGAAAACTGGGTCAGAGCAGTATATCAGCCTTGGACAGCGCCGTGAGAACCGATTATATAAAGGTCAGAATGTACAGGACACTGAAGGGGAGCAAAAATAGACAATCCGTCGATGAAGCAGGGACACTCGGCTGCAAATGCAGCAAATTTAGCCCTGAAAAAGACTGGGTGATAAGGTTGATCCACCAAGAACTGTGCAAGCGATTTCACGGACCAAAATCTATCTTAGAGAACGAATATTCTCTGAGATATACATATTTTTTCCAGTTCTCTGGGCAAGGGCAAGAAAGCTTTCCACTCTCCTCTGGCTTCATTCAGTGGTCTACCAGAACAGCTAAAATCCAATATCTGGCAAGTCCTTTCTTCTTATTAACGACAACTAGATCTGGTATCTGATCTGGTTGGGTGATCTGTTTTTACCTTACATTATTATTATTATTATCATTATTATTATTATTATTATTGTTATTATTATTATTATTATTATTATTTGGAATCTCACACCAGTTGCCTGGTGGTAACTGCTGGAGTTTGAGTGACAGCAAGTCTCCTCAAGTCTCAAGCGCTTCTTTCCTCAGTCTCACAGACCACAGTAATACAGCAGTTTACTGTTTCACACCAGTTGCCCGGTGGTCATTGCTGAAGGCTGAGTGACAATAAGTCTCCTCAGGTCTTCAGCCAACATCTCTTCTCCTCCTCACCTGTCATGCCAGTGCTGTGGTTCACGTTTCCGTTTTCATTTTCCTTCCTCTGTTAGGCCACTGCTAACATTTAGTGTTGCAGTCCTTATATTTCTAGCACTTTCCTCAGTATCCGTGCGGCGGTCCCTAGCAGTGCCGTGGTCTCTACAGTTGTTTATCGTTATTATTATTATTATTATTATTATTATTATTATTATTATTATTATTATTATTATTATTATTATTATTATTATTATTATTATTATTACAGTTGTTGTTGTTGTTGTTGTTGTTGTTGTCCCCCTCTGTTGTTGGTACAGATGTTAATGGCGATGGTAATGAGCGGGAAAAACAACGATAACAATAAAAAGATACCAGTGAGAGGAAGAAGGATTGTAAATACGATAAGAGAAGGGAAAAAATTAAGCAGGAAACTGGGACAAGTAAAGGAAAAAAAACGAATAATTTAGAAGAAAATGAGAACCAGTAAAAAAAAAAAAAAAAAAAAAGAAAGAAAACGAAGGAAAAAAAGAAGAAAACGGGTACAGAAAGAAAGAACAAGGTTAATAAAAACAAAATATAAGTGCATGTTCTAAGATTAACGACGCAGATGTTTTGAGAAGATGAATTTTCAAGATTCTGGGTCGGCCATTTTCTAGAGATGCTAAGCGTGTAATGAAGAAGGATAGCAAACGAGTTAACAGTCTGGGCGACTGACATAAAAGACAGATAAATAAAACCAGACTCCGATCTTGTAGCGACAAGTACTTAGAGGAACGCGTCCATTTTTTTTTTTTTTTTTACGTTCAGATGTCATAATTCATTCCTAGCATTTTGTGTACTGGATTGTTTGGTGTTTAAGCTAAATTTGAAAGCGAATTCCTTAAGTGGCTGAGAGAGGAAGTAAGAGCTAAATGAATAATATTCAATGTACACAGAGAAAACACTAGACGAGGAGGAAAGTGATTAGTTTGGTTTCATATATTGAATATCCCTATCGATTAATGCAACCGTCCACAGCAGAATTCTGAGCTTTTCACATCTTTTCCGTGAGATCTTGATCGGTTACATTGCAGTATTTTACTAAAAAAGTAGACTATTCATCTATTCAAATATTTGCTTAGTTTTGAATATTCTAAATACCGGTTCTCAAAAAAAAAAAAAAAAAAAAAAGAGTCAGAAAGAGAAAGGAAAGGTAAGCGTATTTTCGAGGTGAACCCTTACAAAACTCGGGCTCAAATCTCGAAACGGCACAAGATAATTACTCAGATAAATGTAATTCGCAAAAAGAGGAAATAAACAGAGACCATCAAAGAAGACAGATAAATGATTCTGAAAATCAAAAAAGACCGGATAGTGTTTACCAATATTATGGTCAATGATATATATTAAAAAAAAGATATGGGCGCTTGCCTAAGTGCTATGGTTACTAAGCTTGTCTCAAACACCATTACATGTCCAATAGGTTCTATCCTCACTTGATGTTCCACTTACGTGGTCTTGTAGCTCATCAATCGTAGTTTGTGGTTGAGGGAGTTGCATATCTATCTTTCGTGCCAGTGTTTGGGATTAGAGCTCAAGGATTTCAGATGCTGGTTTTCAAAGACAGGTAGACGATCTGTACTTGGGAAATTGGCGCAACATGATCTACATACTCGATTTTTCCCCTATTTAGCTGTGTACTGGACTTGACCTCAATAGATGTCCACAGAAAGAACAATATTTATCTTATAAACTGTAGGTTTATATATGACAGAAGTTGTTATTCAATAAAATATTCATGGTATTGATTTTTCTGACCTGTATATCAATGTGACTTTCTTTATTACTGTTCGTATGAATGAGGATATGTATATATGCGATTGAAAGTGTGTCTGTATGTGCGTGCGAGTACGGCGCCTTTGAACGCATATCTGTGCTTCTGAGAAAATGTATGCGTTAAAGTAACCGTTCCGTGTCAGACAGCTGATGGCGACCCCGAAAGAAGACTTGAAAAGTTTTATGGGCGCTTGGAAGAGTATACCGGGTCCCAAGGGGAATACTTTCGAGGATGGATAATTTTTTTTGTAAATATTGAACCGCCAAATATTTTCCGGATAGATCCCGTATGCATGAGCGTATGTGTTTGTATGAGAATAAGGCCGGTTGGTGAGAAAAGCGTGATGGATAGATACCGTCTTTCCGTCATAACATACACAGTCTTAGCGTCAGAGATTACCCTGAGCATAATATTATCTTAGAAAGCTTATCTCGTTATACCATTGCTAGTTTCGGGGGGTTCTATTCTCAGTAGGTTTCCCACCAATTTGAACCTGTGTCAAACCGAGTCAAGCGTAGTGAATACACACACACACACACATATATGTGTGTGTGTGTGTATGTGTGTACTAGCAATGGTCTGGCGATGATTCTAGCTAATGTACCAGCGCCCTATGGCAGGAATCCTCACATATTTACGAATGCAGTCTTTTGGAATTTATAGGAAGAGTCATGCCGTCATATCAGCTGATATGTCATCCTTCTATAAAAATAATGTTATCCCATTCTTCACCCAAGGAATTCTGCACTGATAATTGATCAAGGTCTCTGATTCGTTCTCGGGAAAGTTCAGGAAAGTTGCACCGAGATGAATAAGCATGTTGTAATCTTATTTTAACGTTAGCATCATAAGTGAAAGGACGAATCACGTTCGTATGTTTATTCTTTCCTCTAACCCCTTTCACTAGATTCTTTCGCTTTTCTCTTTACTATCTTTCTGGCTTCTTTTTCTTTCTTTCTTCTTGCTAATCTTTTTTTTTCTTTATTTACCTTGTTATCTTCTCTTGATTTTTCGAAATTTATTTTTCTTTTCATGTTTAATCTCATTATTCTTTCTTTTTTTTACAATTTCCACTTTTTTCTTCCCCTACGAGTCTTTCTCTTTCTATTCATTTGTTTGCTCACTTTTCCTCCCCCTCTTCTTCTTCTTCTTCTTCTTCTTCTTCTTCTTCTTCTTCTTCTTCTTCTTCTTGCATATCGTTCATCACATTATTACAATCATTTTTGTTGTAGTTGTAAAATGTGTCTTTCACTTTTTCTTAGCCCTTTTTTCTCTCTTCCCTACTTTTTCTTCTCTTTCTATTTTCTGTTCAGGTTATTTTCCTTTCGGTTTCACTGTAATAGTGATATAACTCCGGCAATTTCTTCAGTTGGAAACTAAAAAAAAATACACGTATATTGATCGATTCTTAAATCAAGTGGGGTTTAACCGATGTGGGGGGGGATATATTTTTTGCACTGTTCACTTCGTCTTTGTTGTTTTCAAAACCATGTAACAGGTGAAATGAGTTTTTGCTTTCTATATAAGCTAGAGCTTATTGGACCCTCTGTGAACCCTTTAAGGCTTTCTCAGATAGGGTCAACCAAAGTACTAATTCCAATCTCACCTTCGACCACATTGACACTAATACAAGGTCCTTATACTCACTCCTGCGGTTGCGTTACGAGTGATTCCCCATTCAAAGAGATGGAAAAGAGGAAGAAAGGTAAGTCAAGCGAATTCTAAAGAATTAAAGACATTAGTTTGAAACCTTCGAACTTCAGAAAACCAACCATTACTTCATTCGAGTAAAAGCCGTTTATAACGATAAGCACGAAGACCATCTGTTAGCTTCAGTATGAAAAATAATTTTATAAATACGCTTTTTAGTTCTTTCGATTATCATATATGGGGGGGCGTTGTAGAAAATTGTTTTCGGCCAAGACCGGAAACCGCTTGTTTCCTGTGAACGTATTCACAATTAATACAGTGACAACAGACTTCTGGTTACTTGAACTGCAACACCTGCCTCCCGCTATTTGTCATTCACGACATTTACTTGACTCACTGGATCGAGCTATACTGACGTTACTCAACCGCCGACAATTCATACACTCTGATCAGAAGCCGAATAGAAGGGGAAGGAGATTACGTCACAGTTCCAGTTAAAACAGTCTTCATTCAACTATTCAACAAATAATTATCTGATACAACCAGTAAACGAAGGAAACAATATATGCAGCGATTAGTAATGGAAAGATGTGTATTGCCTTAAGCATACGGAGTCTGGCTAATGTGGCGTTCAACCGTCTTTTAGTTATCTTTATAGAAGTTCTTCACTCAGGCTTGATCATCATATCACGTATGGAATCCAAGTCGAAATAGAACCGCGTAAAACAATGCAATCTATTTCGATATTTTCACACTTAATATAATCCCCATGAAGCATTATTGCGTTTGGTGATACATGATACACCACCACCTGTACAGTTGCCAAGGTAGACATCTTGGCTTATCGTAGAAAACCGAAAGCTGAAAAATGTATGGAGATTTGTAGAAATATCTTGTACAATCGGAAAACTTGTGTTAAACCAATACACAAAACGTGTAAAAAATTGATAGTTTCTTGGTCAGAGTTTACGACTTAGTATTACACAAGTGTTTATAGGTCTTTATACGGTACTTGCAAATAATTAGTATTTGATTTGTACAATCTTTTATATCAATTCTCCCGTCTCCCATTTTTTATTACAAATTGTACAATGTCTTAAAGTTGCTGGATTCCCTACTTTTTTAAAAAATTTTTCTAGACCTTATGAAAACGGCGAGAGCTATCGAATTTATTAGCAAAAAAAAGATATCAATTTTTTGTGATTTTTCAGAAAATCTTTTTAAGTACGACAATTTTTAAAAAATATTTTTAATTAAGAGCTTTCGGTAAAATAGATAAACATATATTTGTGGCATAACTCGTTCCTGAGGCCGTGACATATTCCTCAGAAATCAGTGTTCGAGACTAAGTGAAATCCAAGACTTTTAATGCTAAATTTCTAGGCCGAGAGGCCCTCGCCAATTTGAAGATCGGAGTTAGACGATCTTCCTACACTGTTTGAACAAGCTTTATCTAAGTGAATAACCATAAACGAATTCGTTTTTGCATATACAAATTACTTACGACTAATTCACTCAAGATGGGAACTGAAATCTAAAAATAAAATGAGTAATTCACTTCAAAAGAAAATGATAAGCAGTGCGCATACAACTTACAGTGCATTCAAAATTATCATTAAAATGTGTTTTCCCTTGATAATTCTCTTACAGAAGATGAATTTTGATAATCATTCACAAAAATATGTACATGACATGATAATACGATGTCTTCAAAAATTGAATCTAAATGTACTGTTGGTATTTTTCTGCAAATGTTCAATTTTTATCGCGTAAGAATTATCAAGCATGGATAAAAAAAAGCGCAGTAAGACACTGAACATACATTGATTAGATCATTAAATAGCACTCAAAGTTTAGGAATTTCACTCCATTTATCTACGGCTACTGAAACCAAAGACACAGGGAAGTCATATTTTATTGAATCGAGTACACACCAATGTTCAAGCAACTTGTATCCTACAATTCCAGCCCGGAACATAATTCCTCTGCCACTCTATTGACGCCTCAGTCATACAGGAATCTGTCCTTCTTTTGAAACCAAACCTGCCCTAAATCCATCCGGTCTATCAAGTGTAGCTTGGCCCTCGTTAGTAAAAAGAACAACATTGAAATCAGTTTTCAAGTACTTCCTAGCACATTCCGAACATTTCACCTTGTTTCTGGGCTTCAAAGGCAGTTGAATCTCAGATACATTTTGCAACATAGAGGAAGATTCAGCATCGAGATGATTTGGACACATTACCTTGATGAAAATAGAATATAGTTTTGTACCTCAGGGCTGTTTTTGTTTTTTTGGGTTTTTTTCTCACTACGCTAAATTCGAGAGGCTTCCCGCAGTGTTATTACCATGGACTTACTCTTATCTGATTTTCTACGCGGTACAACAATTTTTTCACCGTTTGATGATCCCCGTTGAGCATGTTTGCTATTTCATGGGTTGTCCTGCCTTCTCCAAGCTGTGTGATAATAGGAATCTCTTTTACGACTTTTGCATAATTTTTCGGCACTCTGATAATGCAAAACTATTATATAAATGGCTTCTGTTTGTAATTTGATGTCTTCATTCAATGTTTTGGCGCTAGTTGGTACTGCCAACGTTTGTGTCAAAACATTTTTCTCCATCATTTGAGAAACTAGATTGACAATCATATAACCCTTTTGCATAATGAATCGAAACGCCCTGTATAAAGTAAACAACAAACTCTTGCCGCTATTTTAAGACCATGTTTTTTTCCTGCGAGTAAATGCCAAAAAAAAAAAGAGAGAATTCTCTCATTGTTGAGAGACTCAGGCATAGAACGAGACGATCAGGTTGGCGACAAATCACCTCATTATCAAAACACCTTCCAGGCGATTCCTATTCTCATTTAAAGTTTTTCGATTAAGATATACATAAAAAGGAGGGAAAAAAACATGTTACTTCAATCATCGGATTCTTTTTTACCTTTTTTTTGCAGTAAGAAAAGAGAGGAAAGAAAGAAAAAGAGAGACAAATAAGAAAGAAAGGGAAGGTTGATTACTGCTTCCGAGAGAGAAAAAAAGTAAAAAGAAAATTGTTGGAGTAAATAAAAAAATTCCCAGTTAGAATAAAGCGGGAAGAAAAGGTGAAGAAAGAGAGAAAAACGGAAGTGGTGTAGAAGATAGTTCTAGGTTCATTGGTCTTGGACGGTGGTGGCCAACCTATGACACGCGTGTCAGCTGCGTCCTGATGCAGAATTTTAGGTGAGACGCGATGGACTCCGAAGAAAAAACCTTTTAAATTACATTTTATTATCCGACTTTTATAATTATATCATGCGATTTCAAGTTATATTTTATCAAACTATTTAAAGATATTAGAAAACTAGACTAAAACTAAAATACATATATACTTGTAAATGATACTCCGATAAAATTTTGATACACCATGCTAAAAAGGTTCGCTATCACTGGTTCAAGAAATGGTTAAGGTATCATACTAGGTATTTCATTGGAAAAGATTACTCAGCTGTGCTATTATCCTCTTCAAGATGTATAGGTTAAAATGGAACCATTCGCAGAAAAAATCTCTGATTCAACTACTCCATCGATCATCGAGATTTGCCAGTGATGAGACCTTTATCAAGATATTAACAATAGTACAGATCCCAGGAAAAGAGAGATTCAAGCCATTCTGAATTGGATGAATGTGAAGAAAGTACATTTTCCTGATCCCGTGATCATCTAGATATGTCAGTGATGGGACCTTTATCAAGATATTAACAATAGTGCAGATCCCAGGAAAAGAGAGATTCTAAATTGGATGAATGTGAAGGAAGTACATTTTCCTGATCCCGTGATCATCGATATACGCCAGTGATGGGACCTTTATCAAAATATTAACAATAGTACTGATCCCAGAAAAGAGCCATTCTAAATTGGATCAATGTGAATGAGGTACATGTTGTCTCTGATCCCGTTTTCCGCACTGAAATCAGTTAGGCCAGTGTGAACGTTTAAAAGAAACTAAGATGAAGAAACAAAAAGATATGGCACGAGAAAGACTGGCAAAATGATTGGAAAGAAGGAAGAGCTGACTGTTGCCTGAAGTGCGGGGGTGAACTACTATAATCACTGATAGACTATTAAGAATTCTCTGTGTTCTTTCGATCCCAGCCTTCCATTCAGAGTGACTTCAGGCCGTTTTCTCATGCGGACAGAAGTTTTGAAGTTAGATATTATCATTATTCAACTGATTGTTAGAACTGATGTCGTCATTCATTATTCATTTTCGATTAGTATTTCCTTTCCCCTTAATTTTAGTTGGTCTCCATCGTAACTTTTAATTCCCCAGCCTTTTTTTTTGTCTCAGTAGAATGGTAGAGATAAAAACAACAGTTATGAAGATCTTAGTCTGAAAGATTTGCAGAACAGTGAAAATGATCTTAAACAAGAAGAGCACAAAAAATACTAAGAAGAGTCCCAATAACTCCTCAAGTCTGAAATTTCTTTGCAAGCGTCTATTGTTACAAAATGCGGTTGCTTGCACATTTTGCATTGGATCTTCCTCCTTACCCAATCATGTATGTTCTTGTAATCTTTCAGGCTAACTTGCTGCATTTGCTTATTAAACAGTTGATTATCTCATATTTATCTCCAGATAGTCTTCTTTTGCTATCCTCCTGTATCTTATCTACCCTAGTCTCTATTCAATGGACTCTTGGTCGCTATCAAATGAGACTCCGTTTCCCTCAATAGGTTTTCTCTGCGCAGCCCTGTCGATGTCATTTCGTTTGAAATTTCTCGAACTTATCTCCTTGAATGACTGTTTATGTTAGATTCTTCATCTCGTTTTTTTTCGTGTGTACTAATTCTGTATTCGTCACCCTGTTAGTTATATTGCAACCTTTGGACGTCATAATTAGCCTTTCCTTACTCTGCTTTAGGCTGTCTTCAAGTCCCTAGATTGCGTTTTCCAGGCAATCCTCAATGCTAATGTGTCCTCTTTCCTTCTTTTATATTTTTTTCTCTCAGATATGCACTTTAAACATCTTATGTCAGGAGCAAAGTTTTTTCTTGACCAATTTAGGAAGGGTCTGGAGTATCTGAGAATGGAAACTACCAAAACGTTTATGCTTTTGATCAAGTTCCTACTGCAGAGTTTTGTTTATTATATCTTTTTTCCTGGGTACACTTGACTTATTTTCTCCTTAATCTCACTCTGCTTGATCGTATTTACTATCAAAATACCCAGATACTCGTAATTTTATTCCCCTGTTGAGCGTCACGATGATTTCCTGGTTGGGTAATTCGAGTCCTTCTGTTCTTCCTCCTTTTCTATTGTTCACCACCAGCTTTTCGCATTTCTGAATTCCAAAGTACATACCAATGTCTTGACTGAAGACCCTGACATTTTGTATTCGGTTTCCCAATCCTCTCAGTTTTTTTTTTTTTTAGCAGGAGTTTCCAAGTTATCCATGTACATGGCGTGGTTCAATTTTTCACTCGTCTAGGGGAATGTATATCTTCCGTTAAATTTTTGCAGTATCTAGATCACCGGTACCGTCGCTGTGACGAATAGTGGTTCGGACAGGTTAGGTACTATCCTCCTGCGGTTAGTTTTATATTTCAATGCCTTCATTATGAGATTCACAATTGGATTCAAGATTTTCTATCTTTTCACGCATTGGGTCATGCATTTGCAACTTAACATCAACTGTCTAGTGATCATCGCTACAGATCCAGGGACAATTAGTATCCTCAATTTTCCAGCACTCTCCTCAATAGCCTTTATTGTTGATATTATTATTCACATTTTCACGCTTTGGTTGTTAGAACTCAGTAGTTGTGTCATGGGGTGGTAAGTCTCTTGAAATCGCCAGCACTATCTGCGTTGTTAGTTTCGAATCAGTGCGATTTCCAATGTTTTGAGGATCCTATTTCTGGGAGTTCGTTTGAGGGGTTCCTTAAGACAACAAAAACAGTTCATTGTAGCGGAACTTTCGTTAGAGCAGTACCGTTAAAATATTCCTACTTGGATACTGAAACAATTTCTAGCTCAATCGACATTGACATTAGCATCGGAGTATATAATTTGTTTGAGCACAAACGTGCTGAAATAGATGTGATTAGATGAAGATGAATATGAGCAAACTAGGACGGAGAGAGAGAGAGAGAGAGGAGGAGGATATATATATATATATATATATATATATATATATACATATATATATATATATATGGGTGTATGTGTGTAAAGACTTGGATAGACTGAGAGCAAGAGAGAGATTGTGATACGTGGGCATAGACATACCAAGTATGATTGATAGATAGGGATAGATATACGGACAGACAAACATATAGATAGATAAGGATATAAATAAATCGATAGATAGATATGAAATGAGATGACAGCAGATGGATTGAGAAAAGAAAATTGGACATGGATATTTTTTGTGCAGTGTTTTTTTCTGCCATTGTTCTCCTTTCATTTGATATCCTTTCAACAATTCTTTTTATTTCGATTTCCTAGTTTTCCATGAATTTTTTTCCTCTCATATACATGTGTCACTTTCAAACATACAGGAAAAAAAACGTCACCTCAGTTTTTCCTTACCTTGTCAAACTGTCGACATAACTGACAAAACAAAAGCGGAATCTTCGAGGAGTGTTAAAGATCATGGAAACTTGACAAGATGGTTGACATCTAACCGTCGATCGAAAAGGCTAATTATATTACAATCCATACAGCTGGTTGGGATAACTCCTGAGTTAGGACCAAGAAATCATTAATTCATCACGTGCCTCTTGTTAACGTCTGACCCAGATTTTAACCAACAAGAAATTACGCTAATAAAGTATCAAAAATTTACCGACATTTGATACACAACAAGTGATCTGCCTTGACAACTGTACCAACACTGACCAGCTGTTCGTTTATCGTGCATCACTGTGAACAATAATATTATTACAATACCTAATGTAAAAATATCGAAACCATTTTCCAATTCTGGACGTCGATTTTATACCAACTAGCATGCCATGAATGTGGTCATAAATGGACCTAAACTGAGAACTTCTCAATAGATTATTTCAAAATATTGTACGTTATTAGCCTATTGCAAGTTTAGGGACTTTCATCTGTTCAAGCTTTTCCTTACTGATTTAGACAAATTTAATGCTTCCTTCGATATTCAATATTTATGTATACATATTTTTTTTATATTTGAAGTCAGTCCTTGGTCTTCCCATCTAGCACAGAGTTCAGCAAAGAAAAACTATAACGTGTATAGGCTGGTCTCGAATTCATAACCACAAATTGGCCCTTAAGAATTCAATTCATACACAAGTACATACGGTAATTTGTACATTAATCATAACGCCAAAACACTCAACAAATGAAAGCCAAATGTGATGCTTGGAGTAGAAACATTACTGCAAAACAAAATTACGTAGGAAAAGAGCATTTATGCGTGTACCTAGTCACTGATAGAGAGCCATAAACTATTTCATCAGTATTCCAAAAATGTAACCAAAGAGTGTAATAGCTATGAACGAATACTTTTATTCTAGTCGCGTTTAAATGGCTTACAAAGAAAAAAAAGAATTATGGCCCTTTTAGGTAACCGTACACCACACGTGTTTGTGTTCATCTGCACAGTAAATATTCTTTAGAGTAACTGTCGAAAAACTAATAAACAAATCAACATCTGCTCATGAAATCTGTGTATGAACTAAGGCGTTAATATGTCGGGAACTTGGGAAAGTACGGAAGTACCTAAGGCTGCGAGAGCAGGGCATAAAATGAAAGCAACAACTACTTGGGTTTTTTTTTTTTTTTTCAATTAAGATCTTCGCATACCACACGGAAAGGAATACTCCGATTTCAGGAGAAGATATCCTCAAATAGTTTACTCAAATACTTATTTACTATTTATTTCCGCTTTCACAGTTTGTATTTTGTTTTATTTTAAATTTCTTTTCTGTAATTTTTTTTTCCTGTAATTTTCTTCCAGGCATTCTATAAACTCAAAAGTTGTTTTTTCTTCTGTTCATTCTATTTTTCCTCTTTTTTTCCGCTTTCAGGTGACATGAATATAGTCAGGAATGCATGGGCGCTTAATATAGCGTGCAAAATAGATAGATAGATAGATAGATAGATAGATAGATGGATTGATAGATTGATAGATAGATAGATAAGTAGGTAAATCGACAGATATATAGAAACGGAATGAAATATTGATATCGGCCTGACAGGAAATTAATAATCATATAAGATAGAGGATTAGGTTCAAATTGTAATATCGTACATTGATAAGTCTGCCTCAGACGTTTCATATCATCTAATAACAAGCACAATATGCACGCAATTCTTCCCACATTTTCACACACACACACACACATACACACATATCTATATATATATGTATGAGTATCAACGTAAATATGTCCCATCAACCCCACTTCCTCTTTTCTCTCAGTGGGCGTCATTGTCTCTCCACATAACCTAGTTATTAGGAATGTGTCGACTTTGCAGTTAATTTGTATCGATTAGGGACGTAAATGATTGAATACTGATTCAGAGACATTCACAAGAAACGATATCAATTCTCTGGCGACGAAATCCAATTAGACAACACCCACTAGCAACCACAATAATAACGACAAGGTCAAGGTTATGCACTGTCCAGCATTCAACTAATAAAGACACTATCATCATTTATTAAGATGAACCTTTCCTGTATTAATAACACCCCTTATAGGATTGTGGAGTTGCCTTTTTTTTCTTTTTTTTTTTTTTTTGGTTTGTTTGTTTTTTGCAATGACGGTCTGAACAATTTTATCACTATTTTTTCTCCATTGTTTTTTTTTCTCGTCGTCGTAGTCATCATCATCATCATCATCATCATCGGGATTATTATCATTATCAACATGCTCACACCGGTGATTTTCAGTACTCATAGTTGGGAGACAAGAGACAACACACCTCTTCAATGTTTCAGCACTCCTCTCTGTATTTTGGCTTTTTGATGATGTCTTCGTAGTTCTGATCCTTTCTCTGTAGTTTCGAATCCTTCCAATCCCTTCACAATGATAACGAATGATGAGAACAGCGGTCACCTTCCGTTCCACATTCTTTCAACTGTTTGATCCATTTGTGTAATCCATTTGAATTCCGAAGTCCCTGTTTTTTATTTCCTTAGACAGATCATGGTTTGATGAATATAAATTTTTGCTTTTCATAGTCATATCAAATCTTTGTAAAACCTTTCCCGGGGAATAATCTTTCTTGAGAATTAATGCTCATTTTTGTGCCTATTCTCAACAAATTTAGTGCATTTGTTTAATACGTGGACTGGCAAGCTACTCTCAATCTCATCATTTAGGCGAGATTTTTTTTTTGCGATATCTTGACCATTTTAGTGCTGATAAGTTTCTATCTTAACGAACTGTCCTGTGCTTCCATCAATTTCCCTAATCCATTGCTCTCTGCATAACAATATCGATGTTGTCTCGTCTAAAATTCATGGCAGCTCTTCAGTATACTTGCTGTCCCATGCTCTCCAATAATGATGAGTACTTACGATATTTTCATATTCCACATTTTCTTTGCCATTTTCTCAGCAAGATCCACGTATCTTTTTTTATGTACTACTATTATAATCAATGTATAACAAGAGGATATACCCCTTGGCTAACTGGATTTTACAATTGGCTCAAAATGAAAACAAAATTGACGGCGGCTTAAGGTCTCGAGACCTAACAAGGCGTCGAACGTAGAGCAATAGTGAGTAATATCACCTCACAGACCGATTCACGTGTAGCGTTTGATCAACATTGAATGCTCCAAAGGGATTCCATCTTTGTTGTTGGCACACCGGTTGCTAACTGGGTACACGAGAGACAGACAAGTTCTTTCACATGATTTGCAGAAGAAGGTCTGGCAACCGGAGGGAGTTCCGGTTTTATAGCGTTGTAACTTCAGATTGGTTTCGTGTAGAACACTCAGGTGACCACAAAATATTTTTTCAGCTGAGATGCAGAGTGTGTATTACCTACCTCAGCAATCAAACAAAGGGTTTATTTATAAGTGGAGAGATGGTCGTAAGATCCCAAGGTCGTAAGTTTTTCTATTGAAGTATCGTTCTCTTGGGCAGTGAACCAAGGCGGATTAACAGATGTTACAGCCTGATTATAAAGCAGGATGAAAGAGATTGTACGCCTTGATCTCAGATTTTATATAAAACTACTGTACATAAAGCTGACTTGGCTGATTTCAAACAAAAAAAATATGAGAACTATTTTATTTACTGTGTGTACAGATGACCCAAAAGTGACAAAGGGGGTTCTTACAAGTAATATCTTTTCAGCCAAAAAGTTACACGAGTTTTTAAGCATAGACAAAATCTCTGTCTCGATACATTTTTTTAAAAATAACAAATAGAAACTACTTGTATCTCATGAGACAAACTTGTGGTACACCCTTTAGATAGCTTCTCTCGAATATCGTTGGGTTTTCCAAGCTAATGGCATGAAGAAAGTTAGTGTGAACTTTTTTGGGAGAGCCTGTCTTTGTTTTCATAAGTATCAGTTTGTTTTTGTTTTTTTCTCCTTCATAGACAGCTTTTCCAACGGAAAGCAGTGAATGACCAATCGGAGTTCATGGATTTTTGAATTTTTAACTTAATATCTTGATTGGCCAAATTCAAAGTTCAAGGTTAGATTCCAATCAACAAAAACATCTGCTTTCAGCTGTTATCATTTCAAGTTATTATTTCATATCATTATCTTCTACAGGTAGGCTGCGCAGAAGAAACTATAGCACCCTCTATTAATAGCATCTATAGTCATGCCTGGAAAGTTAAACACATTCAGAATGAAGAAAAACTGTTTCAAAGTTTAGAAAGAGACGCATTATATATTTTTTTCCTATTAGGAAAACAATGTTACATAAAAGCTGATAAAATGAAATTTCTTCATTCTAGGAGAATGATTGCAAATTAAAAATAACAACCACGTTTGCTCCATCTGTGCATGAATTATAAGTTGATACACCTTACTACCACAAAGAGAGCAAACAAACCAGTGCTTTCAACCACTTATTTTCAGGAGACAAGCACCTGTTACTTGACTGCACCATGATGCATCTGGTACCTGGTTCTTATGCACGCCCACCAACGAACATGCACGCACGCACACACCATAAATACACATACACATGCAAAAGTATACCTGCACACGTAATTTCATCAGCAAAAAAATAATGCTTATTTGCTTTTCTACTCTTTCTCTCTCACCCTCCTGCATAAATACATTTTTACGTTATATTTTTCCACCTGGCTCTTTCAAAGTCATTTGAATATTTTTTTCATTAAAAGCAAACTCGATTTTAAGAAGTTTTAGTAAATTAAATGAAAAGAAAAATAATTGTAATATACTTCAGACAAGCATGTTTTACCAACTAGCTTGTTTGTGAAGAGATCGATTTTTAATTTATATTTTACGCGATCGATTGGAGGTGGTAAGCGTTATAATCCTATCAGAAAGAAACCGTTACTTTTTTCTATTTTGTCTATTAACTTATACTAAAAATTATTATATATATATATATATATATATATATATATATATATATATATATATATATATATATATATATATATATATATATATATAATACGTCAAGGGGAAGATCAACTGAGCCCATTAAAACAGCAAATGCCACTTTCGTAGAAAAAAAGAATGTGACTATAAATCGCATTAACAGTGAGTGTCTTGCCCAGAGGGGGTATAAGAACTGACACGACAGGGTAGCAATCGATATACACTGAGAACTATGCAAACGACCAGGATTCGACTATGCAGACGAATAGTATATGCATAAACTGGAGACGGCCCTGTAAAGTAGAAGACACAAATCAATCTAGGATTTTTGCATCCAATGTTCCATACATTTTTCAGCTTCTTGACTAATCCTGGTATTTTCCTCGCTTCTCACCCTCTTTCATCATCATTCTGTGTTTTATTCAACTTATCATCTTCCTTTGTATTCGACTCTATAGTCTGGACTTCTCGTTGGATTGGAGTGGTCGGTTTGGATGTCAAGGTCCCAGAGTAATTTGTGGCTTCTATTTTCCAGGATTGTATACATGGTCGAATCCCGAGCGTTTGATTAGTTCTCAGTGTATCACAATTACTACTCTACTGTTCTAGTTTACTACATTCACTGGTTATTTAGTTTACAATCTCATCTTTTTCTCCACACAGATGGCGTTTGCTGTTTGTTTAGGTTCTCCTTCCTTGTTGTCTTTTTTGCTGCTTTCTCGTTCTTTCTTTGTTGTTTGTTGCACTGCTTCGAGCGCTTTGCATGACGTCTTCCTGGTTTTCACTCATTTTTTTCAAATCCTGTTTTTCTAGTCTTTTGTACCGAAGAGTCTTCTGGTGCTTTTCGTTCCTTTTCATGTACAGTCTATCTGTTTAATCTCTGGGGCGGCTAGCCTTGCGCATCGTCATAAGTTTCCTCGTTCGCCTATGCATTTATCCTGTATCCTGTGTAACTTGTTACAATTAGCCCACAACTTTTCAAATTTGAATTCACATCTACGAGCCCCGTTGGAGTGTGAATACCTCTCCCTCTCATCATCCAAGTCTTGACTTAGTAAGAGTTCCCATGGGTTTCAGTTGAATCGTAAGCAAATCAAATCCAAGGCTTTTCTGTCTTCTGGAATTTTGTTTTTGTTGTTTTTCTTCCCACACTTGAATTTTTCATCCTCCCTTGTAAGAATATCACACACGATGATTTCGCCTTTATTTTGGCCTTCAAGCATACTAAGCTAAGCTTGGTGATCAAAATATCATTACTCATGATCTTTTATGATCTCTCTTTTTTTCACTTTTTATTCCTCCTCTCCCCCTCTCTCTCCCCCTCTCCCTCTCTTTCCTCCCCCTCTCCCCCTCTCTTCCCCCTCTCTCCCTTCTCACACTTTATCTCTCTCTATATATATATACATACATTTATATATATATATGTGTGTGTGTGTGTGTGTGTGTGTGTGTGTGTAATTCCACATATATATATATATATATATATATATATATATATATATATATATATATATATATATATATATATATATATATACCCAGGATAACGGTACTTTCAATTGAAACGGGATCAATTTCCAAAGATAACCCTCCTTGGTTCTTCGTTTCCAAAATGGCGTTTATACCCCTCATTTTGGTGCAGTGTTTATATAGATGTGCCTGTGTTTATGCATCTATTTATAAGATGTGCATTCACATATTCTCGTGTGCTTCGCACATGTACACAAACGTGCACACATAAACAGACACCACACACGCGAAAAAAACTCTCACCTATTGAAATACAGGTACTAAGTTTAGCCCAATCTTGCACAAGACTACAAGCGTAGGCACCTAGTGAGGATTCTATTCACCACAGCAGTAATGGCGTGCGAGATTACATTGTTGAACTATACTCCCGATGATATGCAATGTACGCATGAAGGCGTGTATATATCCATACAGAGTCAATACGAAATCATGCTTCTATTAATATAAGTTTCTCTCAATGTGTTTCTCTCTCGCTTTACATCTCTATCTTCCTTTCAATATCTTCACACAGACACAGACACAGACACACACACACACACACACACACACACATATATATATATATATATATATATATAAAGAGAGAGACAGAGACAGAAAAAGACTGACAGACAGAGACAGAGACAGAGACAGACCCACATCATCTTCTGTCTGAATTATTCCAAATATCTTTCTGAATACATCACGTTTTACGACGTGAATCTCCAGAGATCAGGTGCTGGACTGTGGATGATTACAAGTAAGATAGTGTGACGAGCTAGATAAATTCAGGATGTATTGGCTCCGCGATGTCCACGATAGAGAGGTCAGGTGAATCTTGTGCAAGGTCTATGTCCAACGACGGACGCCAACAGACTGATAATGATCTCATTCAGTTTACATTCATGTGTTAGTTCTTCTCTACTTGTCTAAGCCGTTTGATACTTGTCCATCTACTTATCTACCAATTGAATTACCTAGCAACTCATATGCCATGGTCTGTTCATAGAGAAACAAAGAAAATAATCAGAATTTCTATCTTTCTATCTTGATATTCATATATCTTTTCATATCAAGGTGTTTTCTATCATTTGTCTATCAAATTATGTCAATAATAATCGATATATCCTACCTCGGATATACATTTTTACCCCAGTCTAATCATTCCTTCTCATTTATTTCTCTAACAATCTATCTCCATATTTCTCTCTTAATATTTATGTATATATAATGAAATGGAGGATTTGCCCTGTGTGGGCTTCTTCAGGCGAATAATTTGATTTCATAATGCTCGTAACAACTAAAGAAGGAAAGGAAGAAGAAAATAGATTTGAAAAGAATAAGAAGAAGCCTCTCCATCCAGAAAAATAGCCCTACCCTAATAATGTCCTAAATAGGGATCTAAAATAAATCGAATCATTTGGCCGAAGAAGCTCAAACAGGGTAGAAACATGAACGTTTTTGTGTAGCGAATCTGTTCTTTCATCATATTTCAAGCTCTACTCTAACTTAACGTGATGTTTAATGTTGAATGTATCGAGCACTTTATGAAATACATCCATCACGAATTGGATATTGAATTATATTATATTGTATTACTGATTTGTGGTTTGTTATATCTATCTATCTATTGATCTATCTATCTATCTATCTATCTATCTATATATATATATATATATATATATATATATATATATTTATATATATATATATATATATATATACACACACATATATATATATATATATACATATATATATACACACACACATATATATATATGTATATGTGTGTGTGTGTGTGTATCTAGATCGCCGTTCAGATATCTATCTCGCTCTTCAAATCTCTCTCTCTCTCTCTCTGTGTCCCTGTCTCTCTGTCTCTCTCTCTCTCTCTTTCTCTCAGAAACTATCTACCTATCTGTCTCAGTTTAAATCTATCTGTATTTATTCAGATCTATTTATCTATGTACTGGACACCGCTCATCTATTTACATGTTTCTCTAAATTCATATCAATAATATTATTCTTTGATAGGAGGATTATTTTCATAACTTTTTACAGTTCGTAATCTGAAATGAGCAGACGGAATGAATAAGGCTGACTCCGACTTTCTCTTCATTCATCAACATCTCAATGTTCATGAAGAAATATATCCTGTGCTACTAACTTACTTCTCAAGACGAAGCTATTGTATGAGTCTATGTATTCATGTATGAGCATGAAATTTTGAAAAGCGACAGCCGAAACCAATAGGGTGCTCCGTATGGCCTACGTACACGTGATGTGTGCTTATGTCGGTGTAAGTATGAGCAATCTCATTGCTGAGTAAACTAAATTTCACCAAAGCTGTATATATTATAGATATACATCTATATTGTTGTACAGCTGTTGTATCACTATCAAAAATAAATAAAGGATTATTCATATATATATATATATATATATATATATATATATATATATATATATATATATATATATATATATATATATATAAGGGTTCCTCTGTCGAAAACAGAGGTTCAGTAAAAAAAGATTTACAATTTTTTCAAAAAAATCGAAGCAGCCTTAGAGTTCAAATGCGTACACCCCAGCGGCGTCTTGCACACCTTCCTGCATACTTTAAGTTGCCGCTGTTGCCAGCCTGCAATGCTAATTGCTTCCCTGAGTAGCGAACCAAAGGCGAACAGCAAAACTACAATGATAAATGAAATCAGCATTCACAGAGACCAACTGATGTTGCTCTTTAGCTTCGGCACGCAATTAATCCCGGTGTTCCAAGCGTCTCTATTCAAAGACGTCAATCTTTGAGAGGCAGGCCTTTCTCCGTTCATTTCAATCTTTTGCAAATCGTGCCCACACAGAAAAGTTGATGTCAAGGCTTTTGAGATTGTCCTTCAGTTTTCTATCCTAACAAGGTGTCCCGACCATCTCATTCGGACTTATGTCAAAACAGCTTCATCACCAGATAATTTACTCGTTGCAACAACTTCACTATTTCTTATTTTGTCATTCAATTCAATTCCAAATATTTGCCCTAAGCAACGTTCTTGAAAAGGGTTTAGTTGGTTTGTGTGCTTCTCGTAAGGAACCCATGACCCTGCACGGTAGAAAAGGGTAGTTGTTATAAACGCTTTATATAGTCAACCTTTGTTTTTAACAAAACATCGTATTCCAAAGCCTTTCTTACACTTTGCCAGATGCTGAGCTTGCCTTACATATCTCCATCTCAATTTTCTTATCTACCCCAGATAAGTGAACATGTCAACAGCTTTTAATGGCTCACCATCAACAAAGACAACCAAGTGCGAAACTCAATACGTACCGCTTCAGAAGCATCTTTGAAGGCACCGTCAAGCGTGACTGGGAGGAACAGAGCAAACAAAAGAGGTGCCAGAACACATTCGTATTTAGTACCGATGGTAGGTAATATAACGTCAAAAGCATGTGACCTTCCACAATACCTCCAAGGAAAGAAGTAATGGTGTTTAGCATGTTTTCAGGAATGCTGAGCCTGGCAAAATCTTTCAGAGTGCATCTCTTGAAATCGTATCAAAGGCCCTTGTTAGAACTATAGGCACTATATTAAGCTCTTTGCCATGCTTTCTCGCCTTCCCTATCTCAGGCAAGGGCTGAGTATTACATCAACTGTAACTCTATCAGATCTAAAGTCACATTGGGATTCAGGATACACAGTTTCTATGAGGAGAGAATTAAGGCGGTTCAAGATCACACGAGCAAAGATACCTCTGTGATAGTCATATTTACACATCTTTCCTTCGTGATTGAAGAGATGAATATTAGAGGCATCTTTCAAATGCTGAGGAACAGATCCGTTATTCCCGAGATTTGTAAGAAAACACGAGAACTTATTTATGAGCATTATGCTACCACATTTGTATACTCCATCTGAAATACCGTCTTCGCTAAGGAACTTTCCATTCGCAAGTTGCTCAACAGCTAATGTGAGGTCGGACATAGCTGAGTGCGAGATTCAATGACAGGTTGATGAGGTGAATTATTGATGACTACCTTATTTACAACAGACTGGTTTAGAACATTTCAGAAATGTTCTGCCGATCGTTTCTCAAGTTATCATTTTATCAGGCAAAAGAACCTCTTAGAGGATGAACCATCTGGAACTTATCCCAGTATTCCCTTTATATTTTGATAAAATGATTCGTTTTTCCTCCAAGTTTTGATTGTGATTGCTACTTTGAAACTTTGAAAGCATTTTTCGAATGCTATTTTTATCAGACATCCATATCTGATGTGTTTTGTGTATATGATATCTGCGTCATTGGAGTCAAACCGGCCCCGATGTTCACTATAAATATATGGAAGTGTCTCCTTAGCTGAATCATATATTTTCTAAATCTGACCATTTGGATTTGATATTGTCACTTCTAATTTCAACATTAGAAAGGTGATGTTTTTTTTATCACAAGCCTCTTCAAAAAAGTCATCATGATGAAGATATTTCAGTTTACTACGATTTACCCTACTGAGTGATTTTATACGTTTATTTCTAATAGTTCGTTTGAGTTTCATACTTATTTTAGATAAGATTAACATTGAAAAATAGTGTATTAGATTCACATCACACCTACCTCGACATGCTATGAAGGCATAATCAAATAAAAAGATAATGCTTAGATCTTTGGTATTTCTTGCTAGATATGCACCAATTTGGCTGCTTAAAGATTGTATTTGTTATTAATTGACCAAATCACTACAAATTATTACACACATTAGTCCGTTTGAATTTGTGCTACCAGACATATAATTACAAATTACTTGGCTCAATAGAATCTATCTTCATCGATGCGAACATTAAAGTTATCCATCATGAAGACCCTATCATTGACTCGAGTTTTCCTCAACAGATTCCTAAGATCATCATAGAAGTGGTCCTTCTCCTCCGCACATGCATCAAATGTCGACGCATAGCATCTGACCAGTGCAGCAAACTTATTTTCACCAGAATGTATCTGTAGTATCATAAGGCGGTCATTCAGATCAATAGGCAGCGTGTCATGAGATTTAACGATGTCACTCCTTATGGCAAAGGTAACCCTAGATCCTCTTTCGTCTGTTTCCCAATCTATAAGAAAATGATTCCACCTTCAACTTCTTGCAGATGACCGATATCGACTAGTCATGTCTCTTGCAAAGCAGCTGAACTAATTTTCTCCTCCTCCTCCAGCTGACCCATATCGACTAGTCTTGTCTCTTGCAAAGCAGCTGAACTAATTTTCTCCTCCTCCAGGACACGAGCAATAGTAGATATTTGCCGTTCTGGGTTATACCCTCCATCTTGAAATGTTCTTGCATTACAGAATGCAAGGAACGTAACGTTTCCATTCACATTTTTCTGTTTTGATTTTGTAACATTGGATGCAACGCTACTTTAGCCAACGATGTGTGGGTCACATCTTTTCGACCCCACGTTGAATTCAAGGGAAGCAGTGCCATTCTAGATAAGGCTGATTTGATATGCTAGGAGGACCGAATCGAACAATAGTTCGAAAGTGTTGAATGTGACGGCCATCAATCTTGCACTACCCATGTGGAGAATTCAAATAGCGAATGCCAGTGACATCCTTCACCCGTCCTGTCGCTATCGGCATATCTGCACGGGGTTAGAAGTGCAACAGCTCTAGAAAGCAAAAAAATGGTAAAATTTGGTTTACTGAACAACTTGCACGATAAATTTGTTATAAGTGGGTTTATCACTTGTGCTGCACAATACACACCCGTCCATCAAATGAACATGGCCAGTACTGATGCACAGTGTGCCATTTGTCAGATGCCAATGGAATCGCACGTTTATTTTAAGAGTTTGCCTTCTCTCTCAGATACGTGTCAACCAAGACTAAACAGCAACTATCCACCCATGGGGTAAGTTATTCCACGCTAGATACTAACCTAGTATTTCATCTTTCGCAAAGAAAAATCATACCTACACACATATATATATATATATATATATATATATATATATATATAGAGAGAGAGAGAGAGAGAGAGAGAGAGAGAGATGTGTACTCAATATTCACGCAAGAAAAAATAGGAGAAGAAAAATGTACAATATGTATATTTTCTACCAGAGCGTGGGTGTCGTTAGCTCTTAAGACAGCTCTCCGACTTTGACAGATGTTGTTCTTCGATTTGCTGGGTGCTCCCACACCGTCCAATGGGGGAGCCGTTTAGTCGCCGGCCACCAGCCCATGAAACAGGTAGTAACGGGCTACATAGTACCGGTAGCATATGAAAGCGACCTGACCTGATTATATGTATACGTACATAAGATGGAATAATTGATTCACTGCACAGGCATACTTGTGTTTCTGCCTCCTAGGGCTTCTTCGGGCGGATTCTGAGCTAACTACTCCTCCCCCGAAGCCTTAAGACACAGAAACACAAGTATGCCTGTGTAGCGAAACAATTAATATATCATATCTAACGCTGTACTTTGAGTAGAGCACTTTTATGAAATAAACTAATCACACATCACATATTGAATTACAGATTCGTGCTTTGGTATATATATATATATACATATATATATATATATATATATATATATATATAGAGAGAGAGAGAGAGAGAGAGAGAGAGATAGATATATATATTGATAGAGAGAGAGAGAGAGAGAGATAGATAGATATATATATTGATAGAGAGAGAGAGAGAGTTGTATTCCCCACTCATACATGACTGATGAAAGGACCAATTAATGTTTTTACCCAATTTCCCCCTGCTCTCTCTCTCCCTCCCCTCTCTCTCTCCCTCCCCTCTCTCTCTCTCTCTCTATCTCTCTTTCTCTCTATCTCTCTCTCTCTCTCTATCTCTCTCTACTATGTAATATTCTTCTGCAGTGCTATTGTTCTATTCTTTCTTGTATCTGCAGATCCTTCAGTCGTCTTGCGAGATATTTTGGAACCAAAACCTCAATAACAGTGATTATTGACAAGACGATCACTTTCAGAATACAGAACTTCTACAGTTTTCGGGAAAGGTCCTAAATTTTCTCCATTCCTTCACACTATATCAGTATCATCCTGTAGTACGCTTGTTGTGGTTGTTGTTCTTCTCCTTCTCCTTCTTCGTCTTCTTCTTCTGTTCATCATCATCATCATCATTATCATCATCATCATCATCATATTATTATTATTATTATTATTATTATTATTATTATTATTATTATTATTATATTACTGCTCCTGAAATCAATGAGAAACTTAGTCTTGCAAACTCATGTTAGAGAGTTCGATGTTCCATGAATGTGTCGTTGTGCCAAAGCTCGCTCAACACAACTAATATCTACTTGGACAGAAATAGTGAACATCAATAGATCTATCAAGTACGAATCGCTATATTTATAAAAAGCACTGTGACTATATATTGAGCGGATTATACTTCAAAATCCTATCAGGTAATAGGTATCGTTTGTTAGTTCGTTCGTTTTTTGTTGTTTTTTTTAACAAAATAAGACACCTTCAACTTGGCAGTTAATTAATTATGGATCAGCAAAGAACAGAAAAATATGATTAAGGAAAGGGGGGGGAGATACTTTTCCACCTAGATCTATTAGCAAAAAACGAGTAATCCAAAATGTCTGTATCTTAGTGAAGACAAGCAGTCTTTCTTCTATGGAAGACAGTAGGCGTGTACTTAGGTTATTGACCTCACAGGTATTTAGAGATTGGTACAGACATACATAAATATTCAACGCTTATTTCAACCCTTGAAAATTAACAGGAAAAAATCCTAAATAATATAAACTTATTCAAACTCATACTTACTTTAATTCAAGACTTGTAACTAGCCCGAAAAATCCAACCGACGGGTAGCATTTCTAGGCAGTTTTTTGTAGAAAACCGTTTGTCTTACAGAGAAACTAAAACTGTACTCTAATTCTATAACACTGAGTGCACAGCACAATTTTGGCAACTCGGAGGTTGCATACAGATGATTCGAATCAGTGTTTTTGTATTATTTAGATGGATAGATACATGGAAATCAGATCATTATAATCAGGGATTAGATACCAAATAATACATACATACATACATACATATATATATATATATATATATATATATATATATATATATATATATATATTAAAGTGTAATATGTGAGAGAAACATGCCAGTGACTTATTAGAAACCACAGAAAGTTTGGTGGCCATATTCGCGGCGGTTCTTGCATTCTGACGGATAGAAATTTGGCGAATTAAAGTAATAATGAGTTATTTAGGTAAGTGTGAACGCAGCTGGACACAAAACATTGAACCAGTTTAGCGCAAACTAACATTATAAATCAAACCCACCACTAGAAACATTTTAGGGGTGGTATTTTCAAGAACCATCATGCTAGAGACCTGGTCCGGGGTCTCATTAGTGACCACGAACATTCATTGGCTTTAGCTGTGGCCGTTCTTGAATTTTACAAACACCGAAAGACAGACGGACATTCAATGTGTTGGCAAAAATCAAAATACACTTTATAAGTTATTAAGAGAATAGACACTTATACTCTTTTCGGCTGAAAACTCTGACATCTTTGTATGGTAAGAAATAATAAATTCACTTATTCCTTATACAATTCTGTTTCTAATTTTAAATGATATCACCACAAAATTGATTCGGTATTAAGAAACCAGTATTGTATATAAAACTTCACTTAGTTGCACAGGGGGGAGATGAAGGAAGAATGCGTAAGGCCAAACTCGAAATTTCAGAAACACCAAAATTAAATATGATTTATCATAGTCGACGAATGTCATCTGATATTTATCAACGATCTCCAAATTCTCAAATGGAATAATTAAATATTGTCGCCAAAAAAATATCATTCACTTAACTAGAATTCGAAGCAGACAAACAAATTTAGATGATTAAGCATACGTCAGTATTGTCAGTAACGTTTTAGATCACGTCTTCACATGAACTCCATTAGTGAGAGGATATGTTTCTTTATTCAGATCTATAGTGCTTTGAGAAGCTAATCAATACCTAATTATTTTCGAATTAAAAAACCCGACGAAGTGAAACGAGTCGGTTAAGTAGATTATTCCAGACTTTGGAAATCGTTCGGTTAAATTGATTTGCTTTCTCCTTTCATCTTAGCAGACTTGAGCCCAGCAACACACAAATTGAGAAAATCTGTCTTCTGTGAAATTATGCAAATAGAACAAAGAATGGTCAATCAAAGGGAAAACCCAAAGACGGACAGAAAATTCTCAGTTTATCCCAAAAGGCTATTCTTCCATTAATCCGAGAGAGGGAACTCCTGATCTTTTTCTCTTCAATAAAAGTCCGTTGGTTCAAAATCCGAAATAGCCGGCAACAGTTAGCAAATGAATGATATATCGGTTCTTGCAAAACTTTAAGAATAATACCACTTTCCTCATGTTATTGAGTATAGTAAATCCATTTCAGACGAGTTTTTTTTTTGTTTTTGTTTTAAGATCAAGATCAGGGTCATATCGGTCATACCAATATCATCTCGTTTTCTGAAAAGTTTTTCTACTTCATTCATCAGATAATATGGAACTCTTGTAATTCTGTCCTCTATGATTGATTTTTTTAAAGAACAAAAGCGGTTTTCGAATACCTAATAGCATGCTTTACCATCACGCCAAATGTTTTTTTTAAAGTTTCATCAAGTGCACGATTCTTGTGCCCCATGCCACATTGATAACGATTGGCAGCTGGATGAGATCCCGTCACTTTTGAAAGCTTCTTTACGGAGAACTAGAAACAAGCCCAGTGTAACTATTGGGCCATTCTCTGTACTCAGTGAAAAAAAAGGCAGAGACACTGGGCATGCAAAAACATGCCATGCTCGTGGTCAAGAAAGCTATTGCTTTTGTATATGCCGGACGAATACCTTTCATCGCCTTTTACACCCAGTGGAAAAGATGTCAGGTGAGCAAAAAATCGTCTGCGTAATTGGCTTTCTGCGTCTTGAAATGTACACACAAGAAGCTGGGGGCAAGTTGATGCGAGGTTCAAGCTGGAAGTGAATGTTCAAAGATATCTAAACTCTGAATGGCGGTCCGTGCATAATGAACATCATATTACAAGGGCGTGCGCAGCATACGTTCTCACCCTTTGCCTCTGACAAGTACTTTGGACAACCTGGAATCTATGAGTCATTGAAAATGTAGTAGCAACGGTTTCTTTTGATACCTCCAACAACATGATATCGGGGTGAAATCGTACCAAACTTTCTCTTGAAGAGTTGTCATTTCGTTCACAATCAGCCCTCCGATAACTGGCTACGTAGATGCTATTGATGATTTGTTTCAATACTTCTAGGCTCTAAGTCAAACTAATTATTATCGGCAGATCCTTGTATTTCTGTGAGACATAAATCAACTTTCTTATCGCCATCCTCTAGTCGATGTCGATGTCATTGAAGGCCACGTTGGGGTTCAACGAAAAGAGAAGAAATTCAGTTTCATGGGTCTGGACTAAAGCCAAGAACACAGTATCGAGTTGTTTGTAGAAGATAGCGGTCCTAAAGGTTCAAAGGTTTTTTTTATGATCAGACAATAGACGAAGTAATCATTGAACTCAAGTTCTTCAAAGACCATATGATTTATCCAAACACCTGCCAAACTAAGGAAAAAAGAAGATATCACCTAGTGTATGAGTTTTTAGAGATTTTTACACTACTAAGAGACATAGATATGTTTATATTTGATACGTCAAACTGTCTCAAAAGGTATGCAAACAGATAAAATTGAATGTGGACAGTAATTCAATGAGGGATGTGCAAATTCAGTTCGCTGATTCTGTCTCCTGTGCCGATTTCTAGATGCTTTAGATACAGCTCTATATAGATCCTTATCTAAAATATCGACGCGTGGATCATTAGTTCATGTTGGGGCCCATAGGCTAAACTCTGATGAAATTCGGAGTAAACAGGTATGGATTGTCCCCTGATAGAAACTGTCTCGTGACCGACGTCTTTTGGAAGCATGCCGTGTCTGGGTTGGTCAATTAAAAAATTGAAATCATTCCTTTCAATTTTTGTTGGGTAATTAACGCTGAACAAGTCTGAATTTAGATTTTAAAAAACAAAAAAACAAAAAAAACAAAACAGCGTTAATGCTACCGGACACAAACTAAGGGACCAATTTAGTATGAAATTACTTTTCAAATTGCACTTCCTCTAAAAAATTTTTTGGTATGTGGGGGGCAAGAAACTTGATATGATGAGGAGTAAATATTCACATATATGCAACTTTGATCCATTGGTGTGACCTGTATGCGTGATACATGCGTAGCCAGCCAGTCATTCAGCCAAACTAATATAAAAACAGAAGAAACTTAATCAATGTTGACAGTTTTGGTTCACGGTTTCTAATAACGCAACGTTTTTCAAAATTTTTTCAGCAAACGATTCGACCAAAATTAATCGTAAATGTTTTTTCTCTAAATCTGGAACAGAGATGGGTGCTTATATTGAAACGACTGGCACCTGCTGTAGAGCAGTATTTATTGAGCTAATCTTGAAAGACATTGTTAGCTGACCTTGCACCAGTAGTTGGCTGTATCAAAAAAGTGGGGTAATATTTAGTACGTTTGCTTCACATGCGAAAGGTCACAGGTTCAATTCCCGGTAGGAGCGTGAGACAAATTTCTGCTGCGCACTCAGGAGCTAATTGGGTACACTAACCGATTCAATTAAGGTAGAAGGCATTTATCGGCTGTCTAACTGATTGTGCCTCAGACGAAAAACGCACCTGTCTTCGGTACTGGGAAGCAGGTGACAATGCGCCTTTTCCTGCTGCAAGTGACAATGCACCCTTTCCTGTTGCAGATGACATTGAAAAAAAAAACACTCCATAAATGAAGCAAATATCTTGGGCTGTGCACAGCTCGCATGGTGTGCACAACTCACGTCGAAAACGTCAGACAAATCCACGAATATCATGTGCACGATTGCCAATACCATTACCTTCCATCGAGATGAGTGTGCATGCTGCGCAATGCAAAACATCCATCTGCTAAAGATGTCGGTTTTATTATAAGACACTCTTTAGATCTTCTTTGTCGCTGTAACTGATCAACCTAGGTATAACGGGACGTTTGAATTGTTGAGTGGGAATCGCCTAGTTTGGGTGTAACGCAAAGGTCGCCAGTTGTGGTATCTCTAACAGCTGGTATCCCGAGTGACTGCACCGTTTGTTTATATCCTGGGGGGGGGGAAGGCGCATGCGTCTGCACCGATAATAGACTGCGTATTTTGGTAATTATCTGACTTTTTACATAATAGAGTGACAGGCAGGCAGAAAGACGGAGAGAGAGAGAGGGGGGAGAAGCCAAGAGAGAGAGTGAGATAGGCAAAGAGATGATAGATAGAAACCAGATATACCTTCAATAGTGCGGTTTAAATTAGTGTTGGTTTTGATGTAGTACGGTCAAAGTATTGCTGTACAAATTGATGTTACTAAGTATAAGCCAAAAAAAACACACATTGAATTATAAGAAGGCTTTGAACATTGCCGTTCTGAGCTGTGCAGGAAATCTTTGAACGGATTTGCCACACTATTCATAGTATAACTATGATGAGCATGTATATCTCTGTGTGTACCAGTAATTACGTGCGTGTCCATGTAAACATTATTTCAGTAATAGTATGCAAGTATAAATACGTAGGAAAGTATATGAGTATATACGTGTATGTTTGAATATATATGCGAACTTGCTTGTATCAGTATGGATGTGATAAGTTTTTCTGTGTAATAAGTATTCTCAAAGTTGATATCATGAGTTGGTTTGCATGCAGTCTGAGATTCAAACCAACACAACATATTAAATACTCATATGGGTGAACACTCAACAGAAGTGACACGAACAGAGAGTCATGTCCGTTGTTATACTTACTGATCCCTCATCATTGAATACGATTTGGGGGTAACTTAACTAAATATGTGACAAAAGCTATATATTGAAATCATAGCTGAAAGGGAGTTGGTGTTTGGTCGACACTGTTGGTGTGCTATGTTAATATAACCGTCTTGCTCTTAAAATCCCACAAACGGGTACATAGTAAACAATTGATAATCCCAACAAGGAACAATTTACAATTTGTACCATAATAACAAAGTTATGTAAAACAGCGAGAAAACCCTGAAAAAATACAAAATTTACTATAACAGTTATTGGGAAATAATGTTCAGTTTTTAAAGCTGTAAAGCTTTACACACACACACACACACGCATATATATATATATATATATATATATATATATATATATATATATATATATATATATATATATATATATGTATATATAGTAGCTGTGAACGTGCGTGTGCATAAGGTATTCACAAAGCTTGGCAAAGGGGCTGCATTAGTGGAGGTTGAACTCACAGCATTGATTATGAACTTATTATATAGTCAGTTTTATACTGATGCAATGAAATTATATATCGATATCAATAGAATATAATCTTCACAAATACAAAAACGTGAATGTATTTACTGCTTGGAGAGGGATAGGAAATCTATCATATATTCTATTCTATTATATTCAAAGATGTGTTTTTGAACTGGATTCGTATACTGGGAAATAAGTGCCAGAGGTTTATCACTGCTAACCTTCCTAGTATAATGAAGCCTCTGACACACGAATTTTATAAATTATCTATCTATCTATCCATCCATCTATCTAAAAATAGCAGAACAAACTTCCAAACACTGACAGATTGTCTGCCTTGAAAATCAGTATAGCAAATCCTGGTTCTCACCTGCGTTTTAAAGTGACTGATGACACTAGTGGGGAAGTCTGATAATTTTTTTTTTCATTTCTTTCGAATGTGTACACTTACGTATGTATGTATGTATGTATGTATGTATGTATGATCGAAATATTACTTATACTATGATAATAGGTTCTCTGCTGGTGGATAAGGAAAATCGTATTACGCCAATCTTCAAAGTATGAAGGGCCAATGCCTCCTGAAAATCATTGGAAATCTTGATTCAACCTCGGCTCTTACCGGCTCTTTTGCTGACAAATGTTATGAACAGATAGATAGATAGATAGATAGGTAGATAGATAGATAGATAGATAGATGGATGGATGGATCAATCGGAAATATTGGTAAACTATTGTGATTACGAGGAAAGAAAATGGTATAGAATTGATTTCTCAGTCCAAATGCCACCCCTTTTGAAGACTGAATGTTCAAAACACACACTTTCCCTGGACGTAAGCAATGCATAGTGACGCCAGCACAATTTCACGTATCCATTTGTATGGACCTGTTTGTGTGTATAAGGCAGTATGAATGCTAGGAGGTAAAAAAAAATGAAAGAAAATTGACTTAAAAAATACTCGATTTTTTTCTTACGTCAAAATAACTATATAATATATATATATATATATATATATATATATATATATATATATATATATATATATAATACTTCTTTACCTCTGTCTAAATATATGTGTAGACGTGTGTTTTTGTGAGTACGTACATTTATCGACTTCACATTGCACACACACACACACACACACACACACACACACACACACATGAAGGTGGGTGCAAAAATAAGTACATACCTGTGCATACAAATATATGTGTGTGCATGTGTGTTCATGTATACATTCATATAGGTCTATATACATTATATATTTCATATAGACGTGCACGCAAGTACTTAGTTTTATCATCTCTACGCATGTGTGTATAATTTGGGGTAAACGGTCCTAAAAGTCACCCTGCAAAAAAAGAGTACTTATATGTCGGCTTTTCTTCACTGGCGGAATATTGTATTACATGTCGGAGATGGCGATTTTCATTGTCACATTCTAAATCACAAGAAGTTGTAAGCGCGATGCAACCTGAAGTATCCAACATTAGGATCACACTGTCAAAAAAATGATTTCTTCAAATGCACAACAACACCTTGAAAATATTCATAAAAAGTAATTTCCAAAATTCTTTATTATGTGTACGTAAGCATATGAAGATTTTTTTTTTCATATTTCTCATATTGAATTTGATAGGACTTGCTAAATTGATTAATAAAATGTTTGTTACGTTTTCAGTTTTCATGTGAACGAATACGTGAATATGTATGTACGTATTTGATCATAACTCACTTTAAAATCATAAAAAATATGTTTAGTCATATTATTGTAGGATAAGTGAAAAAAAAGATTCGTTTCTTCATTTTCTGTTAATCCTAAGTTCGCCAGTGAGAGGAGAGAGTTCGCACGTGCGTGCATGTACGCATGCGATTTTAGATAGGGCGCTATTGGAAGAAATGTAGAAAAAAAACAATCAATTGAAAAGTTTATTTTTATCTATTTTTGCATTATCATCATCATCTTCATCATCATCATCATCCGTTCATCCATATATATATATATATATATATATATATATATATATATATATATATATATATATATATATATATGAATGATGAAATAAACGATTTGCTACTCGATTTTATCTCGTCATATATCAAGCACCACTCTTACTCAAGTTAACGTTTAATGTTGAATGTATCGAGCACTTTATGAAATAAATCCACCGCATATCGGATATTGTATCGTATTATATCATATTATACTGTATTCTTGATTTGTATTATATATGTACATATTCTGAACATAGAGAGTTAATCCTAACATCATTCTTTCCATAGCGCTCTGTGCAGTTCTTTTTCAGTTGGTTTTCGAGTAGTTTAGTAACTTTTCAGGTTGTTCACCTGTACGTGATAGCTGGTATTGATTGTCAATCACGCTAGTCATGGAAGGAGATGGACTTGGAATGGGTGATATATATATATATATATATATATATATATATATATATATATATATATATATGTATGTATGTGTGTGTGTGTGTGTGTGTGTGTGTGTGTGTGTGTGTGTGGTAGTGTGTTATATTGCATATAAGGTCGCTGCCTAATTAATAAAAGATGAAAAAAAATGATAAAATATGAAAAGAAGGAATTGGAAAAATCACGAAAAAAGTTTTCTGTGTTACTTACTTTTGATGGTTGGGTTCACGGCGGTTACATTGTTCACCTCGACCCGGCACACCCTCCATAGGCCGATATTGGCTTTGATCATATAAAGTCCAGTGGAGTTACGGTAATATCCCCGCGGAGTGAGTAAAATGAACCAGTAATCCGTACAGATCGCCACGATCTGTAAGAGATAGGAGATGACAGTACATACCGTGGTCGCCAGGAGAGCATAGTGTTCCGTTTGTTTAGAGCCAGCCATGATTCCAGCCAATAACAACAACAACGAGAATGAGAATAAGGCAAAGAAGTGTGAAAGAAAAAAAAAGGGGGAAAAGAAAAAAAAGAAAAGAAAATGACGCGACTGGCTGAACGATAAAGAAAGAGTCACAGAAAACAGCGATGTTGATAGAGACGGCGTTGGTGGTAATGGTAGTGGTGGTGGCAGTAGTGACAGTAAGCCGCTAGTAAAGAAAGAAGGAAAGAAAGAATGAATGAACGTGTATAGGGAGACTATGAGAAGTTGGCAAAGAGAATGTAGAATCGAGATAGCGGCGATTGAAATTTTCTTGAAAAGAAGGGAAAAAAAGTAAGGAAATTAACTGTATCGTTGTATATATGTGCAAATCGAGAATGTGAGAGAAAAGGAATGACACTTATCCAAAGAGACGATAAAAATTGATATATTTGAATATAGATGGATAGATTGATGGGTATGAGAAGAGACGAATGGGATGCTGATGGGGTAGCACCCTATTGAGCGGGAGCGGCAGCGGCTACCGGCATTACAGGTAGAAAAGTAATATTTACAAACGAATGTTGAACACGGGGAAGATGGACAGAAAGTGAAAAGTTTTAAAGAAGAGAATTTTAAAAAACGAGTAGGGTGGGTGGGAGAATGAAGGAGAGAAAAAAATGAAGAAAATGAGGAAAGAAGAAGAAAAGAAAAGGACAAAATAGGACAAAGAAAAGAGAAGAAAGAAAGAAAGAAAGAAAAAGGAAAGAGCGAAGAAAAGAAAAACTAGGAAATTAAAGGAGGAATATTCTCATTAAAAATCGTAAGAGAGAGGAAGAGAAAAAGAGAGAGAGGTAACAGTTCAGTCAAGTTGAAGGCGGGATAGAAGGGAGGTATATTTGGGGGATGCCAAAAAAAAGAAACGCAAGACAAATTACTTCAATGGAGATGAGGGGTCTGCATAGCGGAAATGCACGTGTAGTAGTCGTCGTAATAGTAGCAGAAGTAGATTGATAGGTTAGTATCAATGGCAGCAGTCGTCACAGAGAGGGTGAACGCCTATATTTTCCTAAGCGTGCGTCTCCCTTTTCTCGATCAACCTATTTGCCAGTCCGTCTGTTATTCTGTATGTCGATTTTTTTAAATGCAATTTGACTACTGTCAGTGTCCTCTTTACATCGTCTTTATTAACCTATAAATCTCTCTCTCTCTCTCTCTCTCTCTCTCTCTCTCTCTCTCTCTCTCTCTCTCTCTCTCTCTCTCTCTCTCTCTTTCCTCACTCATACATGTCCGCGCGCGCGAGCATGCACACATATCAAATATGTTCAGGAAATTTTTAATCGACGTAAAGTAAAAACTGGGTAAAGTTTCCACGGTTTTTCCCCATCGATCTCTCCCCGACTATTCCCCACCCCCCGCCCATGTATCGATCTCTGTAAACGTTCCCGTGTCTCTGATCTGACGTGTTTCGTAAAATGAAGTGTGGCAGTCGTTTGTTTATAAACACTCAACACGTGAGCGTTTACCGAATTCTGTTTTCTAATATGTAAAAAGTACACACCGTTCTCCATCTCGATTTGCGCGGATCCCGATGTGTAGGTCTGAGGACTTTCCATGTCCGCAACCCACAGAGAAGAAGATGTTCCGCTGCTAAACCAGACCCCTTTCCTGTTGACAGGCCTTTCTAAAGCTACGGTGGGAGATCTCGCTCTTTCGTATAGCCCCCGCCGATCAAAGGCGGATTCATAACGGATGTGGCAATCTCCTCCCACATCTTCGTCCGCGAAGTCAAGTCATGATACCATGGTTATGGATACGGAGGTCCACCCTCTTATCCGCAGTTCTGTTTTTGCTACCCGCTGTCAACCCCAGAAATAAACAATTCGTAATTCTTACTTCAGAATGGTCCGAAAGCACAGATGTAGTAATGCTGATAATTCAGACACTTCACACGTCTTATAAATAATGGAGATTTGCTCAACCTCTCAGTCACGACGTTTCTCCCTGAAAATTGCATTTCACCCCCCAAAAACGGTTGTAGGCTTTAATTATTTCACCATAGGTCGTTTTAGACTATAATTTCTCACGAGATGTGATTCTCTCAGCTGAAAACGCATCTAATATGATTTGTAATACATTTATAATGTAATGATTAAATGTTTTATGGATGTAGGCTCCATATAGATGGGATGTGTCACCTGGGGGGGTAGGTAATTTTAGCCAATGTATACGATGTTTTATCTCTCTCTCTCTCTCTCTCTCTCTCTCTCTCTCTCTCTCTCTTTCACACACACACTCTCTCTTTCTCTCCCAGTCTCTCTCTTGCACACGTACACGCACACACTCTCTCTCTCTCTCTGTATGACATGTTTGTCTTGCTCTCTTCCTTATTCCTCTCTCTATATCAAACACACACACACACACACATACACACACACACACACACACACACACACACTTGGTATTTCTATTCCTGTCTCTGTCACAAATTCCGATGAGATTCGCAGCTACAGTCTGGGCAAGTAAGACGGTGGCACATCAGGACCAGATATTTTGTCAATGATAGAGCATTTGAACAGATGAGAGGGAGAACTGGATTCATGACTTCCCTACTAGTGAACCATAGGCAGCCTCAGCCAAATTTTCGTTTTCAGATGTTTCGTTGGTCTTTCGGCCTATCTGTTCCTCTGTCTTGTGATCCGTCATCGACAAATCTTCCTATCTAAAGTTCCATCTCTCGGCCTCTTTTAGGCTCCAATCTTTCTACTCCTTATACTCATGTATTAACCCGTTCCTTATCGTGTATATACAGTGAAGGAATCAGACAATGTCCTCCTATCTATCAACGTAATGTTTATATCTCTCTTTGGCAAATTAGGTGAAATCGTGGGAAGGGATAAATGTTATGACAATCTTTTAAGTGGGGAAGCCTGTCAGCATCCGAAATCCTGTTTTTTTTTCCATGTGGGCTTGAACACCAGCCTCTAGCATCGATAGGAAATGCATAATTATTACGACTTCATAGCGGTCTCTTTCTCCTTATCTCTCGCTCTCTCTCTCGCTCTCTTTCTCTCTCTCTCTCTCTCTCTCTCTCTCTCTCTCTCTCTGTATACATACATCCTGTTCCTATAAGTTGTTTGACACACCATTTTTGTTTCATGTACTATAATACTCAACTCATAAGCTTAAACACATATTTTCATCAAAAAAACATGAAGAGGTATTCATGTGTATACAGACTCAAATAAGTACTTACATTGGTACATATTTTTTGAGAACACGGGCAGTATAATATAGAAATGAAGAAAAAAAAAGACTCATTAACCTACGACACGCACCTTGAAAAAAGATTGGCGTTTTCCCAATGAGCATTTCTTCAGAGAGAAGAAAAAAGACTACATTTTCTCCCTGCGATTTTGAATACTAACATTCTGTTTCAACTTCTTCCATTTTCTGAATGTTACTAAGCTGCCGCCAACAGCGCATTCACACCTCATTTTTTCTTTTTTAATTTTCCCGTTCCAAACTTTTTCTTCATGTTTTTATTACTTCCTCTTCTAACTTCCCTCTTCTGTCTCCCTTCTCATCCTACGCCCAGAACATACTTTTTACTTATTCATCAGAATGTGCTGATTTTGAACGTTGGGGGCGAGTCCAAGCAGAAGTGTACCTGCTTAACTGAGAAACTGAAGCAAGTGGTCTCATCCCAACGTTCGACATCTGCGCATTTTGATGTCTCTACCTGGTATGTTTTCTGGTATGCAAGTCAAACTCTCATGAACGCTTCTCTAAACCCAACTACCCTTTGTTATCAACATAATAAGTGTTAATGATATTTGAAATTTGAATGATTTGAATAAAGTTCGTTAGCGTAAAATTTAAACTGTTTATGACTTTAGCATTATCCAAATGTTCATAAAAGTTGCTTTCTTTTCTCAATGTATTGAAGCATTGCTAAAGAAAATCAACTTATAGAAGAAAAAAAAGCAATCTTTAGAAGAAGAAAAAAAAAAATTACAACTCTGTGCTAGGAGCAAACGTAATCTCGATGAACTGAATAATGTAAATAATATTTCTATTTAGATATTTCCATTAATAAAATGATGTCTTTTTTATAAGATAGTAATATTTTCATTTTCTTCGTTTATAGAGGGGAAAAAGTAATGCGTTTTCATAGAAAAATCACTCTAGTCTGTTAAACGGAATCTTAACCTAGAAAAGAATCGGTTTGTAGCAGACAAAAGGACAAAATGAATGATCATGAAAATGGAAAAAGTTCTGTCATGAAAAAAAACTTTTTTTTATAAATATCAATGTTTTTGTCTGAATATCTGAGATGAAGAATCGTCATTTTTATGCATTGATTTACTTTTTCTATTCATCTGGTGTTTCATAGTCAAAACGTTTCGGTTTTATACTCTCTCTCTCTCTCCTTCTTCCGGTAACCTTCTGGAAATTTCAAGTCGAACCCTCCATTTAATCCACAGAGGTACATAGTTCTCAAACTGCTTTTCAATAACGCATCAGGGGAAGCCATTTTTGAATTGGCCTTTATTGAATGATCAAAAATGGCTATATCATTCGAAGAACTACTTTTATTTCATTCACTTATTTTATTTTTACAAGGTTGATAGAAGGAAAAGAAAAATAATAAAAGATTTGACTGACCATCAATTGCAGGACGCAAGATTTTCATTGAAAAAATTGGTAGTTGTTTTTGCCAGAGAACGTTCGAGATATTCCGAATTTGGGTGCTTTTTAGATTTGGCCACATTTTGTAAGCCAGAGAATGGAGATCATAGATTCTATCATTTTGGCAATTGAATCACTATTCAACTCTGAAAATCTTCTCATTAGAGAAATAAATTTATGTAACTATTACATGAGTACCGCTGAAACAACAATTTTTCATGTCAGCTCTCTGATTTCCATCATAGCTGGAGTTAGTATGTCTCCACTTCTACAATTATTGGCACACGTTGGCTGATATCACTATTGATTGGCCGGGACACGGATCTGATTGAAATATTCACTTCTCTAGTCATGATTTACTGTTTTGTCAGAGGATTTTTCCCGATTCTGTGGGCCACAGCTTTGATGACACCGGAGGTCCTTACTCTGCGAGAATGGCCCGGTCGTTGTACATATAAGACGGCCTGATGTCCGGTAAATACCTCTATCGTACAATGCAAAAACATTCTAATTATCCAAAGTGGTTTGAACGGTTAGAAATTGATAGAAAGTTAAGGACCAACCAATTATAGTGATTCTGCTTTTTTATCTCTACATTTCTTTGTTAAACACTATATTTACTGAACCATGCACCCTGATATAAGGAAAAATAATCAATTGTATGGAATATGTTGAAAAATAAATGATATAAACTTGCAACAGTATTCATGGCAGTACTATATACATCCCATAATCGTCACACTTCAAATAACTTTATGCTGACCAACTCACTACCTTTATACTTACACCTAATACTATACTTCTTCCCCTGCCCATACAATTACATTTACTATCATCTCCCCGGTATAACACCCCAACACCATAATACAACTTAATGTACATATTCTCTCATTTTCCACAATAGCCCTACCTAGACAATCTGTATTCCCGCCCACATTTAATTAAGTTTATAAACTGATCTTTCCTGATCCATGCATAGCTTTTCTCTTATATATATGTAATCTTCACCACATCTTTCAGTCCTAATGATAATGTCACACGTTATAGATAATCCCATTCCAAACCATACGCACACCCAGTACATCTTATATATATATATATATATATATATATATATATATATATATATATATATATATATATATATATATAAACCACTATACTCTTCACAAGTATGAAATAATCACCCGGACAGAAATCGACAGTGTAGAATCCTCTGGTTTTAAATCATATATTACATTTTTCTGCATAAAGTATCATTTCATACTACTTAATATAGTGTTTGTACATGCGTGTATTTTGAGGTATGAGTATGTATTTGTATGTATGTATGTGTGTATGTATGTATATGTGCGCATATACACTATATTCTTGTGTTTATGTATGGTTATGTGAATGGATGTGGATGTATGCATAGATAACCCCTAAAATACCCACTATTGCTGCTAGTACTTTCACCAAAAGGTTCAACTAAACTATCATACATTTCTTCACGGACAGAAAAAAAACCCTGATGTGGATCCTCAGAGATCGCTTGCGAAACTGTGTCCGATAAAATATATGATAGAGTGACGAACTAAACAATGTCAGAAAGTATTGGTTCTGATAGAGATGTCTGCCGAATCATAGGGAAGATCTTTGTCTAATGACGGATGCAAAAAGGCTGATAATGATAATGTTTTCTACAGAAATCTGGACTTTTAACGATTAAAAGGTACACATATGCCACCAAATATGGGGACCCTTCCCAAAACATGCATAGCATACTAATTAACTTGTCAATGATTAATTAATTGATAAAATCTCAATATGCTTTTACTCGTGAGTTTGTCTCAATCCCAATACATCTATCTATCTATCTATCTATCCATCTATATATATATATATATATATATATATATATATATATATATATATATATATGTTCAATTGAATAAATCGGATCAATACACTGTCTGCTTACTTTTAGGAGGTTTTGTATGAGTTTTTAGAGCGTTAGCAGGATATGAGACCTACCCAATTTTAGCTTACTTCAAAAGATTTTAGCCACTTCAGAACATTCAAAATAGCCAATTCGAAAATGATCTCCCCTGATGCGTTATTGCAAAGATTGCCCCGCTTTCTATGCTCGATAATGCCCCGTATCAATCTATCCTTCCTGGTTATTTCATTCTGAACAGGAGTAATTGACTTTTTGTACCACCCGACCCAGGGATTGTCGGTGAAATCGTTCGGCAATCGTATCTGGAAATCTCACTGGCGACTGTGATTTCAATCTGTCTCTCTTGTACGCGCATGCAAGCACACATACGTCCCCAGGTTTAATTAAAAGTACACCTGTAGCAACTCATTAAGCCAACATACCTTCTGCTGAGCCTCTCTTTCTTCATACATGCACCTGCGCGATTAGGCTAGCGGCAAACTTTCATGAAAAAAAACCAGGTGCATACAGGATGATGTTTGCTGCCATTTGATACAAGTGTGGTGGCTCTTTGGAGAGCACACTGCCATGTGTTCGCCATGGAGCAGCGTGTGTGCAAGAAAGGACCGGTTACACAGCTCGGTCCTATCTTAGGCAGGATATTCCGTTAATCGACGGAAGAGCATAGACTGAGACGGCCGTAGAACAATTTTGTTGCTGCTACGGCACCAGGGTAATGATAAGACACAACATCGGTTGACTTGGGTGATCGTTCAAAAACTGGTGTATACAACGCAATCTGACCGTTCAGGATGGACGTAATTCTGGAAAACATGTGTTAGGAAATCAATTTTTTAAAAACAAATTATTTCGAATGCATCCTCTGAGTCAGACAGGCAAGTAAAGTTAAGAGCTATCCCTATAGTGTGTCAGGCGGCAGCTCCAAGTCATTGCGTTTAATAAAAAGGCAAGCAATTTCGAGTGAAACTTTGAAACTCAACGAGAACAAACGTTTATTTCAGTTCATATTTTGAGCACAAAAAGGGGTCTGTGATCAATAGGCTGTGAACATTGGAATACAATTAATTCAGGGGCATAATCGAGGAAGGGGCTCGAGGCAGATTTTAAATCTCCACCGGGTCCCGAAAAGCTTTATGTATTGCACTTAATGTCTAATGGTTTGTACAGTCTACTAACATCATACTATGTCAACAGCCGCCAGGTTTAGAACCTCTGCCGATATTTTGGATGATGGCTGTGGCGGCGGGATCACAAAGTCACGGAAGGTACGTCAGATGATTTGTGGCTAAGATTACGCTTCTCGTATATTCAGTCAAGTAAGAGCTCCAGTTAACAAGCGAATCACGGAGACACGCAATCAGGTATTTCTGAAGGAAACCAAATGCCTATTCGTTGATGGGCTGGACGTTGCACACGCCTGCATTAACCCTTTCGACATTCTTTGGGGATTCATACCATGAGGTTTCTATAATTGCATGGTTATTATAATCATCCCGTAAATCTCTTTTTGAATTCTACTGGGACGTACGTGTCACGAAAAATAAAGTGAATGATATTTTACCGGCATTTACAACCGCAAACAATGACGTCATCATAGTATGCAACCCGTGCAGAAATTTATTTGCAGTACATGACTGAACAGAGAAACCATGTAGGCGTAATGATCTACTAATTCCATGTTTTCCATTTTTTCCTGGAATAAATGTCTAAAGGGGCAAACATTACTCCTAGGAAACGTGTCTGAGGAGGCACACATTACGCTTGGGATAAATGTCTATGGGGGTCAACATAACCCATCATGATTTTGGTTCTTCAAAATGTGGAGTTTTCTTTTTCTAATAAAATGTTTTCCTTCGACGTTTGAATAGATTTCAACATATTTTTGTATTCTCCATCATCATCATCATCATCATCATCATTCTTTTATCATCCATCGTCGAAGATAGACATTCCCAAGAATTCGCCACACTTCTCGATCGTGGGCGATGCGGGGCAAGTACTTTCTGAATTCGTCTCTCCATCTTATATTCCGCCAGCTTTGGTTGCACATGTGATCTCTGGGGGTCCATATTGTGAGTTGTGATGTCAAACAATCTTGTGACATGACCAGCCCATTGCCATTTGATTTTTCCAATGGATTCTATGATGCCTAGGATTCCTGTTTTCTTCCCGATAATCTGTGCTGTCTTGTGATCTCTCCATGTGAGGTTGGGCGTAATTCTTTCACACTATTGCGATAGTTCTTAACCTTGCATTTTTCTCAGTCGGCGGGCCAGTTTGTTGGTTAGGTTCTATGTTTTAGCTCCACAGGTGATATCTGGAGGATCCATTGATTGTATACTCTTCTCTTTAGGATTAATGGGACCATCTCGTTCTTAAAAGCTGAGCTTGCCCTGCCGAAGGCTTGCCATTCAAAAGTGATTCTTTGTTTGATTTCTTCTTCTTTTGAGGGTCTCAAGGAGATCCGTTGTCCTAGATAGATGTAGAGGTCTACTTTCTCCAGTTCTGTGTCTTTGATTTTCATCTTCGAGTTCATATTTACCACGTAGTTGTTGCGTATGACATTTGCTTTGCTGGAAGTCACATGCTGCCGATTTTCTCGCTTCCTTTGTTTAGTTCATCTAGCATTGGTGGGAGGCCGTGTAGGTTTTCTGCGAAAAGGTTGATGTCGTCTTAGGTTGCTCAGATATTCACCGTGTATTTTGATTCCTTTATTCTCTCAGTCTAGGTTTCGGAAGATCATCTCGAAGCAGGCAGTGAAGAGTTTGGGTGATCTGATAACACCTTCTCTTACCCCTTTTTAGAGCTGGAAGGGCTCAGTGTATCTATGAGGCCAGATAAAGGAGCTGTTGTGATTATATATATGTTGTATTACTCAGGGTTTACACTTTGTAGAGTGATTGCCTTCAGGACCATGGGAATTTCCACTGAGTCGAAGGCTTTCTTGAAGTCTATAAATGCTACAGTGAGTGGCATTTTGTATTCTGCTGCTTTCTCTTTCAGCTGATTTATTGAATGGAGATGATCCATGGTCGAGAAGTTTCCTCTAAAGCCAGCTTGTTCCCCTGTTTGGTTTGCATCCAGTGTTTTTGCGATTCGGTTGGTGATGATTTTTGTGAAAAGTTGGTAGATGTTTGTAGGCTTATAGGTCCATAATAAGATTTTTTTTATTTTTAAAAGCATTATGATTGCTGTATTCCAGTCTTCCACGACTTTCCTTTATTTTAGACATAACTTGGATAGAATAGCTAGTTTTTTTAAGGACGATCTTACCAGCTTTTCTGAGTCGCTCGATGGTGATGTTATCTGGTCCAAAGGCTTTTCGTTTTTTTTTTCTTTTTTTTTTCGTTTGCTTGATGGCTTGTTTTACCTCCCATGGCATAAATGCTGGGAAGTCCTCGAAATGATTGGTTGCGTTTAGCGTATCCTGTTTAATGTTTTGTAGTCCATGTTTTAAAGAGTAGAGTTTATGGTAGAATTTTGGGGCGCGTTCGACAATCCTGTCTCTGTCAGCTGTTAGTTAGGTCTCCGTTTTCATCGAGTATGCCAGTTATTTGTATTCTTACAACATTTTGTAACCCAGGCATTTGTTAGTCTTGAAAGTGGTAAATTAGAGTCCACAGGGAGTTATGCGAGATATTTGTCACTGTTCCCTGCTGATAATGATTGACATCAGCATTTTTACGTCTCCCCTCTTGCTTGGTTTCTTCTCACAGGAATTTTCTCATCGATCCGAAGTCTTTCCCGTTTTTATGCCATTGCTGATCATTTTTTTTTTACTTTAACTCTTTATAAGTGCTTGGAGTCTCGTCCTGTCACGTGAAATATTTTTGATTATATATGTACGTGCATGTACATGTGCAAAGGCGTGTTCGAAAGGGAGAGAGAGAGACAGACAGACAGAACATGCACTGGTTGGTGCCTGAAAATGCACTCAAATATAGATCTTATTTTTTTATGAATTTGCTTTGCACATATTGATTCTCGCGTGCAAAGATTTATATATTTATATATATGTATATTTCGAATCTATAAAATTTGTTTTCAAAACATCCGACTTAGAGTGGTAATGACATTAGCCCGAGACAGAAAAGGAAGACCGAACAAAAGTGCACGTGAACTTTTAATGTATTGATAAGAACAACTTGGAAATACATAACCCCTGTTTCATGCCGGCTTCCACCTGCTGTTTCTTTCGTTCTAAGATCGAGACCATCGTTTTCTTCTGACAGGGACACGTTTTTAAGTCATGAATAATTTTGCTTCGATCGCAAACGCTAATTCTTGCGTGCATCGGGGTCGATGTGTCAATAAGAAACACGTGATACGATTAATATAGATAGATGGATAGATAGACGGATAGATAATGGGCTGAGATAGGTATGATTAATTGATTGGAATAGTTTAGTTAAGAGAAGGGGGAAGGCAGAGAATTAATCCACTAAAATAGATATCAAATGTCAGAGAAAGGAAGAATAAAAAAGAGGTGTCTATAAGTATTCAGCAATTAGTCCTAAAAAGAAGCGTATACAATCAATGTATCATCCCAATAGTCACATACGGAGCTGAAACATGGAACATGGCAATGGGCTGGACACTAAGACTCACGACTTGATTCCAATTGAGATTACATGCGTAAACGAGGCCAGCAAAATATAAGATGGAAAGTTGAACTAGATTAGTCCAGAGAGTATTGGCTCCACAATGCCCACGAAAGAGAGATCTTCTTCTAACGACGGGTGATAAAAGAATGATGATGATGATGATGATGATAATGATGATGATGATGATGATGATGATGATGATGATGATGATGATGATGATGAACTAAAAACTAGAGCTATATAGCATTTTCGTGGCTCTTGTTTAATCTATAACTATGAATCATTTTCCATCATTGTACACGATTTCTGGCGAAAAATCGCAGCAAACACTGCATTCGAGATGGGACTATAGCCTTCTCCTCAACCATTATGTTACTTTATTTCGTCTATTGTATTCCCTTTCAAAAATGCGTGGGAATTAGTTACCACGTTTATCCGGTCCTGTGCAACAGCTGATGAACACTGGACCTATTTAATTGTCCATCAACGTCTCACGACAAAGTCACAGTTGCTGAAGCACTCCCTGATAATAGTATCAATTTCTACTAAATGTTCTATACATACTTGTACAAGACTTTATGTAGAGCAATTAGTTGGATATATATATATATATATATATATATATATATATATATATATATATATATATATATATATATATATATATATTGTGTCATCCACAGACAGCTGTTTCGATGTATTGCATCTCTTCAGTGTGGCTATAGACTTTCCATTAACTTAATCAATACCGCGAGGCAGGATTGAAACCCACCTCTGAGCTACAGAACTGGACGCTCAGTAAGGCTGAATTTAAGTGATATATTCATTTCTGCAGAAATTCCCCATCCACCTGAGTGCTCTCTCTCTCTCTCTCTCTCTCTCTCTCTCTATATATATATATATATATATATATATATATATATATATATATCAGCCATGCATTATTATTTGATTTTTTTTCTGGCACATTTCACCAGTACAGGTTGTAGAACTTGTACGAAACCTTTCCAAGGACATCACCTTTGAAAATATTACACGGAAGGTAACTGTCTCCTTATTAAAATATTTGTCTCGACATGTTGCTGACATTTTTACGTTCAAAGATGTAAAATTTGGCAAGTTCATGAATCTGAAAACTCCAATAGGTATAATGAACCAAGGATTTAACACATTTATACACCGGTTAAACCTCAGCCAACCATGTTTATCCCTACTGGAAATAGGGAGTTTAGCCAATACTTTCATATCATTACCTTACAACTCTATCTTCCTTCCAATCATTAGTTCCATCTTTTATTACAACAATCAGTTCTAACTGTAAAACGATGCAATATATATAGAATTGGTGGAAAACTTTCCAGAACTTTCTTCACAATATACTTCATTCCTATAGAATAATAGCATTATCATTTAGTCATCAAAGTATGTTCCCTAGCTTTCTATGCGTTTAATTTCGGGTAAGTTGTGTATTTCATCACAAAAAAAAATCCCGTTTATTGATGATGTTATTATACCTTGAAATTCCTGGAAAAACTAATCAGACAAGAAGCATTGCACGGGGCTAAACAAGGTGATAGGTTTGAAGCATGTACTCTTTGTAGAAGAACCTATTATTCCTGCTCCATGATAGTGAGCTGCGTGTGAGTTATAACAAGTGGTCATGTAGCAAAATTATCAGTCGACTTTTTTGTCCGGATAAAGGGCTTTTTTCTCATCGTGCATCGTTCAAATGAACCAATTCCTCATTGCAATGTTTCACAGTATCAGTTTGTCCAGGTTCAAGCGATTCATATTAAAGAATTTCTTTCGAATACAACAGAGAACTTTTCCTCGAATATATCATTCTGGTTCGATGTGTCGATGACATTCAGGGATCTTGCTTCATTTTCTCCTAGTTTTGAATTTTCTTAATAAATCCATTTTTTATCATAAGTGATTATCTTGTCCTAAAAAAGGATCTCTTCCTGTATCAAACAAGAACTGAAGGTATATGTTTGAACACTAACCCATGTCCTTTTTCCGTTAGTATATGGGGAACATATCTCCTTGCTTCTGATTTTTCTAAGCGGTAGAGAACGACATACAATAGTTAAGTGATTGCAAAAGCAATAAGGTGATGAGGAAATTCTAAAGACACTTTTAACATGTTTCAAACACTGGGGAATGGATAGTGATCTGAACCTTTGCATCCATTTAACAAAAGTTGTAAATAACTGCTTGCCTCAGAGCCATGTACATTACTATGATAAACTATACCAAGACGGAGTATGATTGTGTGCACATTTAAGAAATCCTAAGTCGAAGCATTGATTTGTAATTCAGTACTCATCGTATTCGTAACGTGTGATTATGTGCGAGTTGCCATTTCCGGATGTGTCGCCCAAGACTGAATTATAAAACGACACACACATACACAAACACACATTCAGGTATAGACGCACAGACACACACATATATGTGTGTGTGTGTGTGTGTGTGTGTTTGTGCGCTTTGGCAGTGATGATATATTGATAAAGTTTAGCTAGAGGCAACAGACAAAGATTCTGTTACTCAAGCTTACTTGCATCTGTACGAGATGATGTAAATCAGTAATTAGTGAATGCGAAATCTATCCAAACTGTTTGATCATGCGTTTTTAACTATTTATCCAACCGGACTCTCGAACGTTTTGTCGAATTACGCACCATCGACACACAGTGAACCGACAGCCGTTTCGTTATATGTTACGAAATTTCAGCAAACACAAACAAAAGTTTTCTCTGGTCATTGGGGGGAGTATGTGTGCAAAATTTCAAGCTTCTACTATTGACGGTTACGGCTTAGGGAAGTAAAGAAGAAGGAAAAGAAACAAGAATCAAAGTTAAGATAAAAAAGAATAAAAAAAAGTCACAGATTTCTATCAATCTTTCTTTCTCTCACTTTTCTTATTTTTTGATGAAGGAAGAATAAAATCTGTCCCTATCTTCTTCTTTTCTCTCAGTATCAATCATTTTAATCTTTTCCCTTTTTAGTCTTAATCGGAAGTCTGGACTTGCCATTGTTGTTAACTTAGGAGAACGAAGTAGGAGTTTCACAATAAGCTTGAACATAAGTTGATTTAAAGTAAATTGTATTTTTTTCTAAATTTTATTTACGGAAGTCGTATTTTATCCATTAAACATTCAAAAGTTTTTAAAAAATCAAAGAATAAAACAATGAAATTTCTCAAAAATGGATGTTTGAAGTGAATGCAGCTCAGACATTTTGAGATTATTTTGACGAAATCCTGATATTTTGGATGAATTAGGTCACAAATATAGGATAATTTTAGGTCCGACGAGCCCGAATTTCGTTTGGTTGTAAAATGGCTATTTAGGGTTAACTTTGGGTAAAGATCCTATATCTGTTATCCATATGACCTAATTCACCTAAAAACTTACAACAATACCTCATCTCTAAATCCAACCAAGATTATCAAAACCCATCCGGAATTATCTAAAACCCACCCGGAATTATCTAAAATCATCCGAAATTATCTAAATTTGGATATTAAACATCTCTCAAATTTGGAACATTACAGTCGCCCGCCGTAAATAAGTATAATTTTCAATATATTTTGATATTTTAAACTACTCAATCAATCGTCAAATTAACAAACCTTCTTCGAATTAATTAAAGTTCTACTTTATTTTTTGGAGAAACATTTTTGATTTAATTATTTTTTCCATATGAAGCAATTCGTTATTGTTGTTGACAAAATTTGATACCTAAAAACCCGCTTTATGAATGAGATCGATCAATGTACGCTTGTATAACTTATTGGAATGATAGAAAATTTCTGCAGAAAATCAGCACTTCATGAAAAAAAAAATGTTTGTAAATGTTTTATTTGCGAACTTATCAAATGAATGTCAATCATCAGCTATCGTCCCACCAACAAAAATAAACAAAAAAACTTGACTTTGAAACAGTGCCATTCTTCTCAATAACTAATAACTAATGACTAATGAAAATGAATTTTCCCTTACTTTTGTCAGAAATTTGCCCTTTTTTTTTTTCTAGCTAATAAAAATGTTAGGACGGATTTTTCAATGGTTGAATAATTTCGTTTATAAAATAAGGTGCGATGTCTACTAAGTTATTTCTAATTATTCACAAAATTTCGTTTTATAATATTTATTTCAACACTATGGTCTTCGAATGTTGTTTGAGATACAAAAAAAATCTTTCCTTTTTTTTTTCAACCTTTTAATGGTCAATGGATAGAAGACAATGTTCGTGTCGGCAAATAATGACCAAAGTAAAATCAAAAAGTGACATTCAATGTACTTTGAATCAACTTATGTTTGAGTTTATTTATTTATAACAATTTGAAATATTCAAATTTCTACGCAATGAACATGCATATTCCCTTCCGTCCCCCCCCCAAATTTTCGGCGAAAACTACGGCTTCGAAGTTTTTCAGTCACTTACTATTTATTTATTGCATTATGACATTATCATATTTTGAGACAATGAGCACGCAGATTCATAAGTGAGAAAAAAATCCACCTATCCAGAATAGGGAAAAAACAAAAGAAAAAACCACCATATTTCTGTCGTTTAACCCTCGGTCGATTTCAGGGAAATCTTCAGGAGGTTTAAACTTGACATAATGAGACGATGTTCTTCGTTTGTGATGACGTTAATAGCAATTCTCCTTTTCACTTTCACAACAGCAACTTTTTCAAATGCTGTTACGTCATCTAACTATAAACCCACGGTCGTGAACGTTGGTTACGTGGTATTCAATCAAAAAACTATATTGCAACAGTGGTTGCGGAGACTCGAGCAATTTTATGGGTGCTCCATCCCATATTGAAAAATACCTTGTGCCAAATCTTGCTCTGGTTGGAGCGCAAGTAAGCAAGGCCAGAAATGGATTCTCAGTTCACACACATACCCACATCCCAACACACAGATTTTTCTGATTATAATGAGATGTTGACATTGTGACGTCTCTGTGTTAAAATGACGTCAAAGACAAGTCGATGCGTAAATGTAGTTTTTCTCCGGACAGAATGTATCAGTCATTTGTTAGAATGAATCCACCTTCCTTTATGATGAAAGATTTTATTCGGTCAATGCATATTAAGATCTTCTTTATTCATTCTGATAAGAGTTTCAATAATATATGTGTATGTGTGTGTGTGTTCTTGAGAGTGCCTATGTAATGAAAAAGACGTCGTGTTTGTGTGTATGTGATTGTATGTAAACACAGAATTTTCATTAGCGTACGAAAAGTTTGTTTCATTATCTGCCTATAAGGAGGTGATACATATGTGTACGCAGGCTAGTCCATGAGTGCATGTGTATCTGTACGTCTGTGTGTGCATCCATACTGAATAAACGGGAAAATCACTTGATGTATTAGCTGAATTTTCGTAAAAAAAATACTTTCCTAATCTTAGAAGTACAATAGGTGTTGACATCTTATTTTCTTAACGTGCACCTGGGGAATAGATATTTGTCACTGCGATAACAAATATCATTTCAAAATTTTACAGCAATTCGTTGATAACCTTTACTTTCCGAAACCCATAGAGAGGATATTGGAATCTAGCTGCACTCGATGGAAATTCCATGGGTGTTGGCAACTAAGATTATCCATTATCTGATTCCTCCCCTTTCCCTCTTCCAAATCCTTTGAGTAAATTACCTAAATTCCCTCCTCCCTTTATTCTAAATGAATTAGAGATATTTCCATTCGTTTATAGACAGGTAATATTTCAAATAAGATTTGTAATATTTTGATTTATATAATCTGTATAGTATAACCACTGAGCTTTTTCCTTGCAGTAGGACCACATAATTTCCTGTCAAATGCTATAACCATTAAGCTATTCCTGCAGAAAAAGACATTATCATTTCGACTGTAATATTATAACGTGATCTATTCCTTATAACTATTGATCTATTCCTATACAGTAAGGTCTCACCATTTTCAGTCCAATGTTATAATCATTGAGCTATTCCTATGTATTAGGACCTCATCATCTTCTGCCCAATGTTATTACCATTTATCTATCCCCAAACAGTTCGATGTTACAATCATTGTGTTATTCCCATGCAGTTGAACCTCATTGCAGTCCAATTCTTTAACCATTACAGCCGATCGTTTTAACCATTGAACTATTCCCATATAAAAACATCTCATATTTTTCAGTCTGATGTTACAACCATTGAGCTAAACCCATATGGTAGGACCTCATCATTTACTTCTGACTGGTGCAACCAATGCGCTATTCCCATGCAGTAGGACATCATCCTTTACAGTCCAATGTTATAACCACTAGACTAACACCATGGAACCAACAGTGTCCGTGGCCCCATGACTACGCTCCTTCCCTCACTTATCACTCTTATCAAACCACGAAAAATGTTGCACATAAATGATGTGTGTTAATACATAGGTAGTGACAGTAAGGTGTAACATAAATGTGTCAGAGGGTATGAACGCACCTCCGAAAATATTCAAGATACCTAAAATTTATGTACTATTTATAGCAGATCATGTTTGAAATTATGTGTAATATATAAGTAATCAATATAATTGATTTTGAAATTATCCTGTTGACGTATAATTTGGAAGAAGTTTCGATAAATCAATAACCAGCAAATTTTTATTTGTTCTGCTATAAATTTTCCATTCTCAACCCACGCAATCTAACATTCATATATTTTCGTTTCCTAGCATAATTAAATTTCACATGAACTTTACTCGTCGTTTATGGTGACTATATTTACATATATGTTGTAAAATCAAGAAGAAAAGGTTAAATTTGGAGTGGATAGTATTTTTTTATGTTCTCTTCGGAAATGCTTTGAAAATTTCTCAAGTTCGGATATGAGACATTTTTCGTACAAGTCACGGGTATATGTACATGAAATCTGGAAACGAACAACTGTTGCTGATATTCAAACCTATCCTCTGTAGAAGATACAACATTCTGGCTATGAATATACCTAAACGGTGGACTGTAGATTCGATAAGCAATTTTTCATCGAGGGTTTCATTATATCGAAGTTATAGAAGTAAAGAATCAGTGAGTGTGTGTGTGTGTATTGTTGATAACCTCACTTCACTTCAAACATTTTGTCGTTTTTGCTTTTTTTTGCATTTTATTATAATTTAATTACGTCAACAGATTCTACTGATTCTACTGACTATTGACGCTTGTGAAGTTACCTTCAGTTCTGGTTCTTGGGGGCTCTAAATTTCAAATGGTTTTCAAATCAGATTGAGTCACATCCGTCCTTTAACTAAATATCATTAGACAGTCAATCTTCCAAGTTTTCAGTCGGAAAAATCATGGCGTTCTGCATGATATTAATATCTTTTTATTCGGATAAAATTGTGTAACACGGAACATATTTTTACTCGGGAGTATAATATAGAACAATTTTGTTTTATTTCAAATTCATGCAATTTAAAATTTGATTCAACCTGAAAAATCTAAAAGAATCTTACAATACTGTAATATGCAGCAATAAAAAAGACGAAGAACTTTAACTAAGCACAAGACTAAAATAATGACACTTGATGAGGATTGAACCTACGAACAATGCCATTCCAGACTCAACGGCGAACGCCCAAGTAAACGTTTACTAGGATTAGATTTGTCATGCATAAGGCCACAAAAGTGAACCACTCCACTGTGCCCCCTTTAGATTATTTTTGGGATCTTTTTTGCAATTTCATTAAATATTTTACATATTTTTCAGAATTTTCTTGGACCTCCAGAGTTCCGACGTCCACCTGTAGTTTTAGGGTTTGCTCGCTACCACACGCCATCCCTAGCTTCGTGCATTATGTGATAGCGACATGATCAAATGTTCAACTGTCAGCTGACAAAGACATTCAGACGTTACTGGATGATAAAGAGAGAAAATAGAAGAATCATCAAAGAAAACAATTGTTTGAGATGAAAAACCATGGATTCAGCGTAGAATATGAGGGAAGAATATTCAAAAGAAAACAGATTTTTAGAAAAACTTATCATTCTCGTTGTTTGTGAAGAGGATATTTCACTCATGCCAAAACCATCGCATTTTAAGCCTTATAAGCCACCCGCAAAAGGTCTTACTATACGTCATCTGAAACAGAAAAGGTTTCTAGTGATAAACAGCGAGGAAGGTGAAGTGGGAAGAAAGATCTAATATTGTTTGTCACACATATAAAGCGTTTGATCAGGAGGGAGAGATAAAAGTACCCAGTATTAAAGAAGACGAGCCTATTGCACACACTATTTAGACTTTATCTTTGTCATTCTTATCATAACTATTTTGGCCATTAAAGCCTCCCATATCAGTGATCAGCGTTTCGCCGATCAACAAAAAAAGAGAGCTGGTCTTCTAGTTCTCTAGTGGGTACGAGATTTTGACACTTGGTTATGTGAACCTCTTTGGATGCAGTTATGCTATCGAGAAGACAAAATAAAAGTACTAAGCAACATCTGAATACTACTGCATACAATATACACTTTACCAAGGCCTGACACAATGTTGTGATGAAAGCAACAAAGGTTAATATACTAGTAAAACAACGTACAGAATAATGAAAATACTCTATCTCAGTAATTAAGATAACAGTTCTAACAGACACTGGTACTGATTGGTAATAAACAATCATCCAAGTTACGAGAAAGGCTCCACATCGATTCTGCTTTCCCTTCCCGATTATAAGACTTAAAACCGTTGGATTGTTCCCTGTCGTGGAGTCATGGTGTGCAATCTTATCGTTGATGACGCTTCTTAACGATCAGCTTGCTCATGCTGGCTCTACGACAGGCGCAAAAGTTTTTCGATTTCCAATCTTATGATAACAGCTGATTGCGTCATTAGGGTCTCTGGAATTGAATAGGGAGTACACAATTGATTTTATTGATACATTGGCAGGGATACCCGGTGTTGCCCGGGAAGTTACTTGAAATGTAAGTAAACAGGAAAAATATGTTTTTGATGTACTTGCACAACATAGCAAATGGAAAAAGGATTTTCCATACAATGTACACCTGAAAAAGTAGCTATAACGGAAAAATATGCTGAATAAAAAACGAATGATTCCGTCGCTCAATTTGACAAGGCTTCTGGTTACACTACGTAAGTGTTTCTCCTATTGGGTTACAGTATGAAATGGTTGATTGGACACCCAACCCCGGAACAAACAAAATAGTGCTGTCAGTAGGAAAAGCACGAGACGTCAGATAAAGGCCAGCAGTCTTGAGAGATTGTCCTTGTGTCTTGTTACAATTTACTGAAATTACTTCTGGGCACCTCTAATGATCGACAGCGTCATCCTCATATTGTACATGACTTTCGAGAAATTTCTGCATCCAAGGTGAAATATTGTGGCCAACAACTTTGTGATAATTTTTTTTTCTAGAAAATATTAAAAATAACATATGATGCCCTAGAATTTCAGTTTCATAGATACAGGATTGTTTCTAAGAAATCGCTGGATTAGCTACAAAATGACACTGGGTGAGGTCAAATTTGCCTTGTCTATTACCTTTTCCCAGAAAAGATTTTCCCCTATGCCAAAGTTCAGTCACATAAGTGGGAAATTATTGCGAAAGTTGAGTAGAAGTTGTCAGAAACACCTCTGGGGGCCTTGTGTGACCTCCAACGTCAAGCATGGTTTACGTTCTTGTCTTTAATGTGAGAAGATGCACCCATATGCTAAAATTCAGCTTCTTTGGTAAAAAAAAGAAATGTTGCTCACAACCCTAAAGGAATGAACTCCGAGGACAACTTCACAGGTGGTAAGTTGACCCCTTCTCAGTCTACATGCAGAATATAAGGCCTCGTAGTTTTATCGGAGAAGAGGCGTGGATAAACAAGCAAAAAGCGGGCTCAAATATAACAGATATACGGTCTGCTTTGTAACTGGGGATTTGGATTGGTACCAGTGGTTGGTGTTCGAACTCAAATAAAGAACAAAATCTTCTTTTCATTCATTCTTGCCTAGGAATAGGTGAACCTCTATACATATCTATTTCAAATCGTCCGGTATCACAAATCATCTATAGTTGAAAAAAATCGTACTTTCTCGAATAATAGTAATTATTGTTGCCGCGCTCGCTTCAAATCAATTCGGCTTAAAAGTGAGCCGTCCGTAACGACTGAATTTGCCCCAGGGAAATCGGCTTTATCTTATTTCCCATAATAGACTTGCTTGCTACTGCCTTAGCAGGAATTTCAAGAACAAAAAAAGTTTATCTTCCTGAGTAGAAAGGTAAGTATCCCCGCATTAGACATGGGAAATAATTTTCAACTTTCACTCTGCATGTGTGTATGAAATAAAAAAAGATAGATGACTGTGGTTTAACTACTTATTGACTTACCTAGAATGACGGTAATCTCCCGAGTAAGTGTCCTCGCCATCTGAATTGTCCTCAGATTGACAGAGAAACAGGCGCTGCTAAATAAAAGGTAAAGAGACTTAGTACATAAGAATGGAAAGAAAAAAAATGGTATCTTGTCATTTGAAGTGGTTTGGATGAACGATTCTCGAGAAATCTAATAGAAATAGATACAAAACTGCATATTTCAGATCTGCTATCTAAAATTGTAGATCTAAATTTAGATATACAAAAACTAAATTGTCAATTTAGATTTAGGTATAAAAAACATATACCATGGTCTAGTCAGCTATGATCGAATGTGAAACTCTGTTTTATGGAACAGAGAGATTGGCGAAAAGATTTTAATTTTGAGTCATTTTGGTGGTTTACCATTGACAATGAAAGGCGTTAAGTGAGACCAGGGAAAGTAAGAAATCAAAATGTACTGGAATATTATTTGGAAGATGTCAAGGCTCAACTCAACCCTTGGGTTTTGATAGAATACAAAACTTACCTAGATGCCACTAGTTTACACAAATGTCTGAAGCAAACTCAACGAATAGAAGGTCTTATAATTAAGCAAGGGTCAATTCTTGTCGTGGTATTAGTTGGATATTTTCCATCGTCTGTCGCTGCTTATTTTTTTTTTCAAGCATTTTGTCTTCATACTGATGGCCATGTGAGGTCACTGTTTTAGAGGAGAAAAGGGGTTCTTTGTTACTGTGTGTTATTATAACGTACACTGAAGAACAGTATCATTGCACTTACCCACTATCATTGAGAAATGAAATTGAGTCGTCATCATCATCATCATCATCATCATCATCATCATCAGTCTTTTAACGTCCGTCGTTGGACATAGACCTTCCAGGATTCGCCACAGTTCTCTATAATGGGCGTCGCAGAGCCAATATTTTCTAAATTCGTCCAGATCATCTCTCCATCTTCATGGGCCAGCGTGGTGGGGCATAGCCCAATACTACCCATAGTTTGAAATTGAGTAGTTTTAATTGAATCTTGATACACAGCATCTATAGCTATCTGACTTGTACCTACGCTTTGGTGACGGAATCACTGCTCATTCCTATATTGTATCTGGAGCCAGAAAAATGAATTAATGTTAAATGTTATATGTCTCCTCTCCTAGTATTCTGCCCTTTTGTCAGTTCACTGAAAACCACAAGACACGATTCCACTGGGTGAAATAAGCGTTAGTACAGGAAATTGCAAAATCTGAGGACAGAGGCCGTTAGATGAATATTGAATGAAGCTGTGACGGTACGGAGGACCAAAACACACCGCATATACTACTTCACAAATTGTACGTAAAGCGATTGATAACGATAATGTAATGACTGGTAAATCATGAATTGACGTATTGCCTGCTGAAATCCATCTTGAAATCGATTATAATGATACGTCTGATGTCATGGGACACAGGTTCTCCTGGTTGCAACAGTAATAGAGTTATAGCAGATGAAAAAAAAAGTTATGGTTTTGAAGTCCCAAAAGTGCAACGGAAGACGTAATGGTTGTTATAGTTCAAAGTGATCGTCGACTTATTTTACATTCTGAGGGATGAAAACATTTTATTCGACTCAAATATAATATCAGTTTATTTCTTACGGTGGGTGACATGAAGAAAGAAGAAAAATGTTCAAAGACAAGAATAAAGCAAATACACATCTTTATTATTCTAACATGGACATTTATTCGACGATGCAGACAAAGAATATCTTATAATGTAAATTACAATCTGGTGGACTTATCAATAGCAGATTCCATTTTTTTTCACTTTAGATCTACTATCTTTTTGTGCTAATCTGCCGACCACCTTGCATTCAAACCTCACAGTAAATCTTCTTTTTCGTATTTTTTCTGGATATTTTCCTTATATCATGATCCAGAATAATCTGAAGAAGCTCAACAGAATTCCAGTAATGAGCTTAAGTTGGCCACATGAGTCACTCAGTACTTATTTTCTGAGCATGTCTAGTCCGTCGCACCATCATCTTAATTGCCGGGCACAGTTTCTCTGGGAATCTTTTTTGTGAGTCATGATATCCAGTAGTTAGCTGATACTCTAGCAACATGACCAGCCTCTTGCCATTCAAGATTCCTAATGGTTTTCTATTATCTCTGTACCCCTGTTTATTTTATAACTTAATGTGCTGTCTTTTTGTCTCTCCGCGTGATATTTAGTACGATTTCCTCTTATGCATGTTGCATGGCTCTCAGTTTGTAGGCCAATTCTTTACTTAGGTTTCATGTTTTATCTCCATAAATTGGCTTTGCTCTACCAGATGCTTGCCAACCTAAAGACATTCTTCGCTTGATTTCTTCTTCTTTTATGGTCTTCATAGAGATTCGTTGTCGTGGGTAGATGTAGTGATTTAGTAACTTTAGCCTCACGATTGCAATATCGGTCGTTGTGTCTTTATCTTCTACATGTCTGTTGAATATGATCAGGAACTGCAGGGGCAGCTGCCTACCCACGCCACTTTAGCCCGGGGCCAGCGGGGGCAGCTATGTGACCTCCCCAAAAAAGAAAAACGTAAGACATACTGAATCAAATATTTATTCCCAATCTCGAACTGATTAAAAGATATTTCATAACTTCATAAGTTTTCCAGCATGAACAATTTTTTGCAATCATTGCTTCAAACAGAAATACAAGTTTTACTTGATGAATAAGAGACCTTAGTGGTTATCAGAGTGTAACCAAATATTGATTTTTATTCATAGGAACAAGAGTTCTTTCTATTTTGTAGGTTGAAAGTTGAAACAACTCTATCACTTTAGATATATAAAGAAGCAAACATCTGTTCCAAATCGAATTCATTTCCTCTCACGTTATGAAACAAACCAGTTGTCATCAATTTCGTTTTTTGGTCTTCAACTGAGAACCACTGACTTGGTGAGAGGCTTGTAAGCCATTGAATTCGACGAAGTTTTCTTGCATGAACCCGATCGAAAAATTACTTGTTCCGTTGCAGACAACCCAATGTTGCCAAATTAAGTATTTTTCGGCCAGATCTGGCTAATTTTTTCCTAATTCATCCGAAAAAATCTGTAATAGCTGAAAATTTGGCCAATTAAAAAAATATTAATAAGTTTAATGAAAATAAACGTTTTATTCCCATGAATAATTTATTCTTGAGTCTTTTTTATTTTATTTGATGATTGGAATTTAAATGAGTATATGAAATATTTTCACAGGAAAATTACCTGAAAATGAGATGCTTTAACCGGTTTTAGCTATTTTTAAAGACAGTTTTAGCAATAAATTTTTTACCCGTGCTTCGCGCTTGATCAGGGAGCTTCGGAATTTTTCCAGGGAAAAATTTGGGCTCGTCGGAAACTTAGAACTTTTTCGGGCCCTGTTGCTCAAGTTCGTTCAATTTATCAATTCGTTGAGAAATCCAGGCTACAGTTTGCTGCTATATCTGTTCAGAAAAAGTCTTTTAATTTGACAGAAACGGTATTTCAAATTAAAGGCAACAAGAAGAGGTACGACATTTATCCTCTCCTACTTTATCCATCTCTATATCTCAGTATCTACTGAGCACAATTCTTTTCTTTTAAAAAGTATTGCAATAATTAAGTACATTCTTTGAAAGAATAATTTGGGGACAATATCTTAGTTTTCTGGTGCAGCCTTTTTTTGCCTTTAGACTAAGATCAAAGTAAAGTATCTGTTTTTCTCACGTCAACACAGCAATAATTTCCTGTTTTAAATTTTAAGCGTCATTATAGTTTTAATACCTTTTTGGTCCCTGTGGGGTATGCAGCGCCAAGGTAGGGGACCATTCCTCGCTTATTTGCCATAACCTTGGAATCTTTCAATAAAAGCATAGGTCGTAAAATGTCTTCTCTGAAAACTTACTTTCTCTCTTCATTCTGTTCGTCTAGCATTATTTGAAGATCATGAAAGTATTCTGCAAGATGCACAATGTCGTCTGCCGCTATTCAAGAATCAAGCAATAGTAATAAAATAAAAAATGATAGTATGCCACTAGCTCTGACTTTCCGCCGTCCGTTTCAACAACTTTATCCACCGATTTAAAAAGTGATCCATATCAACCACAATAACTCGTGTGATAAAGACATTGTACTATACACTCTGTCACATCTACTACCTTCAAATAGGATATTTTTTCAACCTCCAATCTTAACATAGAAAAGTGCACCGCTCAGATCTACCTGATTGACACGCAGTGATTTCTTTTCCTTCGTTAGTGAATTTCATAATCACACGGCAATAAAAAACGGATTCTTGATACTACTTGACGTTGGCTCATTCTACCTCCAGATTGGTCAATAATACACCACTTTGTAAACCTGACAACTCGCACACTCTTGAAGTGTAAGGCATAGAGAAGCAGCTGTGAAATTGAGTTATCGTCAATGAATACATCATCATCAAAATTCAAATCTGGATGGAATATAGGTATCTATTTATCAATGTCTCTGTAATACCAGAATAGAGACGGGTAGGTCCGGTAGGGAAGAGTGAGATGTGTTTTACCATCCCTGTGGCTTCAAATGAAGAACAAAGACTGCTTTATCTGCAGATGAGATATCGGAAAGTTGTAGAACGATACGACAGGAGAGGGAAGAAGTAGGGAAAGGAGAGAAAGACGTACAAAAGGTGCATTGATTGAATTAACCAAACTCTGCCTATACGAGGCGAGTTAGAAAAATTAAGAAATACAAGATTGGGCGAGAGGGAAGAGAGGAGAGAAAAGATAGAACGATTCGCTAAAATCTGACACGTGAATGATAGAGTAGTGATAAGGAAAAGTCGGGGACTCGGAGAGTGAAGCTGAGGCAGAGTGTTTATGAAAGTGTGAAGTTGAAAAAGGGAAAAAGCTCCGATGGAACCCGACAATTGGGAAACAGAGAGAGAGAGAGGGGGTGATAATGGAAAGATTAAAGAAGGAAGAGAGATGAGAGTCGGAGAGTAGAAGGGAGAAGGCAGTAATTAAAGACATAAGTAGGATAAGAGAAAGATGTTAGAAAGAACGACACAGTAAAGTTTTGAAATCAAGATAATACTACTACTGATACAAATAGATAATATTAATACTAATGCAACTATGTAATATTACTATCAATTTAAGATAATTACTGCTAATAGAATTAAACACAAGATAATATAAATACTAATACAACTCAATACAAGAGACTAACATAAAATGATCCACCTTTATGAAAATAAAATCTTTATTTATCTTTTAAATTGTCATGCCTGTCTGATATAAGTTTAAACCCAACGGCGAACATCTATTCTTTCTCACATTATACTCCTTGTGGATCATTCATCCATATGCTTGTAAAAGCTGCTATAGTCAAGAGTGTGAAGAGTCAAATTTAGTACACAGCCGACAATTTTATTTTTGGCTACGTTACTCAGTAATCCACCTAAATATTTAAGCTTCGTTTAATCATCACAGGAATAAGTCTGCAAAAGACTTTAAAAAATGAAAGTAATTATTGAACTCTTCATCAATGGCTTTTGACACTAATCATTTATCGTGACTGATGCATCCGGACATTCGACATTACTGTGAGTAAGGTTCATTTTTAGAACTGTCAAGATAGTTTCTTCTTTTCAGTTTTTAAGTTGGCCTGATTGACTGGCTATGTATGTATGTATCACGCGTACAGCCCTAACCAATGAAGCTAAAGGGGTGAATATTTGAGAATTTACTCCTTTTCAACGTGTAGAATTTGGGGTTTTTTTTTGTTTTCGAAAGTTTTCTCCCTCTAAATAGTTTTTTTAGTTAGAGGTTCAATTTAGAATGTAAGTTTATGTCAAATCATTTATACTTTAGTTTGTGTCTGACAGCATTCATGGTTTCTTTTATCAAAAAAAACTTGTACTTTCTTCAGCGATCACTGTCATACAAAAGTCGACAGAAGTAACTTATTCATTGATCATCATTTTTTTTTTATTGTTTACCTCCAACACGACATGCTGCCAAAAAATATTGGTCATGTGACGGGTTTCTATTGGGTTACCAACCAGAACTTCTTGGAATTTTTATTTTATTGTCTTTTTTCCTTCTTAGCATTCGCTCTGCTCATTCTTCGAACTTTTTCAGGATCTGTGGTTCATCAGTTCAGTTCTCTGGTCTATACCATAATGGTGTGCTCTCTTTGCGTATAATAATATTCTGCCACTGATCATCATCATCATCATCATCATCATCATCAGTCTTTTAACATCCGTCGTTGGACATAGACCTTCCCCAGGATTTGCCACATTTCTCTATCATGGGCGTCGCGGAGACAGTATTTCCTGAACCTGTCTAGCTCATTTCTCCATATAATATTCTGCTAGCCTCAGTTTCGCATGTGATCTCGGGTGATCCATGTCGTGATGTCCATCAGTTGTCCGCCATTCTTACAGCATGGCCAGCCCACCGCCATTTGAGATTTTTAATGGATTCTATGATGTCCCTGACTCTTGTCTTTTCTCAGATGTACTGTGCTGTCTTGTAGTCTCTCCATGTGAGGCCCAGCATTATTCTTTAATGTGCAAGTTGCATGGTTCTCAATTTGCGGACAATTGGGAGGGTGCATTGGTTATACACCTTCTTTTTAGGATTAATGCGATCTTGTTATTTTTTAAGGTTGAGCTTGCTCTGCCAAAGGCTTGCCATCCTAGTGTTATTCTTCGCTTGATTTCTTCTTCTTTAGAGAGTCTCGTAGAGATTCGTTGTCCTTGGTAGATGTAGTGGTCTACTTTCTCCAGTTCTGTATCTTTGATTTTGATCTTGGTGTTTTTATCCCCGATGTGGTTGTTGCACATGATCTTTGTCTTGCTGAAGTTCATGTGTAGGCCGACTTCCTTACTTTCTTCATTTACTTCATCTATCATTAGTTTGTGCTTATATTATACGCCACGTTGTCTTGGTGTCTTTGAAACTATTTTATCTTCTTACTAAACCAGTTTTGAACGAGTTAAAATTACGAGTTGAAAAATTTTATTATATCGATGGTTAAAGTATTATCAAAAATCCATGAGTTTGTTGATTATTAAAAGTCTGAAAATCAATTGCACTTAGATGCACACACCTGTCACATTCATTCCAAATATTTTGACACTTTTGAACTGCGAAAAGAAGTACCAGTCTGATATCGTATCGCAACTTACGTCAGTGGATCTACACAATTCTAAAAATAGCATTTTTCTTTGCTGTCTTGAAGTTGTATCAATTTTTCCAAACAGAAACAGTATTAGCAGCAGCTGCTGCTTTTTAAAATCCGTTGTTTGACACAGACCTTCCCAAAGATTCGTCAGACCTCTCGTTCATGGGCGGCACGGAGCCAATATTTTCTGAACTTGTCTGAATTGTCACGAAATTCAATTTTTTGCTGGCCACGATTTCACCCGTATGAACTCCAATGATCCTCCCAGTGAGTCGTGATGTCCTGCAGTTGTCTGACATTTTGTTACATGGTCTGCCCATAGTTATATGAGTCTCTATGATATCTGACTTCTTTTTTTTTCTCTGATTTGATGTGTTTTGTGAGCACTCCTTGCGTTGTGAGACATGCTCCTTTCTTGGGCACGTTATATGACTCTTAGTTTGAGTCTTTTGGTAAAGTTCCATGTTTCAGCTCCATGAATGACTATCAGTAGGATGCATTGCTTGAAGACTCTTCTTTCCAAACTAATGAGACTTCCTTGTTCTTAAAGGAAGAACTTGCTCTGCTGAAGACTTATCAATCGCAGATGGTAAATAATAGCCACGGAATACAATCAACTTTCATGGGCAGGGCTTCTAAATGAACTTGACGAAATCCTCAGTTAAGAAAAGAGATCATTGCTCTTTCAAAAAGAGAGCCGAATTTGATTTGTTATCAAAAGTGGTACCTACGGCTTCTTAGGCATATTCATAGTTGGTGGACAGTTTGACTTCAGGTCACATTTATAGTTAATCAATAACACAAACCCATTCATACGATAAGAATCGTAGATGAAATACAACAAAAAATGATAGATGGTTTGCAGGCAATGAGATCAGTACGTGTTCACAATTTCTGTAACAAAAACCTTTTTTTCTATTGGAACGTTGAAAACATTACGCAAACTAAAGCCCCATAGGTAGGTAAAAACAAATTATTAATATGTAGACAGGATAAACTGTTTGTTTCACCTTTTCTCACTTCTTAGATTCACCCCAGAGCGATGATCTAACGATCGTCACCTTTTCCGTTCAATTTGATGTTCGAACTGTAGTTTACCCAGGGAAAAATTCCATAGACTCCTCCAAAAATACGTGGGGAGATTACCAGTCAGCTTTCGATTATTTACAGGGAAATAAATTCATATTGTTCAGTTTAATAACAGAGAAACCGTTCTATGTCGTTTTATCTATCTACTTTCTTTTTTTGAGACATTTTTTTCATTTTCTTCGCATCCGATTGGAATTGCCTTGTTAACTTCTCAGCATATAAAAAAATGCCAATCGTTTCGTTTATTTAATCATTTAGCAAAAAAAAAATACATTAGATTCCTGCTGATTTCAAAAATGAAAAAATATCATAGATGTATGATGGAAAAGGAAAGGACGTTTACCGTGGTGAGATGTTTAGCAAGCTAATCTTGTTCACAAATTCATTAGTGTCCTAACTTCCCGCCGTGCAGGTATCCCACTAATGGGACTTCGTACCAAACTAAGCTACACCTTGTAGATAACTGTGATAGAAGAAAATATCACTATTTGGTCGTACGGATAATGGTATCCGACAAATTCAAATCGAAATAATCGAGTTTCACGAAGAGAAGTTATTGTTTCCGAGTTGACCATACCCATCTCATAGAAATAGATGTCGATATTAGACTAGGGTTGAATTGGCGGTTTTGAATATTGAATTTGACAGAGTCAAGTAAACATGGGTCACATGCACACACACTGCCACGTACACAGAGAATTCGTCCTTAATATGATATACCTTATCGAGATTGTTCGCTGTTGTCAACAGATACCCTCAGTTAAGAGAATATTAGCTATGACGCTGGTTTTGAGCTAGCTCTAGTCGTTTCAAGTCCATTTTCTCTATCTCTATATGTAGCTTTGTATAAAAATATACTTGAGTTGGGTGTAAAACATTCCTTTCTCTAGAAATACGAGATTTTTACAACACACGAAAAATTCGTCATTATCAAAAGATTGGACGATTTGGATGAATTTTTGCATTTCTGGAACTAGACTAATCTTTGTACGAAGGAAGTCATCAGATATTACCATTTTGGCTGAAAAGCAAAATCGATTCTTTCTAATAATCTAATGAATCAAAAGAAAGCAATAATTTTTTTCATTTTTTGAAAAGAAGAATACATAGTAAGCAGTATTTTTTAGTGATTCTCATTCCCTGGTTTCCTCTTTTCGAAATTCGAAAATAATTAGCTGATATCAAATATCTGCAAATGGTATATTCAAATTACGGTCTTTCTCTCCAACACAAACAGTAATTTTAGATTATAAGAGCAAACTTCGTCACTTTTGTCTCCTCTAAAGCACATTTCTGTTAGTTTGATGCGCGTAAATGACACAGCCATGCGTACGCCCGCCGATTATCTTATATGTTTGTATTTAGTTATTCGACTTGCGCATGCGTGTTTCATTGCATTTACTCGTCAGAATACCTTTTACCGTGAGTAAGAACTTAGGAATTTAATTTTTACTTATTTGTTCATTTGCTTCTTCGGCAGATTTTATTATATATGTTGTTCGTGTTGATAAATTTGTTTTACATACGTCAGGCGTCGGGCTGGGGAGCGAACGAAAGAACAGAGAGAATGGAAGAGAGAGAATAAAAATTGATTCATAAATACAAAATGTAAGAAAAGTATTGCATGTGTGCAGCAACGGATGGGTTTTGAAGAAAAAAAAAGGAAGAGGAAAAAGGAAAAGAAAGAGAAAGGAGGAGGTGAAAATGCTGAAAGTAAAAAAGAAATAAAGAAATAAAGAAAGAAAGAAAGAAAGAAAGAAAGAAAGAAAGAAAGAAAGAAAGAAAGAAAGATGAAAGTAATAAGAGGGATATTCAGGTATCGCCGATATATACAAAGATGTAAAAACGTAATCACATAAGCGAATAAAAGCAGAAAAGACATAGCCATTAAATGATAATAAATTATTTAGAAGCAACACAAAGAATGAATTGGAACTCAAGGAAGAGTTTTCTCACCTATGCTGTTTTCACTAAAATATTCCAGCTTCTCGAAACCTCTTCAGGTGTCTGTCATATCCAGTCATCTTTTGACAAAATCTATTATCTTACTAATAATTCTGTTTGCTATCTTTTGCTACCAATTTTCATAGCCAATATTTTTTTTAATGTAAATGAGTTACGACTTTGTTATCTCCAATTTAAAAAATCGCACAATAAAGAACGTTTGTTAGACAATGAGGTAACACTGAACAGGTCTGGTTAGTCCCTCAAAAGGAACCGTTACGTGACCAACATCTTTTGACACCATGCCATGTTGAGGGTGATCAAATGAAAAAGATTGGAAAAGGGACGATTTAATGAATAGTTTACTTCCCTCGTCTTTTATTGGGAAGTGACTGTTAAAAAAATTGAATTTTCTGAAAAAAAAAACAAATGCAAATGCTGTCGGACACAAATTTAGGGATCAATTTAGCATGAACTCACCTTGCAAATTGAATCCCACTAAGAACCAATTCAAGGGTGATTTTTTTAAACAAAAAAAATGGTGGCAATCAACTTATCAGATGACGACCTGATGCAGAGCAAGTTCTATTCAATTTTCGTTGGCTGAGATTTTTTGTTCCCAAGGAACTGCTCCTTTCTAGACTCCGTTTCTCCCCCACACCACCACCGAAGAACCTGGAAGGAAAAGCAGGGTTAAAAAAAAATATGGATAAGCCACAGATTCGAGTTTCATTTTTTTAAACGGTCAAAATGTGTCTTGATTAAATAGATAATTTATATCAGTTGATCGACAGACGTTAAAAGTAATTTGAAACACGACAAAACCACCCCAAAAAGGTTACTACAGAAGTATACAATGAACCTAACAATTAAAAAAAAAACATAACTTGTTGCCTCATATTTGACTGCTACACTCCCCAGACTTCCTCGAGTGTTTATCGCATTCGATAATACTCGAGTAACTCTGAACATAGTCTTTTATTTTACATATTTCCAAACTTTAGCCACTTTGAACAGTTCAGTTCAAGGATCTGACTAACCGAAAATTTAACAGCAGTCATTTTTTGAAAAATGTTCCTATTGGACTCGTTCAAGTTTGATTCACCATAAGAATTAACGCATTTATTTAAATTTCTTGGAAATCTCGTACACTGTTCATAATTTTCCTGAATTAACAATATCAACAGTAAATAATAAATAATAAGTGTCTATTTTGATTCAATAGCTTTGATGGAAATCTCAAATAACTTTGTAATTCGTTAGCGACCAATAATAATAAACAAAAGCAAGTTTCAAATTCGACTTACATTGATAGAATACCTGAAGATAATCGAATACACAATTGATGCACAGATTCCTATGGAGGCTATTAGCGTTCGGTTTTTGTAATGAATACATTATCATTCAACTTTTCAAAAGGAATCATGCAACCAATGATCATTTATTGAATCTTGGTAGAAGACCTAATGAAGTTTTGTATTGTGGATTTGCAATTTAGAAATAACATAACACATATACAATGTATGATACATACAGGCTGGGCAAAAATTAGGTATCATCATCATCATCATCATCATCATTCTTTTAACGTCCGTCGTTGGATACAGACCATCCCCAGGATTCGCCACAATTCTCTATCATGGGCGTCGCAGAGCCAGTATTTCCTGAATCTGTCTAGTTCTTCTCTCCATCTTGTGTTTTGTTGGCCTCGGTTTCTTATGTGATCTCTGGGGATTCATGTTGTGAGTTGCAATGTCCATTAGTTGCCTCACATTCTTGCAACATGGCCTGCCCATGGCCATTTGAGTTTTTAATAGTTTCTATGATGTCACAGACACCCACTTTCTTCCTTATATACAGTGCTGTTTTGTGATCTCTCCGTGTAAGGTTGAGCATGATTCTCTTATGCACACGTTGCATACTTCTCAGTTTGCAGATCTGTCTCTTGGTTGAGTTCCATGTTTCAGCTCCATAAGTGACTATCGGGAGAATGCATTGGTTGTATACTCTTCTTCTTAGGATCATCTGGTTCTTAAAAGTTGAGCTTGCTCTGCCAAAGGCTGACCATCTCAAAGTGATTCTTCGCTTGATTTCCTCCTCTTTTGAGGGTCTCATGGTGATTCGTTGTCTTAGGTAGATGTAGTGCTCTATCTTGCTGAGTTTTGCATTTTCTCTCTTGACAGTTATGTTCTTATTCTCAACATGATTATTGCACATGATTTTCGTTTTACTGAAGTTCATGTGTAAGCCGACTTTTTTGCATTCTTCGTTTAGTTCATCTAGCATTGGTTGGAGGTCATGTAGGTTTTGTGCAAAAGGACGATGTCGTCTGCAAATCTAAGGTTGCTCAAGTATTTGCCGTCTATTTCAATTCCTCTATTTTCCCAGTTCATGTTTCGGAAGATCATCTCAAGGCAGGCTGTAGAGAGTTTAGATGAGCTGGTATCACCTTGTCTTACTCCGTTTTTGGAGCAGAAAATTAGGTATACAGTACTGATTTATTCATCATTTCTCATTAAGATACAACTGTGGATAGTAACAATTACTTAAACATGTTGAGCGACGTTTTGATGCCACAACCCGCTACCAGGGCTGACTTTTTATTTTTCTGATCGGCTTGTTATCTTTATATATCTATGTATGTGTCGCAGATACAGATTGCACCAACAGAGCTAGAGAGCTGGAAATTTAAATGTTTACTGCTCAATCTTGTCCAGAAAAAAGGTACCCCAGATAGATTTCAATTTACTATGTAAGTTTTTGCTCAAACGGTCCCTTACTTTGTATACGGTAGCGTTCAAGCATGTTTTTGTTTGAAAATTCCAACTATCTTTATTGATCATTGCCCAGCAAAGGGTTTGAGAGAAAATTCATTTCATTGAAATCTCATTCCTAATTTTTTTAATTGATTACCCCAACATGAAATGCTGCCAAAAGACGTTGATTGCATTACAGTTTCTATAAAGTGATTGACCAGATTATTATTATTATTATTATCAGTAGTAGTAGTAGTAGTAGTATCATCATTATTATTATTATTATTATTAAAGGTTGGGGTCAGCTCCGGGCAAGACGGCTTCACCTTGAAACTCCATTATTCAGGATGGGGGTTATTATCAGGCCATGTCGTCTATGATCCTTCCCAATAATCTTCGTTCCCGAAGCCAAATCATTCATCCATTCATTCATAACTAGTTTACCTTCGCTGTCAAAAATGGCTGCATATATGAAATTTGTGGATATTCACGCTGCATTTTATACACGTAGATATTTGCGTTGCAGTGAGCTTGGAGAATAACATTCTGTTGATCACAAACAGATTTTTCCTTTTCAAAAGATGTCAATTTCGTTATCATTCTCTAAACTTAGCACTTTTATTACGTCATTAAAACATGAATGAAATTCTATTTTACTACGAGAGCTGCATGAATGGAATTCTCTTCTACTACGTCAGTAGCATCCCTAGTTATTATATGTGTGGATTTCACCAAGATTGATAATAATTGAGGTTGAAAAATACATCACATTTCCCTTTCACTCCCCTTTTCTTCATTTACTTATTATTTCCTCCTCTCTCCCCCCTCTCTCTCTCTCTCTTTCTCTCTCTCTCTCTCTCTCTCTCTCTCTCTCTCTCTATCTCTGTCTCTCTCTCTCTCTATCGCACACGCACACAATATGCAAGCCTCTATTTTTTTTCTATGATTACATTTCCAATTCACAACAAGCTGTTACAATTTTTTCTCCACACTTTTTTATTTTCGTCTTTTTTTTCTATTGTCTATTCCCATTATTATTTCCTAATCATTCTCTGTATTCGTGAATAAGATCCAATTAGAATTATTCGCAATTGATGCCTGAATTCGTGCACCGTTACTCTCCAATAAGCCAACACCATTTTTTGTCATTACGTCATCTAAACGTCATCAACAAAACAGCCAATCGGGATACCGCTCTACTTCACGTACAATTCTAAAGCATAAAATGTTCATTTGTTGTATTTTTCTACGTATGGAAATGATTAAAACTACTCACCGAGTAATTTCAAACGAAAATGACTTGACTATTTCAATAAATCATCTCCTTTTTTCTGCTTAGCTTCCTGTGTTGGTTTTAGTTTTGTGTTCATTTTTACAATCGTTGATCAACAGGGAAATCAAGTCAAATAAAGACTATGCAGTAACGTTTTTTTTTTATTCGTAATGTTGTTTTATATCTTCTTCCTACCGAAAATTTAGTCTACGCTAGCGTCATCTGTTTTTTTTTTTTGTCATCTTTTCTCTTAGGTGACCACCTCTACTGAAATTCGGAACACCGTTACACTATTGAAACTTGAACCATAATATTTTATAGTATGATTTCATTATTGATAGTATACAAGCAGACTAGGACGGGGAAAGAGAATTCTTTTTTTTTAAAAATGATGTTCTTCAAACCAAACACTGTGGGATGTCATTCACCCGTCAAACTTTTGTCCGTTCTATTGCAGCAACCCAGGGGCATTTTCATATAAGTGCTGACCTCTTTTGTTCTTTTTTTGTTTTTTTTGTTTGTTTTTTTTTGGGGGGGGGGTTCAGACCCTACACCAGTCTATTTCCACAATCGCTTTATGAGAAACGTGCGATTTATCAACACAGAAAAGATATTGATGTGTGTATGATCCTACTTTCTGGCTTGCACGAAAGTAAAAAATTATTTTTGATTTTCAACAAATTAGGATTTCAAATAATGCACTATCCTAAATTTGATCGAGCAAATATTCTCATTATCTGATTATAAAAAATTTTACACGAACGTACAAGTAAAGTAGAAAGAAGCTGTTGCGCCAAATTCACGATGGATTTGAAAACAACGAAATTCAATCTCTCTCTCTCTCTCTTTCCCCCTCTCTCTCTCTCTCTCTCTCTCTCTCTCTCTCTCTCTCTCTCTCTCTCTCTCTCTCTCTCTCCTCAGATTCTAGGACAAACAGATGGTCCGGCTGTCAGATGCACTATATTTGCATTTCACCACCAATCTCACCATACGTGCATACGAGAATATTACTCAACGATATAGAAACTAAGCGAGTACTGATGTTATAACTCCCAACGGAGTTCAGCAGGTTCTTTTTTTTAATATGAAGATCTTCAAAGCAAGCCCTGTGGGATGTTATGAATCCATCAAACTTCCTTCCCTTCTATCGCGCCATTCCCAGGCATTCCCTGATATGTGCAGACTTCGTTTTGTTCTTATCTTGTTTTGTTTCTCTGTAGTGTTGGCAACGAGAAAAATGATGAATAAATTATTATTGTATCAGTGGAACAGAACAAACAGGAATGAAGGCGTTAACAGCTAAAACTTCAAAATACCTAGTCCTGAGAATGCATCTACATTTGTCGAGGCCAAATGCTGTAAATAAAAATGCAGAGATAGAAGAGAAACCATCTGTGTACTTAATCGCCGAAATCCAGTTGTGGAAAGCTGCCAGGAATAATTCCCCAGACATTCAAATATCAAGATCACACTACCAGAAACATTATGAGTGCCAAGTTGCTGACTTGGCGCCGTGTGGTTCCTTTTAATCTTATTTAATAAAAAAAATATATACTTACGAGCAGAATCCTCTCATACCTACAAACATATTGCCTGTGAAAACAGCAGTTTTTCTCAGTTATGCATTCTACTAACGAACACAATTGCCGTACAAAAAGGTGGTTACAATTTCGCCTAGCAGGCCATTGAATTACATACACCCTTACTGGGTGCCTAATTTCTGTAGCTTTGTAACTAACTAAGATCAGTTTAGCGGACATAAGGCAAAGCAACATACTCTGGAGCAAGCTAATTTTGCAGACCTTTGCCAGTGGTAGCTTGGTTTCAGACAAAACTGAGCTCAGTGAATACCAACATGTTCTACTCGTGAACCAGATGGTTCATATTCAAGAACACATGTCAGTGCTTACCAGTTTTAAAATATATATATATATATATATATATATATATATATATATATATATATATATATATATATATATATATGTATATATATATTGGAATAATTCGTTTGTCTCCTTGTTGCCAGATGTTCTGTTTATAGTTTGTTTTTATTAGGTAGATATATCATGACACAAAAGATTCTTTGTTCAACAATACGACATTCCCACGGAACAATATAGCTTCTCTGTATTGATATAGATTCTGTTCCTCTCACCGAAATAACATTTGTATAAATGGTTCCTTCAGGTTTCTGATAGTTTAATCATGGAATGAATTCAAATCGATGTTACCATACTTCAAAACACACTGTTTTATATTGACTGGTATGCGAAAGTTTTATACTAGCTTCATTACAATAGTTTCCTTTATGTCGTCTGTTTTTCTCGATACTGATTTTGTAATTCTTTACTTGATTTTAAGTGGAGCAGTCTGGAAAGTTTGATACACCTTCACATTGATTATTACATTACCAAGTCTTTAAGTTTGTTTTTTTTATGATAATATGGTTCTGTTAATCTTTTATTAACAAATATATTCTAGTAACTCCGGGGCAGATATTTCATATTATCCCATAACATCCCTGTTAAATCCATGACGTTGATAAATCTGCTTACCGGAAAAAAATAAGGTTTTAGTTTCTTTTCCATAACTAAAAATCAACAAAAGTTCCAACGAGTAAAATCCTACTTCATACGAGCAGAACATGCGCCTCTGTAATTTCAGATTATTGAACGATAGACATCGGATAATATCCCGAACCCTCCAATAATTTTTAATTTGAAGCAGATTATATTAGCTCCGTTAGTATATTATGGTTTTTTCTTCCGATATTCAGTTGCTTTGTGTCTCTGGCGGGTTTCTCCATTTTATTTTCAAGTTTTGGCCCAGAAACGTTCTTATTCTCGAATGTAGTAACTTAGTGAACTCAATTAACAATCCCTGTTTCTGAAAGCTAACATGGAGAGATTTTGCAGCACCTATCTTTGAAATAGGGAGGACTTACCAACCAGGAAGATCAGCATCCGAAATCTTGGATTATACGCAATTCTACCGCCTACCACTTTTTATCAGTTCCTTTTGTTTGTTTGTTTTGTTTGTTTTTTTTTTGTTTTTTTTTTAATCACTGAAATGTGAAAAAAAATTGTTGAACTAGTTGGACTCAAGGAATTTATACACTTATTACAAAATATGTAAACTAACCTGAGTCTTATCTGCGACAAGAGCACAAGAGCGGTGCAGCCAGTGAAGATCAAACTCTTTGCGGAAACGAATTGTCTGCGACATAAGCTTTCTAATAACCACTGCCCTGCGGTTGTCATCCTTGCCAAAAATTGTTGCTTTTGTGTAGAGTGTCGTGATAATTTTTTTGGAATCATTCATCATCCGTGGAATATGGAATAAAGAGTGTCTCATGAGAAAAACAACTTTTTGCAACTAGATGTATAGCTTCAGGATGATCCAACGGTATTTCGTGCACGAGATCTTCCCAGATTTTCCTGGTGCGAGTTTTTGAACCTATACAAGCCGTTGGCAAATACAAATGGTTTCCCTGACAAATTGGGGGGGGGGGGGAATAGATTGCGTTTAACGCGTTTGGATCCGTGCAAAGTTTGTTTGTGGATGTTTTGCATCCGGTGAGAGCCAAGACTCATGGCTTTCACATCAAAAACCCGATAACGATCGAGTACGTGATGGAAACACTTGGTGTCAACGAAACGCTATGATCAATTGCTCGATAAGGGACTCAGCAGATAACTTTCCTGAAAGGCAAAAAGTTATACTGATCCAAAAGCGAACAACGGAAGTTTGGAAACATCCTTCGCTTGTTGAACTTGATGGAAATTTCTGGTGGGAAATCGATTTCAAATATTGATAGTATTTCGAAATTATTGTTAGCAAAAAATATTGGTTCAAATCAGAGACGCCTGTTATATCGACAATATCTCAACCATGTCGTCAAAAATGATGACATGTATGAAATATGTGGATTCACGTTGTATTTCATATCCGTTAATAATATAAACTTGCATTGCAATGAGCTTGGAGAATAGCTTTCTGTTGGCCACAAACGGATTTTCATTTTTTTTTTTACGAAATTTTTATCGCCCTTTGAATTCAGCATTTTCATCACGTCATTAAAACACGAAATTTTATTCTATCAAGTTGAGTCCTTTAGCGTGACAGAAAACATTTGCACGTATGGATTTATTGAATAGTTAAACTCTTTTGGCTGAAAAACCGATTCTCAAAAGCATTATCAAGAACTGCGAATTGAATGTTCTCTAAATTACTTCAGAGGACTAGATATCTGCATGCAAGAGGGGATTTCAAAAACACAACCTTTTTATCTTTTACCAGAAAAGAAAAGGACTATTTTGGACATGAATATTTTCATAAACTTCTGGTCCTCAGGCGGAATTTCTTCTTTTTTTTTTTTCAAGTTATGGTTGAATAAATAACTTTTTCTGTCTAAGCTTTTTTTCTTCTTTTTATATACGTTCAATGCCAATGTGTAACGTCATATCGGCAGAATATTTCATAAGTCGCTCTCGGGCATGCATTGCTTTCACTGCTTCTATCAACATCTACCAACCGTCTTGAATCCCTATCCAACTCAGTACCAGAGTAAGAAAGTTTTGAACCTGCAAAAATAGCGCAAAGTTCCTCAGAAGTTTATGTATGGTGTCTCATCATGAAGATCAATATTTTTAAATGCAAGGACGTTGTTTACTAGGGACAGTCCTGATCAATTAAACCAGTGGTTAGCATGAATTTTACCAGCCTATGAAAAATATGTAAAACTAGAGTCCGCCAGAAAGACAGGAAATATGAATTGCATACGTAAGTAGTTTTATGACTTGATATCGGTAAAATATCTTGTCAGCCACTTCAGCAAAAGGCAATTCTTGCAAGATATCTAGTCAGTCGGTTCCAAGTGATTAGAGATCTTTTCAGATATATATATATATATATATATATATATATATATATATATATATATATATGTATATATATATATACATACATACATACATACATGTATATAAATATATATATATACATACATACATACATACATACATACATACATATATATATATACATATATATATATATATACATATATATATATATATATATATATATATATATATATATATTCTGAGTTTCATAGAGAGTATTTTAGAGATATTTGAACCCATGGTCTTTATGTAAATATGGTAGGCATATATTTGCCAAATAGACATAGTGTTTTATTATCAGTTAAAATATACAATGATGTGCTCGTATCAGCGACCACTGAATAGATTGAATTTTGGCCGATACAATAAAACGTAACGTACGTTCACAGGAATGAACGAAGTGAAAAAAATGTTCATAGAACAATCTTAATGCACAAAACGCTCTTCTGTTTATGCTTATGGGAACCCATCTGCTCTCCTGTTTTTCCCTCTACACCATTCCGTGTTCTGACAGACCGTTTTCACTTCAAGTTGTAAGGCTTCTTTTTTAGCTGTTGAAACCTCCAAGGTTTCGGTGAATAAATGTGATGGACCTGCGCATGCGTAGAAAGTTGTTTGCACACTAATTTCAAGTAGATGCAATGGATTCTCTATGAGTGCTTCATCTTCAGATTTGCGTTGACAGTCATAATACGCTGAGATGTACTCTAGCCTCCACCTCACAGTCTTTTTTTTGTTTTTTGTTTTTTTTTTGTTTTGTTTTTTTTCCAAAGATGTGAAAGGACATTCGAGTGTTCTGGGCTGGTTGTGACGAGGATACAATGAAACATTTTCCGTTGAATTACTGTTTGGATTCCAGTCACTGAGATTGCCGTAATGGAGACGTATATATCCTGAAGTTTTTGAATCATACGAAATGAGAAAGATGTTTTGAGAAAAAGCTGGAATTAGAGCCAAACCATAGCGGGAGTCCTTTACGAGTAGAGGTACGTTGATCGAAGAAATCGCAACCGTCGCGAGATTTGACGAGATTTCCGACCGAATGGTAATCTCTGGAGCTCTGCAAAGAATGGAAATATCCTTGTTATCATTAAACTCCTTGCCAAATCTGACAAAATCATACTTTTTACGCCAGAAAATTGAATAATGAGACTATTTAGTATCGTCAAATAATTTAGCGAAGTTCAAATCAACTAGCGTCAACAATAATCGGATAGGGGAGTATGTGATTATGTCTAATACATATATATATATATATATATATATATATATATATATATATATATATATATATATATATAAATAAATATATATATATATATATATATATATATATATATATATATATATATATATATATATATATTGTTCATAGATAAATGTGTGTATACGAGACAAATACTTTCATAAAAAATTAAAAAAACAGAACACAGTTAAAAAAGAAATCGTTGGTATTTATTGCCAGCTGTTTTTCCTTCAGTTCACCGAAAATACGTTCTTGGTTGCTCCAACAATAAGTGATCAAAACAAATATCTATGTACATATAATTTTGTCAGCTATCGACTTTTCGACTAGTTTTCCTTCGTCTTATTGTATTGATTTTTTTTGTTAATTTCTTTATCAGAACGTTCAAATAGCACTCTACAACCATGAATTGGAAATCAAAAAAAAAGATACCAATAGAATTTGAATTCGCATCCCACACCTGGCTCCACTGGGAAATACGCAACTATCTTACCCACCCAGTAGGCTATCAAATAATTAATTGACGAATTGATATAAGGAATAAATTCCTGGTGGAGCTCACGAAGTTCTATACCGGAGGGTAGCTTGTTCAACGCGCAATCGTTTTTACCGCTAAACTACTGCAACATGGTGGTAAACATCTCCTGAATCCGTACAAATAAATATCGTTCCCGCTTTCTCACAGGAATCTTCGATACCGGAGTAGAAAGATCAAAAGAGCAGTAAAGGTTAGGATGCACGGGGAAGCCTTTACATGAAAAGATAAAACAATAAATAGAATAGATATAACATTTCATCCCCTGTGTCAGATTTTAGCAGGTTTATTTCAACGCCATCACTGACAAGTCCTTTGACATTTATATTCCAAAAGGTTGTACCACCAAAATACCCACATTTACATTTTTAAAAAAAGGTGATCACTTTTACCCTTGAACCTGAATAGAGCGTGGTACTGGGTTCGCATTACTTGCTGGATAGTAGATTTCTGAATGAAAGGTTTGCGATAAACATTGGGCCAGAAAAATTGTCCAAAGCAGAGATGTTTGCTCCTTGGATTCATAAGAAACAGATTCATATCAGTGTTAGTTTTTGAAGAATCAGTCTTTATATGGCCTGCCTTGGTTTCTAGGGATCCATTTTTCAAACATTACCCCTTGCACTTAGAAGGGGGCAGCTTCTGGTACGTCTTTAACATTTTTCGGAACACATCCAAGTTTGTGAGTCCTGACAATAAAAGCAGTCAGGGCGGGGTTGGTAACTGAATGAACTCTCTATGACCTGCCTTGTGACTTTGGTGTTTACGTTTTTCCAGTCAGTGCAACACAGGTCAGTGTTCGAGCCAAGTCAAATCAAGGGTTTTTGATACTGATTTTCAATGTGGACGATTGACTTGGCACAATTCTCCGTTTCTGTTTTCCTCCATTTGACGTTATGTCGTAATAAACAAAGCTTGGAAATATCAAAAGCAAGTCTCTGTATGTGGTCTTTAGTTGGAGGATCAAGTCCCAGAATAATTTATGTATATATCATCGTTGCAAAGTTGAAAGGAAATGAATAGTCAGTAGAGAGTTCTATTTCTGGAGAGAATTGTTGCCAACTCAAAGATGACAGAAAAAGAGTGGCACGGACATCTCAGGTAATATACGAACAGTTGGGTGGCTGGAACCTATTCTTCAAAACGTTCCAAAAGAAGGAAGCACTAACTCCTAGGCGAATTTGAGAACTTTTTCATTATTTCTCTTTCTTTTTTGTCTTTCCTTCTTTGTTTTTTTTTCGTTCTATTCACTTGGCTTTCCCCTTCTTTTCTCTTTTCTTTTTTGCCTTTTTCTATTTTTATTCATCCATCTTTTTATCTTTTTTATTCGTTTCTATCATCAGTCCTGTTTCTCTTTCTTTCTATTCACCTTTCCTTCTCTTTTTTCTTTTATTCTTTCTTCCTTGTTTTTTTAGTCCTTTTCTTGCATCTGTCTTTTAAACTTTCTTTCAATTTTTTTTAATTCCCTTTTCCCTGTATATCTTTTCCCTTTCTTCCTCTTCTATTTTCTCTCTCTTTTTCTTTTATTTCATTGTAATCCCTTTTTCTTCTTCCTTCTTTCTTCTTTCTTTCATTCTTTCCACCATTTTATCTACCTCTCTCTCCACTGCCCCCTGTGTCCCTTTCATTCTTTCTTCATTTTTCCTTTTAGTTTAATGATAGTATCTTTTTGATTTCTTACTTTCTCTAATCCTTAAGTTGCGTCTCTTTTTCCTTAATTCGTTGTTTCTCTAATATTCTTTCAATACTTGGTAACCTTTTCGCGTTATGATGAAACCTCGCGGCATTTCAAACCCACAGTTATTATAAAACAATTAAACATGTGATTAAAACTTGTGAGTTTCCATTTAAAACTTGCTTCAGGCCGTGCTACAGTTATACTTGGTGATAAAACCAAAGCAATAGTCATGATCTATTTTTTCTAGAAAGCTTTTTTTTTTCGTTTTCTTTTTAAACATTACTTCCTTATTAGATACTGTCAACCAAAACTGTCAACATTGGTTTCTTCACTTATTAAGTTAGTCTGGCTGGTTATGTATGCATGCATTTATATACGTATGTATCACGCGCTAAGGCAGATTTAATGGAGTTAGGAGGCTGAAAATTTAAAGACCCACTCTTTATCATTTCTTTTTTTTTTAAATCTCCCCAATATGTTTGAGATGGGGGAGGGGCAATTAACAATGTGAGATTTTCTAAAATGATCCCTTGGTTTGTGACCCGCAGTGTTCGAGCTTTTTTTCTGTTTTTAAAAATTCAGACTTTTTCAGTGATCAAACAAAATGCGAAAGTGGTAACTTGTTCATTGATCCCCCCTTTTTCCAATTTTTCGATTGATAGCTCCTCAGCACCACATCTTGCCAAAATGACGTTGGCTATGTGACGGTCTCTATTGAGTGATTAACCAGACCTGTTTCTCATTTTTTTTCATGCATGGTAACCTGTGTGTGTTAGGATAGAGTCTCGCAGTATTTCAAACCAACACTTATTACAAAACAATAACATATGCGATTAAAAACAGTTAATATCCATCTAAAAATTGCTTTCGGCTGTGCTACTGTCATACTGGGCAATAAAACTAAAGCAATAGTTATAATCTATTTTCTAACTTTTTTCATCTGCTTTTTAGGCATTACTCCCTTGTTTCTTTTTTTCCCCTTATTTCTTTCTTCTTTTTCGCTCTTTCCTCTTCTATCACCTTCTCCCTGTGTCCTTGTCTTTCTTTGATTTTCTTGTTTTAATCTTAGAATTCCAGTAGCAAATTGCTTGCTGTGCCGACCTTTCACTCGTGGAAATTCATTAATTGTCATCTTGTTTATTTTATTTAACATTTTGTGCATCTGTTTATTTAGCAAGAAAGATTAATCACAGATTAATTATTACTATTATTATAATTTTTACTAATATATGCCTACAGCCTTACATTTAGTCCACCCTAAAAAAGAATTGCAGTAGAAAATATACTAATGAAAGAACAGTGATCTGATTACATATGAACACTCTCTAGATGTTAGGAATCGTGCATTCAGTTTTTTTTACAAACATATTTGTATTACCATATTTTATTTATACTTGAATCTGACTTTAAGCATAAATGGGGTCAATGTGTCTTTTTTTCATTTTAACCACAACTTCTTTTTTTTTGCAATTCGTCAGTAACAGTGTTTTAATGTCCATCATTGGACATAGATCTTCTCCAGCTTTCGCCAGATCTTTCAATCATGGGCGTTGAGGAGCCAGTAGTTTGTCTTACCATTTTGAATTCTGCTACTCTTAGTTTCACGTGTGATCTTTGGGGATCCATGTTGTGAGTCGATATATCCATTGTCTGCCATTCTTACGACATGACCAGCCTATTGGCATCTGAGGTTTTTTCATGAACTTTATGATGTCTCAGACTCCTGTTTTTTTCTCTAATATATTATGATGTTTCATGATCTCTCCAAGTGAGGTTGAGCATGATTCTCTCATGTGCACGTTGCATGGTTCTCACTTTAACTCATCTTCAAACTCTATGTATAAAAATTAGCACCGCCTCAAAGGCGTATTGTAGTAAGTGTAAAGTATTGCCCAGAAATAAGTACAACCTTAGCAGATTCCTTTTCAAGAAATCTAATTTTCTTCTAAATTGATCATAGAAGGATTTTATTATTCGTGGTGGAACATTATACAATGTCGAAATTCTACAGCATTGAAATTACGTTGTCAAAAATATTTCTGTTAGGATGCATTCGTTTTTGAGCGGCAACATATTCATATTATGGGCCACAGAGTTCACTGAAGTGGATAGGCTGTACCCATTTACGGGCAACTCTGTATATTTTTCTTACTCATGAATAAAGATACTGGTTTGATTAGTCACTCAGAAAAACCGTAACAGGACCAATGTCTTTCGGCAACATGCCAATTAAAACATTTAAAAGAATAGTGTTCAATGAATGATTTAGTTCTCTCCTCTTTTGTTGGGTGGTGATCACTAAAAAAGTCCGAATTTAAAAGAAAACAGGCGAGACACAAACTAAGGTGTCGATCTAGCATGAACTAACATTGTATATTAAAGCAACCGCTCAAAGTCTAGGCTGGGGGAGTAAGTAAAAGAATAAAAATTCTGTTGAAATAATAAGGAGTAAATGTTGAAAATTTCAGCCTTGTAGCTCCATTAGTTTTACCTGTGTGCATAACACGTACATAGTAAGCCTGCCAACCAGACAACCAGCCAGGCCAAATTGAAAAAACCCAAGAATCTTATATAGATATCGACTATGTTGATGTTGACAGTTTTGTTTGACGTTTTCTAATATATCAAACTGAAAATAATATAGTTATCTGCACTGACACCTTTTCGTCCGATGCGTCTTTTCCTTTGAATAAATCTAACAAGATACGGATACTTAAAAATCTTAGTTGTCCAGGTTTCAAAGAAAGTAGAAATTCGTATAGATCCTCATTTTTTAGAGAAAAATTCGACGATTGCCCAAGTGGCAGGAAGCCTGAGGGAGGATTGTTAGTTTTGTTGTGATGGAAGACCCATAAAGGAAAATAAGTTTTCTTATTGACAAGTCCTCCCGCCCCTGCTGAAAATCCTTACCGGCAATTGCCTTCAGCCATGATGGTGCCTGCTGGAATTTTCCAGACGTGAATATTTGCATCACCTTGACTAAAAGCGTACCAGGATTTACCTTTGTAACACCTGTTCAGCTTGATCAACAACTTATGCATGGTTAGTGCCCCCAAAAAAAGTTGGTGGAAAGTTCTTGGTATTGTCAGTAACATAAGCATTTCCTCTTTGGTTGTCAGTCTTGTGACATCTTTTGCCAAACATTTAGTACATGGCTGGAGATTTTTGCAATTAGGGTCTCACGAGACAGTTATTAGTACGGTGAGTTCAGCCCACATTGAGTGTCCCGCTATAGTACCTATACTAGTCTAAGGTAGGCTTAGTAATCATCTACAACATTCACCTGTCTTTGGGAATATGGTTCGCTATCGAATTTCGCCAGACAATTATTAATGAAGTAAGTTTGATCCTAACATCACTAACCATTATAAACACATTTCGACAATATCTTGCTATTGCAATCGAAATAAAAACACACACACGCACACACACACACACACACACACACATACACAAACACACACACACACTATATATATATATATATATATATATATGCGTATATTTGTGTATAATCGTTTTAAATTTCAGTTCTTCTGCTGAGGGTTAAAAGATCCTCCGCCTTAATTTGAAAAAAATGTTCCAAAACATAAATTGAAGTGAATAATCATTCGAATTAACAATGATATGTAAAATGATTTTCATCTGAACTACTATTCTAGATTATCTGCCTTGTGAGTTATTATTTAAAATCTAGTCGTGTTCATCGTAAACCTCATACACTCTCTCTATGTTTACTATGTAGTTTTTCGTTTGAAGTGAGTGAAGAAGTTCTTATGCGCATGCGTCCTGGGTAGGAATTCATTTTTCAAAGTCCCATATCTTGTACTCCAGCTTTATTTCTATTTAATGCCCAGCAACTAGTCTGAAGTCTATGTAATAGCCAGCTTTTGAATACTGCTGTTTGAAGGCTTGTAATACCTGTTATGCCAAGATGTTTGATCATCTAAAAGAAAAGATAAGTTTTATTTCTTTAAAGAAATTTATCTACTTAGGACAATCTCCATGAAATTCTCAAAAGAAGAAGAAATCTGGCTAAGAATCAGTCTAGCTAAGCAAGCTTTTGGTAGAGCAAGTTCAACTTTCGAGTACAAGAAAAAAACCTTTATTCCTAAAAAAAAATGGGTATACAACCAATGCATCCTCCCCATAATCACCTATTGAGTTTAAACATGGAACTTAACCAAAAGTGAGAAACATCCAATAAATGGGACAAAATCATGGAGAGCTCACAAGAAAACAGTAAATCAGAGAGAAGAACAGGAGTCAGATATTTCATAAAAAACCATTAGCAAACTCAAATGGTGATGGGCTGGCCATGTTGCAAGAATATTGACATCACGACTCACAACACAGATCTACAGAAATCGTATGCAAAACCGTGGGCGACAAAAAAAATAGATGGCTTGATGAACTAGATGCCCATGATAGAGATGCCTGGCAAATCTTTGCGTTGGTTTATATCCAGCAACGAACGCTAATGATGACGATCATCATCATCACTATGATAGCTTATGTGTTCTTTTGTGTTCAGATATTTTCGATCATAGTCATCAGGGTAGGAAAGGGACATTTCTGTTAATGTTGGTTCATTCAACTAAAGTTTCTGCTTCTTAATGAAGTATAAAACTCTCTGGGTGGTATTTCATGTGAAACATTGATTTGATATCTATCGAACCGAAATTCAAATCAATTGAATTTTCAGTTTGGATATCAATATGAATTACATGTTTTAATCGGATTAATTATTCGTAGAATCTTACGTTTTGTTGATAAATCACGGCTTTCTAATCGATTCGTTCGATTACTTTCTTCGATTATTGTTGTATTTGGTTATCCTCAAACAAGTCAAGATGCCTTAGGGCAAAAGGATCACCGGATGTAACATATACTTGAAGAAGGTGGGAGAGTGTATCAGGGATGCTAATGTGGCAAGAAGAGCAAAGATGAGAATACTGATTTCTCTCAGAATTCTTTTCATGAGGGATTATAATTTTTTTTTTTTTTTTCTAGTCTTTTGTCCTCAGCTTCGTTCAATCCGATCTCAGCGGTCTGAAGACTACCCATTTATCTCTTAAAGACGGCTGTATGGTATAACGGCCGAAATGAAATGAACTGAGATGGGGACAATAGTCAGAAAAAATACCTTACATAATAAGGTTATCATTTTGAATAACATTTCATCTTGATAATTCATCGTATACTTTATATATTAAGATTATTATTTTGAATGATGTTTCATCTTAGAACGTCATACATGATTAAGAAGATCTTAGAGCGCACTAACCAAAGCATTGTGATTCACACAACAAAGATAAGGATACTAATCCGGATAATACATTGAATAATGGCAATTTTTCATCTGAGAACATTCAAAAATTGGCTTTAAAAAATCTTCATAGCCCAATTCGGCCCTCTGCCAATCTGAACCCAAAAAGTTAGTAAACAAGCTTGGCTGCACTAGGGTCGAACTCCCTTGTTTCATTAAAATCTAAAGGTAAACAAAACAGAATACATATCTCCATACAGCATTATTCCCAAACTACATTATTAGTAGTTTCTATAATAATGCAAGTCTAGCTGAGTTGAGAGACTGAATTCGTCGTCAGTTTTAGCGTGCGTATCTATTATTCGTACTATGATGTCATTGGACTTAGGTGTGGTCATTGTCGTTGTTGCGACAAATGAAAATAAAGTCAAAACTCGACAGTACTCGGAGTTTAATAACAAAAAGTGGATCGGTCTGTCTTCAACAACATCATTCCTGGGAATAAATCTTATGAAAAAATGTGTTCGCAACGTCTACCGTAAGGCGTTGGCATACGCGCTAGTCTCGTACACAAATGCTGGTGAGTTCGTTTCGCCGTGGCTGTTTATCAATGAAGTCTGATGCTTAAGTTGACTTTGTTGAACAAACATCTACTGGATGACTTATTCCTGTTTATCCTTGATGAAAACAAGAGTTGTTTCTCACTCTGGGATGTTTTGAATGAATACTCAGCAGTGGGCAAGAAGCACGTAAAGATAGAAACTTGTCCGTTGATATAATTGTTCATCCAAAAGGCATATTCTGACAAAGCTAAAGAAGCAAATTAGTCAACCTCTAGAGTTGACATAGTTTTCGTATCAGAAGAGGTGACGATTCAAAGAATAAAAATGACAATGTAAGATTTCTTCGTAACAATAAATAGAATAGAATAGGATATATTCTATTTCACCAGACAAATCAATTTCCACTTATCTATTCCTTGGTAAAGAACTGATAGATTTGAGAAATAGATGAGAAATTCTTAAAATGTCTTCTTTTTAGTATTCTATTTGTCACAAAGTTACAAGGTGTTTTATTTTGTCGACATGGAATTTCTAACTGATAAAAAACTTGAAATTTGATATGCAATGGATTAATATTGCATGGAGAAATGAATTCTGTTTTGTTTACTTTCAAGATTTTAATGTAGCAAAGGAGTTTGATTCTTGCACAGCCAAGCTTGTCCTATCAAGAAAGGCGACGCCCAGATTATCAAGCAAATTGTATGTTAAACCTACGGTATCTATTCAATAATGGTATAACGATGTAAAGATGCACTTAATAGCATGTGCAACCCAAGATAGTTAATAAGGGTAACTTGAAACAAGTCTTCATGGGAGGAGTATATTTTATTGCATCATTTAATCCTGCACTTCTAAGAGGAAAGCGTTTACTTATCCTGAAAATTAGCATGAAAAATATTAGCTTTTAATCGGGCTCAAATACCGATTACTGGCGCTGGTGGAAAATACATAACAACCTCATTCATCAAGCAGGCCCCAGTATTTATCAAGTTTAGCCTAAGCAAGAACAAGGACCCATAGGAAGTAGATACATTTTGTCGACCCACCTTACAAATGGGAAGATCCTGTATATTCTTGAAATCTGCATTTGAAATTCCGAAACTCACAATGACCAGAAGAGCGAGTGGGAAAAATTCAACATGGCTCAACACAAACACAAGTACATATTGTGATATGCTAAAAGATAACATCATCCGATTGAATTGTTGATGACCTTACTGTCAGGAATTTCAGTTGGAACTCTCCAGGGGTGATGAGAGAAGAGAGTTGCAATTTTAGCGCCGAGAAACGAGAAGAAAATAACAGATCGGGATAATTGTGGATGGCCCACTCTATCAATTTTTCAACGACTACGCACATCATCCTCAGGAAATCGTAAATATAATTGACATTTTAAGCCCGTTTAAATGAGTATAGATATAAACAAAGTGATGAAATGAAAAACCGAACAAATACACTTAATTGAAATAAATAGAATTCAAAACAATATTCTGCTTATAAGCATACCCACATAAATAGGTAGCAAATGTCACTTCTGGACATAATGTAAATAATTCAGAACATTGAGTTTCTAAAAGGCGTCCAAAAATGTGTATACACATCGATGATTAATATTTGTAGAACCGGGCAAATCTTAGTTGCTTGGACGTGGACAATGAAGCATTAAAGATTACCGGATTCGAACTACACGTGAGTATGCCCGAAGAGCTCACCAGCCGAAACAACATTTGTCAGTCAGTCAGTCAGTTTGTTTTTACTGTTGTGTATTTTTCCACTGGAACATCTGTTCATGTTCGGATAGGGGTGAAACAAATGTTTCAAATATTGATTTTTAAAGCTAGAAAACCCTCCCCATTTGAAAAATTAACAAAAAAAATATTTCTACCCCTTAGTAGCTTTCTATATACGTATTCCCATCAATAAACCTGCAGTCTAATGATAAAAAAGCATTTATTTCACGCTACAAATATTTTTTTTCGACCAAACCCCTTTCATTGTCAATGCACTTGATTTATTGGGGGATAATAAGTACAATAAATCGAACATTATACCTTATACATTTAACACTTCAGATCAAAAGTCAACTAAAAACTACGTGTCGGGCTGCGGATGTAGTGATGCACTCCAAGGTAGGTAGATATGGAGAGACAGATCATTTTATATATATATGTGTGTGTGTGTGTGTGTGTTTTACGTTCTTATTAATCATATCTACTTCTTCCGACGGGCGATTGTATTATTAAGAAATGGGTGTATATGTATACATCAGACATAATGATTATAAATAGCATTATATCGTATTGAAACGATCCTCCGTTATTACACTGTGGATGTATCATTTGGCCTAGACAACATGAATAGAATAAACAATTCAAGTAGATTGAGCTGCTACAGGAATCGGACCTGCGACCTATAGGGTAACCGCTTCAACTTAGCTTTCCTCTTACCATTGAGCTAAACAGCCGCCGATAATGCGAAGATATATATATATATATATATATATATATATATATATATATATATATATATATATATATATATATATATATATATATATATATATATATACAACAGTGTGTGTGTGGTTAGCGAAGCACAGCTTTTCATGTGTAATTTATGAGTAGAAGTTGGAGTGAAGATCTGCTTCGGGAAACAAAAACAATATGAATTGGATAAATAAATTAACTTTCTGTTTACTTTCATCTTGAAATGCATTGTTCTACTCCGGCTTTGGATGGGCTTGAGCGATGCTTTTACCTTTCAAGTACAGCTGTTCACTCTGTCCTGTTTTATTCATTGTCATTTTCGTTCCATTTCTCTTATCGATGTTCATTCAACCACGAACTGCTTATCATATTAGTCTCCTTAGACATTTATTTCTCATATCTATTACTTACATATTTATTTCACTTGTTTATTTTGACACCTGCGCCACAGAGCGCTTAAGTTAAGCCAACAAAGATTCATAGACATTCACAAAAGCTCCGATAATTCAATTCAAGTCCCCCCCCTCTCTCTCTCTCTCTCTCCCCCCTCTCTCTCTCTCTCTCTCTCTCTCTCTCTCTCTCTCTCCGGTGTATTAATGACGTTATTGTCTCTTGAATTGTATGGGGTAGTATTCTCAATTTTTTTTCTTCGTCACAACGATTTGATTGGTGCACTCTCCGGTCTTCTTAGTCCTGTGTTCCATTGTGAGATGAAGTTTTAGTATTATTCCATGGGTTTTCCGACTCCATCATGATCATCATCATCATCATCATCATCATCATCATCATCATCATCATCAGTCTTTAAACGTCTGTCGTTGGACATAGACCTTCCCCAGGATTTGCCAAACTTCTCTATCATGGGCGTCGCGGAGCCAGTACTTCCTGAACTTGTCTAGCTCGTCTCTCCATCTAATATTCTGCCGGCCTCGGTTGCGCATGTGATCTCGGGGGATCCATGTCGTGAGTCGTGATGTCCATCGGTCATTATTTTTTGGCACAACGTTTTGGCCGGTATACACTCCGACCGTTTAGTATAAGAAATTGTTTAACAAAACTGTCAACATCGGCATAGTCAACAAAAATTCTTCCGTTTTCAAGTGGGTCTGGTTAGCTGGATGAATAGATGGCTAGGTATGAATAGCAAGTACAGGACGCGCCAATGGAGCGAGAGAACTGGAATTTTTTAAAAAAAATAATACCCTTTATTACGTCTAGAGAAAAAAGTTTTTTTAAATCCTCCAAATAAGTTTTTACTAGATGTTCAATTTACAATATAGATTTATGCTCAATTTTTTCCTTTAGTGTGTCCGGCGGTGTTCACGCTTATTTTATGAAAATTCGACCTTTCTTGTTATCACCACTCGACAAAAAGCGATCAAAGTAACTTTTTCATTGATCATCTTTTTTTTTTCAAACACTGTATTTGATCGCCCACAGCATGGCATATTGGCAAAAAAACGTCAGTCACTTGACGATTTCGATTGAGCGAGTAACCAGACCTGTTGCTCATAGTTCTGCAATGGAGCGTTCTGGAATTGAGCGAGTTGTTTTCATCGCAGTGTTTTCGTTGGTGAGCTCTGATCTTCCTTTGACTGATTTTCCAGATTTATAATCATCGCTTTGTACTTCATCGATGAATTCAATTTAAACCAGCATAATCATCTTTGTCGTTTCAATCCGTGCGTTTCATCTTGTGTTTTCCCCGTAGATTTTCTATCGCCCTATAATAACTGGCGCGGTACTAATATTTACATAACCTAATTAGGTCTGGTACATGGCAATTGTTATAGGCTGCTATTATAGTGACAATCGAATTTACTAAATTAGCAGTAGTCTGCCAGTCTATCTTGCTAATCATCGCTTGACAATAGTGTTCTATTGTCGTGCATCTAATCAATAGACCTAATTTTCTCTCCCTCCATCGCTTTGGATGAACTCAATCCACGATTCAGGCTGTACTTCTCTATTCCGGCATTTTGTGGCCCGGCAACAGTCCAGTACGGTTTGAATCTGCCGCCATCATTTTCTGGATCTCCATCTAGAGTTTTCCGGTTCGGTTTCAAACCGTGGTTTGAATCGTTGTTTGATGGTTCGTGAACAAAAAAAAGGGGGGGGCAGAAAATCGGCCTACACAAGGCAAAGATCATGTGCAACAACCACATCGGAGATAAAAACTCTAAGATCAAAATCGAGGACATAGATCTGGAGAGAATGGATCACTACATCTACGTAGGACAACGAATCTCCATTCAGTCTTCAAAAGAAGAAGAAATCAAGCAAGGAATTACATTAGAATGGCAAGCCTTTGGCAGAGCAAGCTTCAAAATTTAAGAAGATCAGATTTATCCTAAAAAAAAGGGTGTATAACCAATGCATCCTCCCAATAGTCAATTATGGAGCTGAAACATGGAACATCACCAAGAGACAGATCCGTAAATTGAGAACTATGCAAGGTGTACGTGAAAGAATTATGCTGGGTCTCACATGGAGAGACCACAAAACAGTACAATCCATCTGGGAAAAGACAAAAGTCAGGGACATTATAGAAACTATTAAAAATATCAAATGGCAGTGGGCTTGCCTTGTTGCAACAATGGTGGACAACCGATAGACATCGCAACTCACGACATGGATCCCCCAAGATCACATGCACAACCTAGGCCGGCAGAAGATTAGATGGAGAGACGAGCTAGACAAATTCAGAAAGTGCTGGCTCCGTGACTTCCTGGGGAAGGTCTCTGTCAAATGACGGACGTTGAAAGACTAATGATGATGAACAAACTTTTTACACGGAGATGAAAGTCCTCGTTAGTGTTGTGAATTACATCCTCCATAGATACCTCATTATAGTTGTCTTGTGCCAAACGAATCAAAACTTACTAAGTATCCACACTATTATTGAGTTGGGTGTCTGCCTAATATGATATATTAGCTTTTTTGCCACTGGTGTAACAGAAAAGTGCTTATTGGGTAAATATATTGCAAAATATTTGTTGCACAAGAGATGAAAGAGAACTTTTTCGTTCATGTGGATTATGAATGACGCAAATTCTCTGAGCAGAAAGCAGTATTTTCTTATTCTCCAAAGCTTAGTAGGACGGGTTCAAACTCATTAGTGGACCTCGGCTGCCTTCAGAGGTGGAAAGACTCCAGTAGTAATTTGAACCAGGCGATAACACCTTCGTATTTCACTAAAAAGATAGGGACAGGGTTATGTCCTGATATCTGCTGCAAGATCAGAGGACTTCAAGTGTGTTTTGCAAATACCGACATGGAACAAAAACCTTTGTGTTTCACTCTACATCTACCAGTCTAAACAACCGCCATAATCGCTGGATTAAATTCCTGCCACCAAAGGAAATCGATGAAATAGATAGATAGATAGATAGATAGATAGATAGATAGATAGATAGATAGAAAGTGTTCAATTAAGTTTGTTTTCGAAAAGTGATATTTGTGACATTTCGAGTTTTTCTACGATCTCTTTACGTGTAAGTGCACCTAACTGAAAATGAACTGAGTCATTCTTCCTTTTATACTGCCCCTCTCTATAACCTTCCCTCTCTATGAACGGTAAGAAGTCCTTACTTGCTCTGCAAATAAGCTAATTTTCAATCGCAGTCGATGTACGCTTGACGAAAATAAACAAAGCAATTCTTCCTCTTATACTCAGCCCCTCTCTATGAACGATACCTATTCTAAATACAAAATCCCCACTTGCTATTTTTCACCAGCAGTCAGTGGGTAGTCAGGATGTTCAGCTGAAAAAGCAGGATCAAAAATTGTTTCCATTTTAGAATGAATATACGTCGTAAATTGAACACCCCCTAAAAACATATTTTGAGATAATTATTTCAAAAATTAATTAGCTAAAATCCTTTAACAGAGTCACATTGGTACTCACACGAATTTTTATCGGGTCATGTTGTGGGACAGGTTTTCACGTAGAGACAGATGGGCGGACGAAATGACTAACAGACGAAATATAATAAGATGTGTTGCAATTTATTATTCTGGTATATTCAGCAAGTGTTGTAGGCGTAGGTTTTGGGAGCAACTACCCGTATGAGAAAAAATCTTTTATTTCATATTTTGCGTCTGTGGGTTGCCAAGTTCGTACTTTGATGTCTGCGGCGATAACCAAAAAAAAAAGAAAAAAGAAAAAATTTTGCTGAAATCTCACAGAAGAAAAAGACCTGGCGTGTTATTTTGCATTTTTGTACGTTGACAAAAATACTCTTGATAAGAAAAATCCAAACCAAAGAATAAAGATCCAGATAAACGTTTCATATCTGGGTGCACTATGATCAGCGAATAAGATAAAGGTGAATTCTATCGCACTAAAGTGTTAGACGAAGTGCTACCCAAAGTGGGACACAGTAAGCGAACTAAGTGTACAACGAACTTTATTTCACCACCGATTTTTAGTATCTTTTATGAACGAGTATAGAGACAGAAGGCGAGGGACGGTTTCGAAAGCGACTGTTGAAACTAGGTTGAGTAATTTCATCCAAGGTCTAATTCCCCGAACTGTTAGGTAGCACCTAGTAAATATTAACACAAATATTATTTTTGTAGAAGCATTTTGATGATCCTCCACTTCTTGGCGGCCATTTTAGGGGATGCAGAATGTTCATCCTTTGAGAATTGTCACCGTTTATTCTATATGCTTGCTTTCATTCTATCAACCAACGCACCGACATATAGTGTCATATTACTTACGATGCAAAATACGTGTTCACTCCTTTAAAGACTTGACATTATTGCATCTCATACGCCCAACTAATCAGACAACTATATGTCTTCTTCTTCTTCTTCTTCTTCTTCTTCTTCTTCTTCTTCTTCTTCTTCTTCTTCTTCTTCTTTAACGTCTTTTCCTTCATTATTTTTGGCATCTTCTTCTCTCCCTGTCTTTATCTTATACCTTTTATTGTCCTCCTACTCATTTTCATCTTATCATATTTTTTTCTTTCCGTTCAAACTTATTCATTCTTTTACCACCCATCGCTTATTTTCCCCCTTTTATTGCCCCGTGGGCAGGGGATTTTTTCTCCTTCTTATTTGTATTCCTCATTTCCTTCTTTTTTAGCACTCCTTCAATTCTTTTTCATCTTTCAACTCTTTCTTCCAATTTTTGTCTTCAATCTCTTCCAACTTTTTTCGTTCGGGGGCTTCGATACTTTTTCACAATTTTCTTCTTTCACTCCCACTTCATTTTCTTCAACTCATTCTTTCTTCCTCTTTGCTTCCCTCTCTTCATTTTTTACAGCATCCTCATTGTTTATTTCTTTTAATTTGTCTTCTTTTTTTTTTACTTCTATTTTTTCCTTTTCCCGATTTTCTACTTATATTTCTTCTTTTTCTTTCTTTGTTTTTTTCTTTCTTTCTTTCCATCTTTCTCAACTCCAGCGAGTTTCTTAGTTCTCTATCCACTTTCACTTCTTCATCATCTCTTTCTCTCAACTTCTTCTCTCTCTTTCTCTCTCTACATTCTTCTTTTATTTCTTCAGTGTGTTATACATCTAATTACATTTCTTCCTCTTTTCCTGCTGTTTTTTTTCTTTCTTTCAATTCTTCTCTTAAACTTTTTCTCTTCATTTTTCCTCTATTCCTGTTATCTATTTTCATCTCTTGCTTGTGTTTCTTTTTTTTCTTTTTTTTCCTTGCTTACTGTATCTCTTTTTCTGCATTATCCACCCATTCTTCCTAATCTTTTTCTCTCCTTTCTTTTTCTCCTTCTCCTTTTGTATCATCTTTTGATATCTCTATCTTTTAGCTTATCTTCTCACCTGCTTTTTCATTGGCTTTCTTCTCATATGCTGACGCAAATTCTTATTGGGCAATCCAGTCTGTGTCCCAGGAGGCTGTGTGCCTCACAGTTTGAGTTGGAATGCGTTAAAAAGAGGAGGGCCAAGAAAATAGCAAGGAAACGTGTCTACGCATATGAAAATGTCACCCGCCGACAGCTGAAAAGAAATTTCATAAATAATGCTCTAATGCTATTTCTATAAATATATGAGTGTAAATACTTGCATGTGTATGTAAAAGTAACTTGTAAACGTATAGATTTCATGACCATGTTACTCACACAAACGTGCTCGTTAATATTAATGTTTGCACACGAATACGCTAGAACACGCGTTTCTCTGGGAGATTAAATGTCCTCATTCAAACACATAAATAGCTCTTGCCAATATTAGCATATATTAATTTGAAATCTTAAAAGGAAAATTCGTGTTTGGGTAAAGGTATTTCTAAACACACAAAAAAATATTAATGAATCTATTTCTCTTTACCCTATTCATTAATGGAACGAGGAAGTTAATTTTTGCTGTTTCGATTTCTACGTTTCTGTCGGTTTACCCTTCGTTTTTCTTGATATCGTTTGAATTTCTGGGATGAAGTGCTTTCCTCATTTCAAGAATTCCTTATGCTAAAATCATCAAAGCTCGCTTTATCATAACGTATAGGCAAATGCGCTGCCGTAATTCCTAGAAATGTCAGAAGCTGTGGGGTTGAATTCCTGCTTTTATCCCCGCATTTTCTTATCTTTTTTTTTTTTTTCGTCATTGCATTTCGACTCTCGCACTGTCAAGCATCCTTAGCTTTAGGGAGGTACCCTTTCAAAAAAGGGCATGTTTTGGAAGGGGTAGGACTTTATGGCATGTAGAGCAGCCTGTCATAATTGTCATGTAAAATAATTGATGATAATAATAATCGTCCGAAATTACGGCTTCGAAGTATTCCTGCTACTTCTCTTCATATTTGCCTGTTTAGATATTTTGCATCTAGATTTAGATCATTCTGAAGAGTGGAAGTCAAGAAAAATAATTCGTAGAAACAGCGTAGAAAGAGCTCTAATACTTAATCGTTTTAATTTATCAATCTATCAGACCACAGACCCAAACAACTTCAAACTCGACACTGCGCTGCCTTGATTACTGAATGATATACCTAGCGAATATCATACAATGGCCAGTTGTTAAATAATTTTGTTGCTATCACACATAGAGAGGCACACAGATTTCTTCAATTGTAGTTAAGTTGTTCGCAATTCTGAAATGACGCATTGTCCTCATTCTGTGAATTATTCTGTCGAGTATCTTTATCTTCGTTGTTTTGACCACTATCTTTACACATGCCATGTCATCATCATTCATCATCATCAGTCTTTTAAGGTCCGTCGTAGGACATAGACCTTCCCCAGGATTTGCCACACTTCCCTATCATGGGCGTCACGGAGCCAGTACTTTCTGAACTTGTCTAGCTCGTCTCTCCATCTGACATTTTGCTGGCCTCGGTTGCGCATGTGGTCTCAGGGGATCCATGTTGTGAGTCACGATGTCCATCGATTGTCTGCCATTCTTGCAACATGGCCAGCCCATTGCCATTTGAGATTTTTAATGGAATTTATGATGTCCCTAACTCTTGTCTTTTCTCGGATGTACTGTGCTGTCTTGTCTCTCCATTTGAGGCCCAGCATTATTCTTTCATGTGCACGTTGCATGGTTCTCAATTTACGGGTTTGTCTCTTGGTTAGGTTCCATGTTTCAGCTTCATAAGTGACTATTGGGAGGATGCATTGGTTATACACCTTTCTCTTTAGGATCAATGGGATCTTATTATTTTTTAAGGTTGAGCTAGCTCTGCCAAAGCCTTGCCATCCTAGTGTGATTCTTCGCTTGATTTCCTCTTTTTTTGAGGGTCTCATGGAGATTCGTTGTCCAAGGTAGATGTAGTGGTCTACTTCTCCCAGTGGTGTGTCCTACATTTTGATCTTAGTGTTTTTATCCTCGATGTGGTTGTTGCACATGAACATCGTCTTGCCGAAGTTCATGTGTAGGCCGACTTTCTTGCTCTAAGTGCTATCAAATCCTACAGAAAAAATATGTCTTATATTTCAAAAAAGTCAATTTTGTACGTAAGCCCAGAAGCCAATATTCAATTAATCAATCTGACTAGTATCATCATCGTTATTGTTTCGATTACAACATTTCAGCTGGAGTAATTTTTGACCTTCAATGTAGTACCTAATTTCCTAATTCATTGCTCCATGGATCATCCGAACGAGAATCCTTATCTTTGCTGTATCACTCACACTTGTCCGAGTTTGAGTAGTATAATTATTCTACTGATTATTCCGAATAGTGTCCTCATCTTTGTTGTTTCAATCTCAGCATCTTTCACCTTTCTTTTATGACACTTTATGTATTATGACACAAGAAACATTCCTGATATAAAACCTAAAAGTTTCCAGCTCTTTAAGAGATCTTCAATAATTTATTTAAATGATTTTGATTCAGCTTTGTAATCTCTATTCAACGTCTCCGTATCGATCAGTTTTGATGTTGTGACAAAATCAGAAAAAATCTCACACTGAACTGATATCTAGAGATATTTCATTAAAAATAATTAGAAAATTTCCTGGCTAATTTTATTACGCTCCTGTTTTTCTTAATAATTCATACTTGAGTAACTTTAATTGTGAATCGGTTCAAAAACGTTAGAAAACAACTATCAGAAGACCGGAAGATCGGAACCCTGGCAACGTCTGATAACCTTGCTAGTCCCGAATAGATGAAGCAAGTAAAAGAAGGGAGAAAAAAGTAAGAATAAAGGAATGAAGACCAATCAGTGTGAAATTGATCTGATTAAGTGATTACTAAATGCAATTGGGGAAGGACAGTCGGTAATCTCCCGTCATGGGGTGTTGGGGGTAGGGAAGTAAGGACAAGTATTTTAGCGAACTGCTGTCTGTTATCAGGATGTTGGGAAAATTAATTCCCTGTTCAGATTGATGGTAAATTCTGCCGTCCATTTACATTCTAACCGCTGAGATGATCGCAGTGACAACCCTCGAATCTAAATTAATACTGTGACCACTGCCTAATTACAGTGACTATTTCCCCAGTCACTACAACAACAGCAGCAACAACAACAACAACAACAATAATAATAATAACAATAATAATAATAACAAGGTATGGCGCTACCTTAAAAGAACCAAAAGGGCCGGTGGGGCTCTTGGGCTATTTCCGACTCACATCGGTCTTAACCAACCCACCAAGGTCTGGTACTACCTCCAAAGAACCAAAAACCCCAATCATGACAGTACAACCAAACCATTTTACCGCAAAAAACGGGGCACAGATCCAAGACCTGTGTGTCGTAACCGGCAGGTGTTCCCTTGTTAGCCACCAGGAGGGACCCGGTCGTCATCCTGTGACTGCTGGCCAAAATCTCGGCTCGTGTACCCTTAATGGCCTTCAGGAGGGACACAGTCGTCACACAGCTACTGTTGGCCAAAACTCGTATACCACTAGCGATATCCAGGGGAAGCGCAGTCCTCATGGGGCGACTGCTATAAAGAACAAGAGAAAGAGATGGACAAGGGAAGAGAATAGACTAGTTATGTACTGTTACTATAAAAGCAAGCCTTCAGTGCGATCTTATAGGGAGCGTATGCTCCAAGTATGGAGGGAAAAATCTGCTGTGGAAGTATCGAACCAACGCCTTGCTGACCAAGTAAAGCAAATTCAAAAGAAGAAATGGTTGTCTGAGACTGAACTACTAGAGATTCGCATTAATGTAGAGAGAGATTCAGGTGACACATCTGAAAAATGCCCCCCCAGCACAACTAGTACCAATAACAAAACTAGAATAATCCCCCATGAGACCCCCACAGTAAGCTACGCACCAGAGGGTGATGACGAGGCACCAACGGAAGAAGAGAAAAGCAAAATACAAGCTTTGAAAGAGATCATGCGAGGAGAGAAAACAACACTCCCCTCCCTAAGAGACAAAGACAGAAAGAAAGTCGGAGAAGTGACTGAACAGGTCAACTGCCTCTTACAGCACATAGAAACAGACACCCTCCTAGAACTCAACAACCTAATTTATGCAGGGGCGAAAATGGTAGCACAAAGCTTCACAACACAAGATAGGAACCTGGGCACTAATAGGGAAGGGAAACCCAACTGGGAGAGAAGGTTACAAAGGCAGATCTCCCAACTACAGAGAGACGAAGTACTGCTTAGAAATACACCACACACAGACAGACCACGAGTAAGACTTTATAACAAATATAAGGTAGCGCAAAAAGGCATCGCAACTGTAGTCGAAGAGTTACACCAGAAAAGACTAGCTAAAGAGGCAAGACTAAAAAGATACAGACTAAGATCGGCCCAATACACACAAAACCGCACATTCCAAAACAATGAGAAAAAGTTTTACCAAGATTTAAATGGGGAAAGAAGGCAGGACATAAAACCAGATGCCACAGAGGCCAAGAACTATTGGAATAGCATATGGGGGCACCCAAAAAGACACAATGTAACACCGCAATGGTTAGGAAACATGAGAAAAGAACTAGAAAATATAGACAAGGGAGAACCAATAGTACTGAATGAAACCACATTGAAACATACTCTTAGGAAAGTAGCCAACTGGAAAGCACCGGGTCCCGACGGGATCCATGGGTATTGGTTCAAAAAGTTCACCACGTTACACGGCAGACTCACCCACCTACTCCAAAATTGTCTAAATGAAGGCAAAGCACCAGAATGGATGACTAAAGGCAGAACCACCCTCATCCAAAAAGACCTGGGGAAGGGGAACATAGCAAGCAACTATAGACCAATCACTTGCCTACCACTTATGTGGAAAATCCTGACCGGGCAAATAGCAGAGAGAATATACATGTCAATGGATAGAAGGGGGCTACTACCAGAAGAACAGAAAGGGTGTAGGATAGGAACCAAAGGGGCAAACGATTTACTCTACATAGACCAGATGATCTTAAAAGAAGTAAGGAAAAGGAGAAAGAATATCGCAATGGGATGGATAGATTACAAAAAGGCATACGATATGATTCCACATAGCTGGATACTCGAATGCCTTAGAATGTTCAAAATTAGCGAACCGGTGGTTAAATTTATTGGTAATTCAATGAAAGACTGGAAAGTAGATTTGACAGCCGCAGGGGACAAACTAGCCGAGGTAGGGATAAAAAGGGGAATCTTCCAAGGAGACTCGTTGTCCCCACTATTATTTGTTCTAACAATGATACCGCTTAACAGAATCCTGAGAAACAGCAAAGGATACCACTTCTCTAAAACAAAAGGAAAGGTCAACCACTTAATGTACATGGACGATATTAAATTGTTTGCAAAAAACAGGGGAGAGCTTGAGACTCTGTTCAACGAAGTAAGGGAATATAGTGAGGACATAGGAATGGAGTTTGGGATAGAAAAATGCGCAATCATGGTGATGCATAAAGGAAGGCTTTCAATGACTGAGGGAATTGAACTTCCGGACAACAACAAGATTAGGGCATTGACTGCACAAGACCGATACAAGTACCTAGGTGTCCTTGAATGTGACACGATAAAACGGGAAGAGATGAAGGAGAAAATTAAGAGAGAATACCTCAGAAGGATAAGGAAAATATTAGAAACCAAATTAAATAGCAGAAATCTAATAAAAGGAATGAACACCTGGGCTGTGTCAGTAGTTAGGTATACAGGACCATTCCTAGGATGGACAAAGGAAGAGCTCCAATCAATGGATAGGCGAACAAGGAAACTTATGACGATGCATAAAGCATTACATCCTAGGGATGATACAGATAGGCTATACGTTAAGAGAAAAGAAGGTGGTAGGGGGCTCATCAGCATAGAAGATTGTGTCCAGAGAGCTAAAGTAGTCCTAGATAGATATGTGCAAACAAATAGTGAAGAAATCATAAAGAGCGCGAGGGATAGTGCGACAAACAATAAAGTAGAAAACAATGGAACAGTACAGCAAACTAGAAAAGAAAAGTGGGAAGGGAAAAAATTGTACGGCGAGTTTAAAAGACAGATAAAAGATATAGCAGACGAGAAATCATGGACGTGGTTACGAAAGGGAAACCTTAAGAGAGAAACAGAATCGCTCATCATGGCAGCCCAAAACAAAAGCATAAGGACAAACTACATAAAAACAAAAATCGATAGAACACAGACAAACAGCAAATGCCGCATGTGCGGTGAAAGAGATGAGACAGTAAACCACATAACTAGTGAATGTAGCCAACTCGCCCAGAAGGAGTATAAGCATAGACACGATAGAGTAGCAACGATGATACACTGGGAACTAAGTAAACAAATGGGATTCAACCATGGGGAAAAGTGGTATCAGCACAAGCCAGAGGCAGTTTTGGAGAATGACAACCACAAACTACTGTGGGACTTTGACATCCAAACTGACCACCTCATCCAGGCAAGAAGGCCGGACTTAGTAATAGTAGACAAAAAAAGGAGGGCCTGCCAAATAGTAGACGTTGCTGTACCTGCAGACCATAGAGTAAAAAAGAAGGAGGGTGAGAAAAGGGAAAAATACCAGGACCTAGCAAGGGAGTTAAAGAAAATGTGGAACATGAAAACCAGGGTAGTACCGGTCATAGTGGGAGCACTAGGAACTGTCCCCAAAACGCTGAGGGAGAGACTGGAGGAGATCGGGATTAGGGGGAGGATAGAGACCGTACAGACTACAGCACTGCTGGGCACTGGACGGATACTGAGGAAGGTGCTAGAGATATAAGGACTGCAACGAATCGTAGCTCTGTCATGATATGCGAAAGAGAGAGGAGACGTTAGCTGAAGACCTGAGGAGACTTATTGTCACTCAGCCTTCAGCGATAACCACTGGGCAACCGGTGTAAAACTGTAAATCGCAAAATTACTGCGATCTATGAGTACGAGGAGAGGAGGGCTGGAGACTTGAGGAGACTTGCTGTCACTCAAACTCCAGCGGTTACCACCAGGCAACTGGTGTGAGATTCCTAATAATAATAATAATAATAATAATAATAATAATAATAATAATAATAATAATAATAATAATAATGTTTGACTTTCAATGCCCATTCTGTTTTTCTAGACGGGTTACACATTTCACCTTTCCAATTTGAAAAAAAATCATTCTAAAAAAAAAAGCACCATTATGTGTGCCGTTTGAATTTTATTTCATTGTCCTTTGAAGAACGCACCGTTGGCGTTTTCAAAATTACTTTCCATTTGACTTGATGACCGCCAAACATTTGTTGAGAAAGAGCGAACTGCAGCACTGCTGTTGGCTGCAGTAAAACTGAGAGGAGTGAAAAGGACTTGAAAAGACTTGATGTCACTCAGTCTCCAGCGATGAAGACTACACATCTGGCATGAACATACAAACGCATTACTAATAATATTGATCTTGATAATGATCATGATGGATACCAAGGTAAGTCTGATAAAAGAAATTAACACATGGGCAGGATCGGTAGTTATATACACAAGTCCATTTCTTGGATGGATAAAGGAAGAACTCCAATCAACGGACCGGCGAACGAGGAAGCTTACAACGATGCATAAGGTTCTACTCCCAAGAGATGACATTGATAGACTGTATGTGAAGTGGGAATGAGGCGACTCTTCAACATAGAAGACAGTGTCCAAAATACTAAAACTCGATTGGAAAAGTATCCGCGAGCAAGCAATGAAAGAATCATGCAAAACAACCGAAGCAGTGCAATGAACATCGAAAAGGTAGCAAACGAGGGGGCAGCAAAAGGTACAGCAAAAAAAAAAGGGGAACTGAAAAAATGTACATGGGGAATCCAGAACACGGATACAAAACATCGCAGATGAGAAATAATGGATATGGCCTTGCAAAGGAAACTTGAAGAGAGAAACAGAATCGCTCATCATGCCAGTCCAAATGGATTGACAAAATCCAAACAAACAACAAATGCCGCCTTTATGGAGAGCGTTGTGAGACTGTAAATCACATAAATAGTGAAGGTAGTAAACTAGCCCAGAAAGAGTAAAAAAAACAGACATGACAGTTAGACTCTGGGAACTAAACAAGCGACTGGGATTCGACCATACGGACAAATGGTATTAGCACAGACCAAAGACAGTCACAAATAACTCTGGGACTTAGACAGTCTAACTGACCAATTCACCCGAGTGAGAAAACCGGACGTAGTAATCGTGGACAAGGGAATAAGAACATACTAAATAAAAGACTTTCTTGCTCTCTTTATTTAGTTCATCTATCATTAGTTGGATGTCGTGTAGGTTCTCTGCAAAAAAGGCAATGTCGTCTGCAAATCTGAGGTTGCTCAGATACTTGCCGTCTATTATAATTCCTTCATTGTACCAGTCTAGTCTTCTGAAGATCATCTCAATGCAGGCTGTGAAGAGTTTAGGTGAGATGGTATCACCTCGTCTTACTCCTTTCTGGAGCTGAAAGGGGTCCGAATCTTTATGTAACCTGATAAAAGAGCTGCTGTGATTGTATATATGTTTCAACACTTCAATACATACCGGATCTACACCTAGCCGACTGGTGGCCTCCATGACCTTAGGGATTTCTAATGAGTCGAACGCCTTTTGGAAGTCGATAAATGCTACGGCAAGTGGTAGTTTATACTCTGCTGCTTTTTCTTTCAGTTGATTTATCGAATGCAGGTGGTCCATGGTCGAGTAGCTTCTTTTAAAGCCAACTTGTTCACGTGGCTGGTTTTCATCGAGTGTTTTTATGATTCGGTTGGTGATGATCTTTGTGAAAAGTTTATATACACAGTTGAGTAGGCTTATAGGCCTATAGTTATTGTGGTCTTTCAGGTTTCTTTTTTTTATATAAAAGCATTATGATAGCAGTGTTCCAATCGTCTGGGACTCTACTGTGTTTTAGACACAAATTCGAGAGGACGGCCAATTTCCTAGTGATGGTTTTACCTGCTTTTTGGAGTAGGTCGATAGTGATGTTATCTGGTCCAGGGGCCGTTCCTCTCTTCGTCTGTTTAATGGCTTATTTCACTTCCCATTGGATTACTTTTGGGAAGTCCTCGAGTTGATTGCTCACGTCTTGCGTATCCTGCTCATTGTTTTATAATCTTTGTTTTGGCCTACATATGAACTTAAGCAAGACGAAGATCATATGCAACAACCACATTGGAGATAAAAAGCACCTAAGATCAAAATCAAGGACACAGAACTGGAGAAAGTAGATCACTTCATCTACCTACGACAACGAATCTCCATGAGATCCTCAAAAGAAGAAGAAATCAAGCCAAGAATCACACTACGATGGCAAGCCTTTGGCAGAGTAAGCTCTACCTTCAAAAATAAAAAAAATCCCATTAATCCCAAAAAGGAAGGTGTATAACCAATGCATCCTCCCAATAGTCACTTATGGAGCTGAAACATGGAACCTAACCAAGAGACAGATCCGCAAATTGAGATCCATGCAAGTTGCACATGAAAAAACTATGCTAGGCCTCGCATGGAGAGACCACAAGACAGCATAGTACATCCTGGAAAAGACAGGAGTCAGGGACATTATAGAATCCATTAAAAATCTCAAATGGCAATGGGCTGGCCATGTTGCAAGAATGGCTGACAACCGAAAAACAGCGTGACTCATGGCATGGATCCCTAGAGATCACATGTGCAACTGAGGCCGGCAGAATATTAGATGGAGGGACGGGCTAGACAAATCCTGAAAGTACTGGCTCCATGACGCCCATGATAGAGAAGTGTGGCGAATCCTGGGGAAGGTCTATGTCCAACAACGGACGTTAAAAGACTGATGATGATGATGATGATGATGATGATGATGATGATGATGATGAAAGAAGTGGCTGTGTCAGCAAATGAATATGAAAGAGAGTGAAAAGTCATGAAAATACCAGGATTTGGCAAGGGGACTGAAGGCATGGGACCTGAAAGTCAGAGTAGTACTTATGACAGTAGGCGCACTCGGAACCGTGCAAATACACCGGAAACAAGATTGGATGAGCTGGAGATAAGAGGGAGAATTGAGCTTAAGCAAATCACAGCTGTACATTTTTTTTAATGAATATTGAGGATAGTACAGGAAATATGAGATATACAACCTCCATTCGTTATCAACAGCCAGTATGAAAAGAGAATGATCGAGACAGTATAAATCATACAGTCACTCGGCATTCAGCAACAACCATACAACTAGTGTGAAATGTAATAATAATAATAATAATAATAATAATAATAATGATGATGATGATTCTTAGCAGTGGTAGTTGTGTCATCATCATCATCATCATCATCATCATTAGAATAGTCTCAAAGATATTTACAAAAAGACTTGAATTACAGAAAAGAAGAATCATCACAATCAAGACAAATAACATCATCAAAACTGGTAATCAAGATATGAGAACGCCGGAATATTAAGCACACTTCCTGTTATTTGATCTCTCCAACGAAATCCACAAGATATTACTGATATCAGAAGTCACCGAATCTGAAATTGCAGATCAAACAACATCACCGCTACAGTAACAGATCAAAAATATTACAGGCGTAGTTTTAGTTGGTATCGACATTTCAGTACTATCTTTTCCCTTTCCTCTCATTACTTTAAGAATAATATTGATACTGAATATCCCGACAACTACGATATGATCCCTGCTTTTACAATTTCGTTTCAATGATGATCAGAAGTGAAGAAGAAGAAGAAGAAGAAGAAGAAGAAGAAGAAGAAGAAGAAGAAGAAGAAGGTCGTACAAAAAAGATTGGGGCTCTGAAAACATATCCGAAAAACCCTTGAAATAATTGACCAGGTAAAGATGATCCACGTAAGGCGTTGTAATTTAGAATAGTCGGAAACGATATGGTGCGCATTATAGATGTGAGGGGACGTTATCAATGGCTCCCAAGCAGTGACCGTCAGTGAGTGCATGAGTACAAAGTAATTATGTGACAATATATTAATAAACACAACAGAGTAGGGACAGTGATTCCCTGTCAATAGTGCGTATGACTTTTGTTCAACCGTGCAATCAAACGGGATGAGTGCATACCAAATGCTGTTTCTGAAATGAGTTGTAAAATCCTCTGAAGATTTGACAGTGTCCTACTCAGTTTTAGGAGCCGGGGCTTATTGTTGGGGACACGGAGAGGACAAGATGTCAAATAGCGGATATAGTTGTTTTGGCATTGTGCAGGCCATGTTGTCAAATTGTCAGACAACTGCTAGACATCAGAACTCACGAAAGTGGGTTCCAAGAGATCATATGCGAAACTGTAGCCCTCAAAGAAATTGAGATGGTATGACAAACAAGAGTTCAGAAAGTATTGGCGAGGATCATAAAAGAGAGAGAGAGAGAGAGAGAGAGAGAGAGCTCTGGCGAATCTTGGACAAGGTCTATATCAATGATGGACGCTAAAAGATAGATGATGATGATGATGATGATGATGATGGGGTTGAACGGAAAGTGCATAAAGAAATAAATATCAAGATTCTGCCGTGGAGGAACTAGAAAAAAGAATGGAAATCCTTTAGTGATGACCAGTTTGGTATGAATACTTCATTTTTGATGGGTACCCATAATGATGAAAGGAAGAAGGATAGTTACGTACAAGACAGGTGAGAAACAATGTAATTCAAACAAGAAGTTGAGGTAGTGGTATCAACAGACCTCAGATTAAACCCTTAAGAAATTGTTTTAATTTTTTTAAAAATAAGACTGCATGAATTGGTTCAATTGCTACTTTTGACAATTTCTTTGACTCCCTTCCCAGCCAGAAGAAACCTCCTTGTCAAACCTAATGTAGGCACTCAAACCTAGACAAACATGCGATATGTATCTATATCCGTACGTGATGTGAATTTAACACAGTCAGATTTTGCTCGAGTCTGACTACAGAATTTCTAACAAGTATCTGTGATACTACGAATTGCTTATTTCAGCTTAGCACGATACAGAGTCACAAGTGTGGACCAGCTGGCAAAAAATGAACTCATTACATTAGTAATGATGTGCTTGCTCCATGGTAAGGCACTCCTTTTCCATAATGACATTTACTAAAATAAGCCTAATACGACACAAGGCCATGCGTGTAGACTATCTAGTGCCGAACTAACTTACTAGTGTAATAATAGTTTTTTGGTCCGCTCAGAATGTATAATGGTTAACACGTCACAATAACAACGAGTGTTCCGTAAGAATCTAAATGGAATTTGAGGGGGGGGGTTGATACGCTACGAGAGAAGTGGTTGAGTTTTAGAGTAGATTTATACAAATTAACCTGCCCTACAGAGTGGTTGTATGCCCAAATCACATAATATCACCAAAATGATAATACCGTGGAAGGGCGAGTAATGATATTTCCAAACATTCTCAATTAATTTCAAAGAAATTTTGGAGGGTGCTGGGTAATAGACCACGGAGGAAGTGATTAAAGTCTGGGCAAGATCAATGCGAAATCACTTCCCCTTGACGATGGCGTTGTCGGAGGTATGCGCTCTATGAATGCTTTCTAATTATTAGAATTTGTTTACTTAAATTTTGTTGCGTAGGAATTTCTATTCATTCACTTTGATTATTTTAAGTTACATTCTTTTCGTTCTGTTTATCATTTGTTCTCCAATTTTTTATTGTGTTTGTCTCTACTTGGAATGTTTTTTCCTTTTATTCATTCTATATATATTCTTTTTCTCTTCCTTTCTTTCTTTCTTCCTTCCTTTCTTCCTTTCTTTCTTTCTTTCTTTCTTTTTTTCTGTCTTGTTGGCTTCTATTTCTTCCTCTTTTTCTCACGGTATATAAAAAGAAAGAAAGGGGAAAAAAAGAAGAGAATAATCCCAAAGACAGGATGTAAAAGTGCGTGCATGCGTGTGTGTGTGTGTGTGTGTGTGTGTGTGTGTGTGTGTGTGTGTGTGAAAGAGAGAGAGATTTAGAGAGAGAAAGAGAGAGAGAGAAGTTAAATATGACAAGCGGACAGCGCTAGAAAGAAAGAAACTGAAGAAGAGAAGGATCCGAGTTCGATTCCGGGGGTATGAGCGAAGAGTGTGGAAAACTCTTCTAAAGGGTAAATTTCCCTGTGTACGAAGCAGTTAACCGAGCACACACAAAGCTGTGTGATTAAAGTGGGAAAATAGGGAATGGAGTCGTGCCCTCCCCTATTCGAAAAAGGATAGTAGCGAACGAAGAGTCTTCGTGTTGCCGTCAACTGCCAGTGCAGTACAAGTCTCTAACTTGAACTGACATGCGTCGACTTGTAAGCATGCACTAATTTGCTAGATGAGCTTCTTCATGATAAAAGTACAACATTATTTGTGACAGCACAATAGCTACAGTACACCACTGAAAGTCAAAAGGTTTAAGCTTGTAACGCAAGTGTAATTTGGTTACGTTGCATGTTAGATAAATATGCTGTTTTGTGAACAAAATTTTAAAAAAAGTCTATTCTCAAACTCCCCAAGTATTTGTAAATTTATTTAAACCCTCATGGAATAAGTTTCATGCACGTCAGTGCTATATCTCCTATTGTGAGTTATCAGCTATATAAAATAGTTTTATATTTAGAGCGGATCTATTCGCTTGAAGGTTTCAAGTTTACTTAATTATATCGGTTAATACATTTATAGCTGCATACTAAGTTTGACAGAACAAAGAAAGCTAATTTTAGACAAAACCAGTACATTAGCAACCCCACACATTGTGTCAGTCTAATAAGTTGTAACAAGATAAAGTGTCGGGAATGTCTTCTCTTATGTGTGTGTGGTTGGAATACTTCAAGATAATGTTGGAAGCTGTCTAGCCGCGGTCAGTGCTAAAACTGATTGGAGAATGATAAGAGAACCCCATTTATTTGGGCAGACCAGCATACACATATAAAGATGGAGTACAGATGAATACTGATAGTTATACATCCTCCTTGGGTTAAGCTTGAATCCACGAATTGGGAAAGTGGTCACAAGAATACACGCACACACAGGAAGGTTGGCAAATATCTGTGTCATGACACACGATGTTTTTTGTCCCTGCATTGTTTTCTGTTCTGAGGATAAAAGGTCTTTTTGATCAACACAAAGAATAAAGATTATATACATCGTTTTTGCAATTGCTGTTCATATGGAGGTATGAGAAGGGTTATATCTGCGGTTTCACAACTTCCTACTGCCTTGTTTATCAGCTGATACTGTACCTCTAGAAGTCGTTTTCTCGATACTGTTCGACTCCATAAAAAGTAGCAAAGGTATTCGATTCGTCACACAGCAGCATTTTGATTCGGTTAACGTTGTAAGGCTACTTTTGGTCAACTCTGAAATCAAATGAATTTCCAAAGAAAACAATAAATCGATTACTCATTTAATAATCAATCAAACCTTGTTCAGAACTGGGATAGAACTCCTACTACAATACCGTTCCATAACTAAGGTCAGAACTCAAGTACGAGTCGGAACCTCTGTATTAAAATGAGTCTAAAGAATGCTTTTCTCTCAAGTTCCAGTCGTTTTTTTGTGATTTCGGTATATCTAAGTTGCCTTCATGAATATTGTAAATCAGGACTGGCTCGGAGTACTAGCAACATGGGCAATCTCCCCAGGACCACGAGTGTTTGGGTAGCGTCTCATGTTTCTAAAACAATAGGACTTTCCGATTACAAATAGAAAAAATTCGAAAATAAATAAACTGAAAAAAATAGAAACAGTCACAATTAGGAAATTCCCTGATGTCAAGTCAGATTTTTTCAGGAATATCTGACAGCTAAATTCTTTCTGTTGAAGTAAAACTAGGATAAACAAGTGACAAAGAAAATTCTCATGATCGACGACGTATTCATCCGGACTTTGCTAGTTTGGTATGATCGAGTTCTCACGATAGCCGGTGTCTAGGAAGGAAGGTAAATGGAGTGAGGCATAGAATTTCTCTGCTACGTTTTCCTCCTTTGCCTGGCGCACCAGGGACTCCAAGGCCGGCCCTGCTTTAAATTAAAAAAAAAAAATAGGCACACGACGATGCACATCACATGAACTTTGAATGTTTGTCGTATGTTTCCGTGAAAGGTTCATCAAGGAAACCCATCCTCTGATCTCATACAGCTGCATTCTATAATGTCGACTCGCTTTCTCTACGTAATTTCTTTTGAGGGTTTTTTAATCGTTCCCTTTTCTCTCGTTCTTCCCCTCTTTGTCTCGCCTTTCCCCCCCCTCTCTCTCTCTCTCTCTCACGCACACACACTCTCTCTCTCTCTCTCTCACACACACACACACACTCTCTTCTTTCCTTCTGTCCTATTCTTTCAATTGTCTTTACAATCTTAGTCTTACACCCCGTTTCTAGAAATTCTTATTTCCTTCCTTTCCTTCTTTGTGTATACTGTAAGAAAAAGAGAAAGACGAAGACAAAAGAAAATTGGAAAACAATTGATAGATAAGAACGGAAAGAATGTTACTTAGAATAGAAATTCCTACGCGACAAAACTTGAGTGAACAAATTTTAATAACAAGACAGTACTCAGAGAGCGCATACCTCTGCCAACGCCATGGTCAAGGGGAAGTGATTGTGCATTGATCTTCCACTGAATTTAATCACTTTTTCCGTGGCATATTACTTAGAGTTCCATAAAATTTCTTTGAAATTCACCGAGAACGTTTAGGAATACCATTACTCACCCTTCCACGGAATCATAGTTTTGGCGATGTTATGTGATTTGATCATACAACCACTATATAGGGGAGGTAAATTTGCATAAATCTACCCTAAAACTCAACCACTTCACTCGTGACATACCACTCACCTCTTCACAAAATCCCGTTTGGATTCTTACAGAACTTACGATGATATCGTGCAGATAGGCATGAGTGCATACATGAAAGTCTGAAAACAAAAGAGTGGAAAATATATTCAGAAAATATCTATCAAGAAAAATTCCTGGATCTGCCCCAAATTTAACCAGCTCTTTTTTGTCCCGTTGCCTACATTTCCATTGAATAACATTGAAATACCTAATGTACCTTGGATAGATAGTTAAACAGACGAAAAAAAGCAACTAAATATATATACATGCCTCTCAAACTTTGTTAGTAGTAGTAATAAGTCTTTTCAGTTCATGATTTAGATAGACCTACGATAAAAATCAGAAAGTATAGCTTCATGAATTATCCAAAGCGTATGAATAAAGAAACAGCAAAATTAGTCCTTTTTATCTATCTAGAGAGCATTAGTCGTGGGTGGCTAATTGATATTTCTGGCCTCAAAATTATCTTTGCAGATGTGTCTGGGTTGGAAGGGATTTTTAGAGAGTAGCCTGGGGAGTTAAAGAATGTTTCTTATTTCCTACGTAAATATAATACACTAGCATTAATAGCAGGCCTTGCCTCGGGTAAAATGAATGCAAATATAACAGCAGTGCTTCAGACACTTAAAAGAGAAATAAGTGCCAGAAGAATTTCAGAGTTTATGACCCCTGAAAGGAAAAAAAAGCTTCTGCTCGCTTTTGACACTTAGGAGTGAAAAAACGTTCCTGCTCAAATCTGACCAGTGAAAGGGAAAAAAAAGTACTACCTCTATCTTAAGTAGATTTTAATCCATGAAAGTGATAAATATTACCCCCAAATTTTGACTCCTACAAGAGGGAAAAGTTCCTGGCCTCTATTTTGACCCCTAAAAATGAAAAAAAAATACCCCAAAAGAGAAAATAAGCCTTTGATTTTCACCCTTAAGAATGAGAAAAAAATTCTCCTCAGATTTTGATCCCTGGGTGTGGAGAAAACGTTTCCTCTTGATATAGACCCCTGAAAGTGAAAACGAAACGTTTCTCCTCTATTTTGGCCCCTGAAAACAAAAATAGAAATTCCCTCGACTAAATCAACAAAAAAAAATCCTATCCCTGGATTTTGAACCCTGAAAGTGGATAGGAAATCCCCGAGATTTTGACCCCTAAAGGTGAAAAATATGCATGATTAATATGGAAGACAAAAAAAAATAAAAATAGTATAGTTGGGATACCTAGTCATATAGAAAATTTTCTTCAAAAATTAATATGGACGGAATAAGATTTCTAAAATTACATCACCGCATTTTCTACAGAGAACACAAACTGGTCGTCTAGTTCAACATTATAAGCATGTAGCAAAAAGTACCTCCCTCAAAAAAACTTGAAATATCACAAATCACTTGATTTCATTTTGCACACTCTGTTCCTGCTCATTTCAGGGATAACTTGAATCATTTGCTCCGGGTGCGTTGCACAGTTTGGGAGGAGAAGGAAAACATAGTCCAAAACTTTCACAAATATAAGTATGGAAGATAGATGCATGTGCAAATAATTACCTTTGAAATTAAACATTAAACGCTAGAGCCGTGGGGTGTCTTCCTAGGATCGAATTATACTAACAAATTAATTTTCTTGATGAGATTCATTACCATCCCTCTATAGCGAATCGGATATTGACTAAATTTAGCTTTGTCTGGCACAGGCTAGTAGAAATATCATTAGAAGTACTTCCTTACATGTATGAATGCGTGTCGGATGCGCCCAAAAAATCTGTAGTGTATGAAAATACTATATACTCATCATCATCAGTCTTTTAACGTCCGTCGTTGGACATAGACCTTCCCCAGGATTTGCCACAATTCCCTATCATGGGCATCGCGGAGCCAGTATTTCCTGAATTTGTCAAGTTCATCTCTCCATCTTGTGTTTTGTATATGTATATATATATATATATATATATATATGTGTGTGTGTGTGTGTGTGTGTGTGTGTGTGTGTAAAAGAAAAGAAAAAGATTTTATCAGAATGAGAATATAACTTTGTTTTACACATAACAAATACACATACACGTTGAGTCACTCTCTCTCTCTCTTTCTCACTCTCCCTCTCTCATTTGTCTATTTGCCTGAAAAGACAATAACCAATTTGTAAACAGAAACACACCTGAGAGGTTAAACATTTTTCCTGGAATGGCTGGAATAAGGCAAAATGAAGTCTTTCCTGGAAATCATCTCCTTTTATCATAGATGGCACGAATTCCCAGGAGAAAAGCCTGTGTTTTTAAGAATATAAAACCCGTATTTATTCTGGGGAAGCCAACAGAGATAATCCAGCGAAACTCCCTCATAGAGAACATATGTCCATGACAACGCTACGACTCAAACAAAAGTCAAGTACCTTGATTTACTCGTTGAAAGACATTCAATAGACATTACAAAAATCATTTCTCATATTTGTTCAAAAATGGATTGAATAAAGAGTGTATCATTTCACACGAGAAAACTATATCGTTTCATCATCATCATCATCATCATCATCAGTCTTTCAACGTTCGTCGTTGGACATAGACCATCCCCACACTTCTCTATCATGGGCGTCATGCAGAACTTTCTGATACTATATCATAAACCCAATTTTCATGGAGTCAACAACGATAAAACCTTTTTGAAAAACCACAAAACCTTATAAAATGGACATTTTTCGACCCTCAATAAATTCAGTATAGCCAGTGTGTAAAAAACAAAGCCAAACCAATGTTTTGTCAATTAGAAATTAAAAGAAATAAGATAACTCATGGAAGAAAAACTCACGTTTAAAGTGGCACTTTTTCTCCTTCGATGAATTAAAGACGGCCACCGTGTGAAAAACCTTCTGAGATATTTTTTTTAAGTTAGAAATTGAGATAGTTAGGAGAATTCTTGAAATAAGAAATTCGTATCATTATTGCTTTGAATAAATTGTTTGTTTATTTTTTGTTTTTTTTTATTGTTTTGCCTTTCTTATTTCTATTTATCCAACAATCAGGATTCCGATCGGGACCACCGTGGCTAATTTGAGTCAAAGGTTTTCAATGAAACCATTATAAAATGGGCACTTTTCTCGATCATTTAATTCTAGACATTCAGTGTCTGTAAAAAAACTTGAGACAAATATTTATGGATAAAAATGAGAAGAAATAAAAGAATGAGGATTATATTTTGATGGGCCTTGGTAAATTCGTGATGGGCACTTGTCCGGTTACAATGATTAATAACAGCAACAACAATAACACTTACATGCATAATAGATAAGATATATGTGAAAAGGGGTTGTTCTTCGACCACTCAGTGACCAATGTCTTTTGGCAGCATGTCATGTTGGAGAGATCAATTCAAAAGTTTCCTCCCTTGCCTTTTGTTGGGCACAAAAATAACCAAAAGCTAAAAGAAACCAATTGAGCATAGACTTACATTGAAAATCGAAGCTCCCCCCCAAAAAGTCATTTTTGAGGGAAATTTTCGAAAGGACAAAAATGAAACATTTTTTTTAATCAATGAGGAGGGGTGCAAATTTTCAAATTTCTTCAATGAACAGTTGGGGCTGTGTGAAGTCCGGAAGTCCGGAGATGCATATAAACGTCAGAAAACGTGAATTACCCTTACCCAACAACTGTATCTAAACCAGTGTTGTGGGTAGCAGTGACTAGCAAGCTACTCTTAGGTAATGAGCAAAAAATCGTCAAATTTATTCCGCTATAGCACAAACATTTTTGAAAACCAAAAATATTCTCTTGCTAACTCATTCAAATAGACAAGTACATCTACCTCAAAATGAAATCCTCAAAAGAAGAAGAAATTGAGCGAAGAATCATACAGTTGGCAGGCTATTGACCGGGTAAGTTCAACCTTCAAGAACGAGAAAGTTCTGTAAGTGCTGAAAAGGAGGGTATTCAACCAATGCATCCACCCAATAGTCACCTACCAAGCTTGAACATGGAAAAAAAAAAGATTGCAAACCAAACTAAATTCGTAGTAAAGCCTTCAGTAGAGCAAGTTCAACCTTTGAGAACAAGAAAATCCTGAGAAAAAAAAGGGTCTGCAATCAATGCACCCTCCTGATAGTCATCAATGGAGCTGAAATATGGAACATAACCAAAAGATTGGTACTAAAAATGAGAACCATGCAATGAGCATAGGAGAAAATCTTGCTCAACTGCACATGGAGAAATCACAAGACAGAACAGTATATTAGAAAAAGAATTATCATGGTAACCATTACAAAACTCAAATGGCAAAGGGTTAGTCATGCTGCCAGAATATCAGACAACCACTGGACATCATGACTCACAACGTGGATCTACAGAGGTCATATACAGATCTGTGGCCGGCAAAATATGAGATGGTATGACGAACTAAGATCAAAAAGCATTGACTCCACGATGCCAATAATAGAAAAGGTGAATCTTGAGAAAAGTCTGTATCCAACGACGGACGCTAAGAAGTCTGATAATAGTGATCATGGCGATGATGATGATGATGGTGATGATGATGACTTACTCTGAACTGTCTATGCAATAATTGACCACTGGCTTCGATCCTCAGTCTCAAAACACTCACGTAAAATCAGGTAACCCTGTTTAACTCACACAGACACGCTTTTATTATTCCCCTTCCCGTGTAATACATAGCGCCATTTCTACTGTCATACTGTGTATGTGCACGTGTGTGTGTGTGTGTGTGTTTGTGTGTGTTTGTGTGTGTGTGTGTGTGTGTGTGTGCAAAGGTATTATGGTTATTAATGGATTGGACGACGCCCAACCAAGTTGAAACTTTCAAACTGTCCAGACAACCAATGGGACTATGTTTCGTAGAAAACAAAATTAGAATAGACCAATAAGTAGCCTATATATTATTCCAAGTTTGAGATGAAGGACTGAGACGTTGTAACTCTTAGACACTCATAGATAAAGAATAGGAATCATTTGACCTCATCTTCAATAATTTCTAGAAGAGCTAGAACCTCGTGGGAAGTTTTGTGTCAGTCGTCTCAAACTAATGATGCACAGACAGAAAATTGAGAAATAGCTAGATGACTTGGAACAATGCAAATTGCAATCAAAGAAATATTTTTTTGCAGGCAATGAGCAACGCAAAATGATATTGGAGTTCGTTATCGCTAATGCTTCTATTGTGCATTTTCAGGAAGAACATAACAAAATGTGCTAACCTGACATTTACAGTGGTACTTACTATAGGCAAAACATGTGGAATTCAAGACTCCCATTGAACGGCAATTTAAGGCCGGTGCAATATAGGTGATGCTCCCAACAGGTGTCAAAATTCAGCGCATCAAGGCTGTCTCAACTGAGGATGGAATTATGCTTTTCGTCGTGATGCCTGACTTGCACTTGGCTCAGCATGTAATGCATGTGAAGAAATCGGCTAACGTTTGCCAATCAACAAGAGTCAAGCGGAGCCCGACGCCAAGGTCACGGAACCAAGGCCACAGCAAGTCGATATCACAATTAAACCTTACAAAAACCGTTATCGTTGTTTTTGTGTGAAGGAACCGACCATACAGACTGTTGTACTGTACTCGACACCTGGGAGAACAGTAGGAAAACTTGACATTCAGTAGCATCCAGGTATCTTCCTATCAAAAATGTGAAGTATACCAAATTGTCCAACGAACGAGGTATCCAATATCTTCGGCTCGAAGTAGGCACAGGAGCGCAAGGATACACTTTGCCAATCACTACATTTTGCTGGATTTCAACCAGGAATGTTCAGTCAAATGGGACAATACTAACGGCATATAATGGAACGCCAATCAAATGCTTTGGAAGTATCGACACTCCATGTAGGCACAGGAACTCCAGCAGGCACAACAGTACATTCAATATTATTGATCCCTGAGCGGTATTCCTAGGGCTACCATCATCAGAGCAACTGAAATTAGTGGCCATTCACTGTGAAGACATTATGACGCCTGTCAAGAAAGTGTATGACCTTGTCGAACTCCTACCGGGCTACTTCGATGAGATTGGCTCTATAACAAGAAGTATGAAACTTTCTGTAAATGAAAATGTGCAACGACGTAGATCTACATAGAAATAATCCAAAAAAGGTATATCAATAACATGGAAACAATTTGTGTTATCGGGAAAGTGACAGAACCAGCAGACTCAGCCCGAAGCTCAGTATACTCGCATAAGATAAAATTCTACGAATCTGCTGCGATCCAAGACATTTCAACACAGCGCTCAAAAAGCTGCATTACTGAATCCTAACAACTGAAGAACTGACACATCACTTTGCAGGTGCCAAGATATTCTCTAAACTTGATGCCTACGATGGTTACTTGTCTATTCACTTAGACAAAGATTCAAAGCTGTTGACCACATTCCAACCATCATATGGCAGATGCTGTTTATGTAGACGACCATTTGGATTGAATGTATCTCAGAATATTCTCCAAATGAAGATAGAGCAGATCCAGGGAACAAGTGGGTGGTGCAGTTAGAATAGCTGACGCTGTTGCAGTTCGTGTCGAATCGAAGGAAAAGCATGACAGTCTTGAAAAAGATTATAAAAGTAACTACTGAGAATGGACTTGTCTTCAACTAAACGAATTGCAACATTTAATTTGAAAGCATTTTTCTTTGGCTTGATATTTTGTGCAAATGGTGTCGGTCGAGCCCCAGAGAAGATCAACAACCTGAGAGACATGCCATCTTCAACATGCAAGAGAGATTTACAGTAATGCTTCTCGCCCACTCGTCGTCATTCATTTTGAACCTGACGAACGAAGCATCCATTCTGCAAGATTTATTGAAGCAAGAAATATTTTTCTGTGGGAGGAACGCTAAACCAATGCTTTGAGAGTGTCAAAACCAGGATTAGCCAGAATTCATCTCTTGCATAATTCGACACTAATGAAATGCCAACCCTGCAAAATGATGCAAGTCTGGAGAGACTTGAAGCTACATTAATGCTTATGAATCGATACAGAGAAACTTATGATTGCATAGAGAGGGAACTCCTAGCAATTACCTTGGGTTCAGAGATTTTACCCATACCTCGATGGTCGTAAATCAAGGTGCTCACTGATCACAATACAGTGGTTATGATACTGCAAAATCTATAGACTAGTACATTCTGAGACTACAACGCAGGCGTCTCAAGCAACAAGGATACCGAATGTAAATAGATTATAGACCTAGAAAATAAATGATGCTACTATATACGCTAAGTAGTCTTCTAAGTATCAGAAATAAGGACACAATTAACTAACTCTAAGTTAACGATGGTATGACCTTGAAAGGATTAAGAATTTTGATTCCAGTTCTACAACAAAAAGAAATTATACTGGATCAGCTCTACTGCAGTCATCAAGGCGTATGTCCGAGAAAGAAATGCAGTAGATTAGAACGGGATCAACACTGAAATCACGAACATGGTCAAAAAATATTCTGTACGTCCAGAAATGCTTCCTAAACAGCCTAAAGAAACCTTAATACCACGTGAAATTCCTAGTCAAGCATGGGAAGCTTTTGGTTCTCATTTATTTTGTTTTAATGACAATGAATATTCAATAAATGCAGATCGCTACAGTAAATTTGCTATCACACACAAGATCATAGGACAGTGTACGAGCAATATGGTCGTATTAGCTGAAAAACAGATATTCTCAGAATATGGTATTCCCAGAAGTATTCCCACGGGGCTAATAAGTGATAACAGACCACAATACTCGAGTGGAACACGGGGAATTCGCTTGACAGTGGCGGTTTTACCAATTTATTTCCAAGGTTTATATCGTCGAATGGTTTTGTTGAGAGACGAATCAAAATTATCGAAGAACTACTATATGGGGTAAAACAAGCGGAACAGATGCAGATCTTGCAGTACAATGTTTATGAGCAATACTTATCAACCACAGCTTATCAAGTCCAGGTGAGCTGCTGAACAATCAGATAATGACAGCTAACCTCATTACGAATATGACCACTCCGTGGTTTCTCAACGTGAAGAATTGAAGTCCCTTCAAGAACAGCGGAATTCATATCTTGACAAAACTGCACCACTGATACTACGTCAACCTGTGAAAACACAAGACCAAAATGGACGCTGGCAACCAGCTACTGTTCTGACCAGATGTGCAAAATCAAGGATAGCCAAAAGTGCGCGCGAAGTACACAAATAACCAAGAAACAGAATGAGTAATAATTTTTTTTTTTAACGATTCAGTTCTTATTGCATCATTTCCTTGGGTTCATCTTAATCATACATCTGCACGATTACATGAAAGCGTGCTTAACAAATAAAACATCCACTAACAAAACCATCTCACAGCAAAATAACTCTCTACAGAGCAATAAGACAATCCTCTGATGAACAACCACGAATGACAGTTATTCTTGTCTCAACTTTATTTCAATGTTGGCCACTGTATTTGATTGGAATTTCATTGGAATTTCGATACAGCAATTACCGATGTAACTATACACTTTCCATTGGTAAGAAGGATATATAGCAGCAACATCATTAGAACTACTTTCTCACACGCATGAATGCATTTGTGCTGCGTTCAAAGTTCTACAGCGTAGGAACATACCGTAGATTAATCACTTCCATCTCGGTGGGCAATACAAATCACCTACCTGTAAGCATCTACATTCACAGTGAATTAAATAATATATCATACCAGTACAACTTTGTCGATCATCTATCTCTACAAGACCAACAATGACACGGTATACAGTAGTAATCAAACTCATTAAACAGATACATGCCTTGTTTGTGAAAACTAAAAAATTAGCATGCTATAACATGTTCCGATACCCCTAAAAATGACCATAGAAAATGTGGTGGCCAGAGCTCTTACAATCTTTGAGTAATGCGAAGACAGCGAGCGAAAAGACGGACATTTAATGAATTATTTGATCTCACTGGTCGAGGTTGGTGGCTTTCACTGGATAACAAGCGACAGCAAGTCATTTGAATATTCCTGGACTCTCCTCGGTATTCGAGCTTATTTCAGCAGTGCTGTCGTCTGGATTGTCTGGTTATTCCCCTGATTCCTTATTCTCCCAACCCCTTCGTTAGATTACAAAGACTCCAACTACTATTGGTACTACTTTCACCTTAAGGTTTTTTCATTTTCTTCCCCAGTTCTCTAGTAAGGGCTAGATACTTGTTTAGCCTTTCACTTTTTTTAACGGCTTCTGCCTCTTATCTGCAGAATAAGACAAATATTCTTCTTTTTCATCTTCGTCGTCGTCATCGTTGTTATTGTTGTTTTTGTTGTTTTTGTTGTTATTATTATTATCATTATTATTATTATTATCATCATCATCATCATGATTATCATTATTATTATTTCCTGTGAGCCTGCTACGAGCTAAGACTATTTGCTATCTGGCTTTTCCATTTCCCCGTCTACTTCAATGAACGTGATTACTGACGCAATAACATGATGCGCTCGGTGATGACCCACGCGCAACACGAAACCTACATTTGTGTGGAGTCCACTTATTTGGAATCCACAGTCTGTTTCAGCACACACCTGTCGTTGTCAGTGTTGCGAACATAACAGGAAAAATCCGGAAGGCTTAAAAATATGTGTAGTCAGGTTGATTAGACGTCGGATGCTGAACCAGGGAAACATTTACAACCCTGGCCATTCGATTCTTGTTTGTTGAGTTTACTTATCAGGCGTTTAATAATATCTGAGCAATAAGATTTTGCAGTATAGTTAGGTAGTGATTGCTGTAAACTAGAGCATTTGAGGTTCAAGTTCGAACGACATTCTAGACGGCTGGTGTTTGTTGTATTGGATTTGCTTTGAATAGAGGATTTCAGTTCGATAAGCTTTCAATTGACAATCATCATCAACATCATCATCATTATCAGTCTTTTAACGTCCATCGTTGGACATAGACCTTCCCCTGGATCTGCCACATTTCTCTATCAGGGGTGTCGCGGAGCCAGTACTTTTTGAATTTATCTAGTTCTTCTCTCCATCTTGTATTCTGTCGGCCTCGGTTTCGCATGTAATCTCTGGGGATCTATGTTGTGAGACATGATGTTCATCGGTTGTCTGTCAGTCTTGCAACATGGCCTGCTCATTGCCATTTGAATTTTCTTGTAGATTCTATGATGTCCCTGACTCCCATTTTCTTCCTTATATACTGTGCTGTCTTGTGATCTCTCAATGTGAGGTTGAGCATGATTCTCTCATGTGCTCGTTGCATGCTTCTCAGTTTGCGGGTTTATGTCTGGATTAGGTTCCATGTTTCAGCTCCATAAGTGACTATCGGGAGGATGCATTGGTTATATTCTCCTCTTTTTAGGATTATTGGGATTGTCTTGTTTTTGATAGTTGAGCTCGCTCTGCCGGAAGCTTGCCATCGTAGGGTGTTTCTCTGCTTGACTTCTTCTTTTGTGGGTTTCATAGAGATTCGTCGTCCTAGGTAGACGTAGTGGTCTACTTTCCCCAGTTCTGCATCTGAGATTTTGACAGTTAAATCCTTATTCTCAATGTGATTGTTGCACATAACTTTCGTCTTACTGAAGTTTATGTGTAGGCTGACTTTCTTGCTTTCTTTGTTTAGTTCATCTAGCATTAGTTAAAGGTCGTGTAAAGACAATGATCTTACTGTAAATTGATTCTGTAATAATAAGTATCTGGAACAGGCTTAGGAATGAGAACGTTTGACAAATCAGATTTTGACTCCGTCTGTTGATCAGTTATGTATGAAGCATTGATGACCAATGTAAACAATACATTTTGTTTGTTATGAATAAAAAGGCTAAAAGGCTAAAGCTTCTGTTAGTACTACTATTAACAAAAGGCATATCGATGTGAACTGTTTTGGTGTACGACTTTTAATCCCGTCTGTTATCATTATGATGATGATGTTATTATCACACCACCAGCAGGTGATGGCTTCAACAATAAGGAAAGTGAAAGTAGGTCTCCTCAATACTCCAGAATCCTCCCCAGTACCCTGGGCGATTTCAGGGGTGCTGCCATCTGTATAGTCTCAGTTCTGCCCCAGATTCCCAGTTCTTCTGGCTGTTTTGCTAGTTTCCTGATGACCGTTCCCAGTACTCCGACCACTATTGGCACTTGCATCACTTCCATGTTCCATAACTTCTTAACCTTCATAGCTATGTCTATCTATTTAATTTTTTACCTTCTTTCAACTTCACCCTGTGGTCAGCTGGGACAGCAAAACCTGCTTTTTTATGTTTTCTTTCTTTATAAAAAAAAAATCCTGTCTTCAGGCTTGGATTGGATTATCGTTTGAATCTCGAAATACTTCCCAAATTTGTAGGTTACATTATAGGACAGATCCTCGTCAGTGCATGTACCAGCGGTTCATGCGGCTAAAGTATAATCCTTTTTAGAGCTCCCTATCGATTAACCTGCCCAATAAGTCATGCCTGTTCTTGTATTCTATTCAGTTTGCTACTCTAGCTCGCTATTTAGTTGAAAGTCTCATTTTTATCCTCACAATCTACATTCGCTGTTCCCTTGAGTTTCGTCAATCTTAGTATTTATATAGTTAGTTCTCATAGCTTCATTTCGGGCAACGATTAGGAGCGGTTCCTCTTTTCATGGTTTCTCTGTTTAGGTTTCCTTTGCGTAGCCATGTCTGTGTTGCCTGATGTACGATTCCTTTGGTTTGCCTTCTGAAAAGTCCTTGCGGTTTTTTCTTCCAATTTTCTTGATGTTCTTGCATTTACTGGTTCTCTAGTCAACCCGTTGGTTCTATTACTGCCTGTAACAACTGCAATAAATCTTTTCTTACGCTGACTTGTATAATCCTCTAGTCTCTCAATCGCTGATTCTATGCAATCATCGATGGTACTAAGACATCTTTCTCCTTCGTTCGTTTTATACATACAGCATGTCGACATCGTGTCTCGAGTGCAAAGCTTTATGTAATGTCGTTAGTTTTCTTGTTCCGTAGTCCAGGTTTCTGAGTTTCCCCCTTGTCCAATTTTAAATGTGACCAGAGTATCACACGATGGAAACTGCCCATGTATTTGTTACTTTGATTAAATTTCTGCTCTATAGTTTGGCTTTAAGTTATTTTCTTGTTCTTCCAAGTATTCTTTGTCTATTTGTGTTTGCTTCAAGGAGGCTTACGTATTTATAGCTTTCGTTTCTGTTGATTACCAGCACAGTATTTATTTATTAATTGAGATGCAATTAACTAGCGATTGCCGGGTTGGAGTTTTGATTGTTTTCATCAAGAATCGGAACATAGCAAGTATGGCTCATGAATTACATAGAGGTATTTCCCCTATGTAAATTGAGGGACTTTCAGTCAATATATACATCTAACAATGATAATAATGCTGAAGACCACATCAAATTACATAATAGATTCTGTTTAATATTATCCAGCTATTTGGTATTATCTAATAAATGTGAATATATATATATATATATATAGTTTATTTTGAAATAATTCTAATGAAAAATGTAGTGCTGTTGAAGTTTTGAATTTTTTTTATTAAACTAATTGGTAGAACACAGAGCAATATTTATTTAATTTTTTTCCCTAATCTCAAGTATATATATATATATATATATATATATATATATATATATATATATATATAACGAAGTAGGGGATCATTACACTAATGCATCTATGTTTCTGTCTCGTTTTGGCTTCTCCAGGCGAATGATTCAATTCATAATAGATCTCTATTCAAGAGGTTTGTGTAGGACCTTCTTTATATTCTACTGATGAATCTTTTCTTTTTCTTTTCCTTTTTTAGAAGTTGGTCATTGTTTGTCATGTTTTTTCCTGTTTTATCTAGTGGAAATGTTTTGCTTTCTGGTAGTTATAAATAATAGATTAGCTGGAGATAATCTTGGCATTTTCTTATAAGTATGTTGTTGAAATATTATTTCTTTGTTATATGTTTCCTCTCGGAGAGTATTTTATTCTTACTTAAATCTGTTTCCCAGTATCAAGATACGATTTTACATGACCTTAGTCATTAGTTGGATTTTTCTAGGTTTAATATGTTTCTTCATATCGAAGACACCCATGAAAAGCATTGTTCTTGAAGTAGCTGGAGGTATAAAACTTAATATCAAGAGTAATGCTGCTACTACTATTGATAATCATAACAAGGGGAATAAGATAGCTATGTTGGTTAATTTCTAATATACCTGTATGTGGAGTGTTGAATTTTGCTTTTCCAGTAGAAACTTTGAACGTTGCCAGCACTTTAACGCTACTTCATTTTTTTATCTAATAATGCAGCTTTTTGTTCTTATATTATTGTCAGAAGTGAGAATTTCAAATTTTTCATTTAGGCATAGGTAACATCGGGTTTCAATGTTCTTGCATGTGTGTATTTGTTTTAATATTTTCCATTTTACTGTGGGTTTTAGGTTGGTATCTATTGGTCTCCAATAATAAATCGACAGTGATGTACTGTTTTGTATATTTCGTTTGTAAATGATGAGATATGTTTGGCTAATCTTAGTTCACAGTGGGTTTCAGATATTCTTATATAATATTTCACTTCTGAGGGTTTTTTTTTTTAGTTAATATTTTGGTTCGGTATACAATATTCTATTGGAGACATTTATTTGGTAAAGGGGGTCCGTTTCTGTTTGTACACTTGCAATCTGTTACTTTTTGCTGTTTCCATTGGTATCAGTTTTAATCACTTTATTGTTATGTATTTTTTTATAAAAATTACCCGTACAACGATAGCCAATTTTCAGTTTTTTCCTGTTCAATATTTTATTCGGTGGATTGCTCGGGGGAAAGTGTTCTTCTATTAATAGTTTATACAAACTAGGTAGAAACATAAACGTGTTATGTAGCGAATTCTCTACTTCATCATATCGTAAGCTCTACTCTAGCTCATGAAATAAACCTGCTACACTTCGGATATTGTATTATATTGTATTCCTGATCTGTAAATCCAACCTAGTGATGCGAGGCGTGTGTAACCCATTCATTGCATCTAAAGAGACTATTGCATTTTACTGTTTGTTTTCCTTAGTTGGGCGTTGGTTGGTGAGTGGGGGTTGAGGCTCCGGGTAGTTGCGAGCGTGGAATGCGACCGGCTCATCCTAGCAATTCAAATGACATTTTTCGATCAATTCACCGAGCGTAATGGTTAATGTATCTGATTATCAATCCAGTGGTCAGCAGATCTTCGTCGTTAATCTTATGAATCAGTTTGGTCTGACGTGACTCTTTATGCTGATCAGACACTAACAACGGTATTTATATTGGTAGGTTATGTATATCATTATTATCCGCATTTTCACATGTTACCTGGTGGTCATTGTTGGAGATTGAATGACAGCGCGTCTTCTCAAGTCCCCAGCCCTCCTGTCAATACTCTCAGTCCACAACAGTCCCGTGTTTTGCAGTTTCATACCGGTTACTTGGTGGTCATCGCTGGAGACTGTGACGTTACGTTTCCTCAAGTCTCCAGCCCTCCTCTCGACGTTCTCACATATCTCAGCAGCGCTGTGGTTTGTACCGTCTCAACTTTCCCCAGTTTTACTTTACGCATGCCTTTCTCATCCTGGTTGTTAGGCCATTGCTGACAACTTGAAATTGTGAGTCTCATATTTCCTGTACTCTCCTTGGTATTCATGTAGTGCTGGGCTCTGCATAGTATCAATATTTTCTGTCATCTCCAGCTCCTGGAATCTTGTTTCCAACGTTATTTGTGAAGTTCCGAGTGTGCTTACTATTATTGGTAGTACCCTGACCTCCATGCTCCAACACCCTTTCCAAGATCTGACACTTTCATAGTTTTTTGCTCTCTCTCTCTCTCTCTCTCTCTCTCTCTCTCTCTCTCTCTCTCTCATCTTCAATAGGTAGCCTATAATTTGGTAGGTTCTCTTTTCCTTGTCCACAACTGCAAGGTTTGGTCCTCTCGCTTGGATCGGGTGACTAGTTTGGGTGTAAAAGTCCTAGAGTAATTTGTGGTTTCTATTATCCAGGACTAGCTCCAGTTTGTGCTGATACCCTTTGTCTGCATGGTTGAATCCCAGTCGTTTGCTTAGTTCCCAGGTTATAACGGTTGTTACATTATCGCACCTGTTCTTGTACTCCTTCTGGACTAGTTTAATACATTCACTAGTTATGTAGTTTAGTGGCTCACCCCTTTCTCCACATAAGTAGTTTGTCTTGGTTTTGTTGATCTAAATCTTGTCATAGTTTGATTCGGTGCATTTGGTTTGGGATGCCATAATGAGGGATCCTTTTCTATCTCCAGGTTTTTCTTTTGTAGCTTTGTCAATGATTGTTCGTCTGCAATATTTTCTGTCTTTTTAATTTCCCATGTTTTTTTGTTTTTTTCGCCATTTTCCCTTCTTTGTTTTATCTTTTCTCACACTTTCCCTTCCTTGTTATTTTTCGTTGTTGTTTATTGCACTATTTCTGGCGTTTTGCATCATGTCTTCCCTGCTTGCTTGCACATACTTTTCTAATCCTGTTCTGACTATTTGTTTCTATGACAATTGGCTTCTATGCTGATGAGTTCTGCTTCACATACAGTCTCCATGTGCCATCTCTGGGGTGTATAGCCTTGTGCATCGTCAAAAGTTCTCTCATTTACCGGTCCATTGATCGGAGTTCATCTTTTGTCCATCCGAAAAATGGATCCGTGTATCTTACGACTAATATGTCCATGTGCTCATTCCTTTTATCAGGCTTCCACTGTTTAGCTTAGTTTCTAATATTTCTAACATAGATATTCCTTTTTAATTTTTTATTTCATCTCTTCCGGTTTTATCGAGTCAAATCGGAGAATCTGTAGGTACTTATATCGGTCCTTTATAGTTGATGCTCGAACGTTTTTCTTCTCCGATAATTCGATTTTCCTATTTTGATCTCCATCCCAATGCCATCGCTATATCTTCTAACATTTTTGAACAACATTTCGAGTTCCTTCTCTGTTCTTTGAGAATAGCGTTATGTCGACCATGAACATGGGGCGGTTGACTTTCTCTCTTGTTTCAGAGAAAAGGCATCCTTTGCTGTTTTTCGATATTTTGTTCAGTGGTATCATAGTACGAATAGATCTTCTTCTTACGAAAAGCCTGACCTCTTGCACGATGCAGAATCAATACATCAACACGTCTATTCAGAAAGGTGGAATCCAAGGTTTTTTCGGTTGTTTGGAACATATCTCAATGATCTGAGAAGCCAAGCAGAAGGAAAGCAAACTGACGGCTGTTTAGTTGGACCTTATAAATGCCTACGGGCCAGTCCTACACAATTCAATCCAGGAAGGACTCAATTACTATTAAATTCCTGCGATTATTCAGGATCAGCCACCGGCAAGGTTTAGACTTGGATTTACGTCGGCCAAATTCGCAAACAACTGGCTTGATCTTTAAAGGCGGAATCCTAGAGAGGTGTACCATCTCCTTTATTCTATGCATAATGGTATCGTGGTCTTCTCATATCAGCAACAGAAAGTGTTATCCGTGGCCCTTCGCTTGTATCACCCAGGTGGCACTTATTAGATACATGGACAAAATCCTGATACTATGTCCAAACAAGGTGGGTGCTGGAAGATAATGTTGCTACTTGGGCAAGGTGTCCTATAATGCAAGTGGTTACAGGGGTATCGTAATGAAGGAAATGGGGAAAATCACAGGTTAAGCTTCAAAATTCAAAGAGAGATCATTGCCTTCATTGGAGATAAACCATTGGAATGCTTTGGAAAGTGTTACACTGCATCTTCAGTGTCAAGAAGCCTTTTGCTCAGACTACTTTGGCTTTTCACAACGTACGAATTCTCCATGACTCTGGTTATAGAGTATAAAGAAGGCTCGGAAACTCGGATGACACACTATACAGACAGATAATCATTGCTACCAGATCTTTTCTTCTCAACCAGAAGACCGAAAGCCAGCCTACTGCAAACTGCCGGATCCTGGGAGATGAGGGTGACAAGGGTAGACGACCACTGTTCTTGAATTCGGTGCACTCAATCATTTGAACGGACGTCGTGCTATGATGAACCGAAGTTCGAATGATTCTTCTAGTTGAGCGGGCAGTGTCGTGGGAGGAGGATTGTGTGGACGCCCACGAGAAAAAAGCCCTGAAATACCAGCCTCTGGTCGAGGGGTGCATGAACTAAAGATGGCAAGCATGATTGTTCCCTATGTAGGCTGACTGTAGAGGCTTCCCAGCAAAATTATTGTGGCAGTTGTTATCAGCACTGGACCCGGACCAAAAGAGACAAATATAGCTCGTAGAAGGGAGGAAGAAGCGTGCTTCGTGCTGGATAAGGAGCAGGTAAGAGGTTGAAAATTTGATGCCAAAGACAATCTGGTCACCACTGCTGACCCACCAACTGGAAGGTGTTGTGGTGAAAGGGTTGAGATGCCCAATGAAGGTTTTGTACCATCCGACGAAAATCGTTCTGGAACTAACAGGGGTATTATATAAATGTGTTGTCTTCTTTTGTCCATTCTTTCGTCTCGTTTTGACCAACAGTTGCTCAGTGACGACTAGCTCCCCTGAAATCCATCGAAAGAGCACTGGCCAGCAGTCACGGGATGACGACTAGGTTCCCCTCGAAAGCCAACAAAGGAGCCCCTTTCAGTTATGATGTACAAATCTAAAATTTGAGCTTCATTTTTGTTTATTTTGGTTTGGTTGTACTGTCATATTTGTTTGGTGTGAAGTGTTGTAAGATGGCACCAGTGGCCTACAGTCACTCGGTAATGACTGTGTCCCTCCTGAAGGCCATTGAGATAATATGGGCTGGAGTTTGAGCCAGCAGTCGTAGATTGATGACCAGGCCCATCCTGGTGGCCAATCTTGGAGTTGTGCCCCATTTTTGCATCATTTTGATCTGCTGTATTGTCATATCTGTTATATATGTGGTGCTGTAAGGTAGCACCAGTCCCTGGTGGCCAACTGTGTCCCTCCTGAAGTCCATTAAGCTAACACGAGCCGAAGTTGTGGTGAGCAGTCAGACGATAAAACTCTTAAGATGACCATCAAAGCCAATGGGAGAAAGAGTGTTGTTGTCCTCAGTCTGCACATGTTTTTGAAGTTTGGGCGACTGACCTTACCTTTTGAATCGAAGTTTCACAAGTCATGGCACACCGGTTGGGAAGTGGGAGTGAGATCTCGAGGTCCTACATTTTTTGTTGGAGTTTTCTCCGCTGAAACAGATTCACAAGCCAGCTGTAGAGGTCTGTAGAGGCCTTTAAAAAAGTAGATTTAAGCTCAGGGCTTAGCTCCCCCGCAAAAGTTTACAGTTTGGGTTTCTTTTTTTTTTTTCTTACTTCCCGTTTTCTTTTCCTTTATGATTAATAAGTTTCAACGAATGAATTCCAGCAGCTTGTGTTTTGACAGTTGCAGAAATTTTTTGGAGATTACTATTATTTATTTTTCTTTCTTCCCCCCCCGTCTAAGCTTGTTCTACCAACTCAATTCCTTCTAACATTGAGATGATGGATTATAAACAAATATTTGGAAACGGAAAGGCTGTTGTAGTAATAGGTACGTAAGTAAAAAAAATATATTAATTCAAATGGATTACCCAATCGAGGCCAGAAGACCAGATCTAGTGGTAGTAAACAAGGGAGAAATGTGTCAGATAGTGGAGTGCCCGAGGTTTATTACATTTTCTCTCGAATTATAACGCCGTTAAGTAAAAAAATGCTTACAAATATAATGTATATTTTACTGATAATGAATTATTTGAGCGAATTTATTGCAACAATTAACATTGGGTATTTTCGCTACGACCGTGAAATTCAATCGGTTCCGCTTGTTACATTGTAACAGTAACTATAGTATATACAGTATGCCTCCGATTTCCTACACTCCCCAAAACATAGCAAATACTAAAATGGGAGTTTGTTGGAATTTGGGAAACGGCTGGTAAAAAAGAAGAAAGCATATATGAGAAGCACTTATATTTTATCGAGCAATATTTAACCCGACTGAGAATGTTACCGTTCCTTCAGATGAGTGAGGAAAGCTGAATGAATATTTGAGCCATGACTGATTAGAGGACATATTGTAGGATATGAAGGTGATGGCTGTGCCCATCATCATTGGAGAACCTGAAACGGTACTGGAAAGCCTTGCTTAGAACTGTTATCAAAACAGATTTTGGAATCTGAAAGAACACAACGAGTTCTGGAGTATTGAGAAAACTTGTCACAACGAGAGCCATCAGATACAAATGGTATGAAATTTCATTTTTCTTTTTCAAATATGGATATAATTTTTTGTCGAATTGATAAGTTTTCAATTCAAAATTTTTAAAAATAGAGAGAGTAGAATTATCTGCTAAAATAGTCCAGTTGTAACTTTTCAGTGTCCATGTGTTATCGCCTTATTTTTACCTACCTACCTACCTACCTACCTCTGGAGGATGCACATACAGCTTCACTACTCCTCCCCCAATACTTCATTTTAAGTTATGCGTTTCCACGACACCAAATCGAAGTTTGTAACGTTCTCTCTTATCATATAATGTTGCATTCTAGTGTTGGCCCTTGTGAAAACTAGTTGTTGATGTTTTGCAAGTCTAAGTGTACCGTAAGGAGAATAGATGGGTCGTGCTTACCGGAAAAACTTAGTGAGTCATGTGGGGCTACGAGATAGGCCGAAAATTTTAAAAAAGAACTGTTCGCAAATACTTTTGTAAACCATCGTTGTGTCACTTTTTTCTCCTTTTTTTTTTTTTTTCATTCTTGTCTAAAATGCTAACAACGTATAACAAAAAAAAAAACGCTTCATTTTCTGTGTCAACCGGGAATACCCTTATTTCAAAACATGAATCTTTTCTCGGGTGAGAAAAGGACCTGTGGGGATAGAAAGTTGGTCAGTCTTTTCTCCTCTGGCTAAACCATATGAAATGATAATAGAAACATTTCTTTTTTTTTAACATAAGATTACAAATTAGTTAACGAAACATGGAAATGGTTATTGTCCATACCTATGTATGATTTTACGGTATGCATAAAGCTTTTACTTCACTTTCAGAAGATCGCTTTTTATAGTGTCAGGTTTGATGACACAACAAAGTCAATAAGATCTATTACACAGACAGGCCACCTCTGTTGATGATTGAGAAAGTGGCAAGAGCTAAGCTGAGGTCGCATTACGGACGGATCAAATTATCGTCGATTGAACCTTATGTTGAACTCAAGTGGCTTTATCGGAAAGTGTCGCCGATTTGTAAACGTTAATCGCAGATCGAGACGTTTGAAACACATGTAACTATGTCTCGACTCTTCTCGCAGCAGAAACGTCTGGCGTCACATGGCCATAATATATAAACGAAATTTAATACAATTTAATTTATTCAAAACAAAGATAATTACACCAAAACTTTCTTCTCAAAAAAGTGGTCAAGAAAGTAGACTATTCGAAAATAAATTTTAAAAAAATTGTAAGTATTTTTGGGTACTTTCAAATAGCTTAGTTACCCCCATCGACGGCCTCGTAGTAAAATAAACACTTTTTTGATCAAACTAAGAAGAAATGTTTCAACCTGCATACTCAAGCATCGAACAATATCTAAGATATACGGAACTCACAATTGATTTATGGCTCAACTACAAAGCAAAAATTTAGTCATTTTTTTCGAAACTATTCATTAGCAATTTAGAAAAGGGAGGGATGTGGAATACTCTCTCCTGTTCTCAATGGCTACAACATTCATGTCTATGTAAATTCAAATTTGGGGAGGGAGGCAGGATCACTTCCCAATGGGACATCTATGATCTGATTAGATAATCTATTTCTTATTTTGAAGTGACATTCCTCGATAAGATGACTAACAATCGCTTCAAGGGTAGAGCACGTAAAGAAAGTCTCAGAGTTTGTAAACCTGATATATTTACTATTTCCTCCTGCAAATATCAAGTCTATTATTCTATTTAATTCTTTGATAAGATCTTCATGAGAAATATTTATGTGAAGAGTACTAAAATCGTTGGGTTGAGATAAATTTTGCACCTCTATGAGTATTTGTAATATCAAATTTTCATTCAACCGCAGTAGAATTTTCAGCTACCCAAAAGAGATTTAAATTACTATAAAATTTAATTTTAATATGGAATTTCTGTACTTAGTTGTATATTAAATTGAAAAATTTAGAAACTGCTTTGCTGAAATGTTTGGTATTGCAAACAATAAAACGAGCACCTATTTGATCTTTATTCATTTGGGTATCAATAGATAATTGGTAACTTCTGTATTTTTTCATCTATTTTGAGTCCCGACTTTTCACTCTGTACTATATTATTAAATATGATATTATCTGGTTCACAAGGAAATACTTCATACGTAGATATATTAGTTATTTTTCCAGATAATTTATTTCTAATAATTTGATTATTCTAATTTCAAGATTTTTTCCAAGTCCTGAGGTGTTTTATTGTGATCAGTCATGAAGTCTTAAGAGATCCTATGGTGCAACTTTCATTGTTAGGTCATAATTCGAAGGTAAAATAACCAATCTGGGCATCCCATTCGAGCCCAAACAGAGAAGAAATTTATATATATGGTCATTATATGTATGGACTAGCTGAAATTGACCTGACCTTTAACAAACCTCTAGAGTTCTTCATATATCAGCATCACCTATCCTAGTGTCAAAGTTTTTGTATTAAGACTATATAAAACCACCACTAAAACTTATGTTCATTCCGTAGGGAAGTTACACACATACAGAAATTTGCAGTCGTTAGGGTGTAACCTCCTCCTGTATGCTAAAATTGACCTGACCACGAATTGACCGTTCGAAATCATCAAAGATTAGCTTCATCTATCCTGTATTCAGCATGAGATCGAATTACCTATGTACACACATTTGTAGTCCTTAGAATGCAACTATCTCCTTTAGATTTGAAATTACCAAAATTGACCTGAACCTAAATTGACTGTTGGAACTCGCCAGAGGTCATCACCATCTACCCTATGTTCATTCTGGGAACAAGCTACTCTGATACCTGGATTGGTAGCTGTCCCTGTTTAATTTGAAAATGCCAAAGTCAACCTACTCTTAATTGGCCGTTATGGGTAAATAAAGGTCATCGCTACCTAGATTTGAAGAGGCCAAAATTTACCTTTTTATCAAATGTCAAAATTACCCTTACCTAAAGTTAACCTTTTGCGTCACCAGAGGTCATCACTTTCTATCCTAGGTTTAACCTAAGGCCTGGTCACAGATACACAAATTTGCTGGCCGTAGGTGATATCCATCTCTGTTCGAAAAAAAAAACTGCCAAATTGACCTGAGCCAAAATTGACTATCATAGGTCACCAGAGGTTGCACCACTTATCTTATATTCACCATGGGGTGAAGTTACCTCCGTACACAAATTGGGGACCTTCGGGTTGCTGCCGTCTGCTTTAGATTTGAAAATGCCAAAATTGACCTGATCCCCAACAAAATAAATATGCCCTTAAAGAGGTCAGTATCGCCTATCCTACGTTTTTCTTGGTGTTAAATAATGCTTGTACATAGATTTGCAGCTTTTAGGATGCAACTGTCTTTGTTAGATTGGAATAGGCAAAAAATTTACCTGACCACAAATTTACCTTCAGATGTCACTAGAGGCCATTGTCACCTGTTCAATGTTCATAGTAGGGCTAAGTTCTCCTCATACGTACATTCTCGGCTTGTAAGTTGGAGCCATTTAGTAGACTTTGAAAAACAAACAAACATTTGTTGTCTTTTTAATATTAGATACAACTTGTTCGTTCGTTTTTTTTTTCAAATGACAATAACGCACTGCAGACTTCCCATGAATGCTACTTGTTCGAAGAGAATAAAAAGTGGTGTTCCTGTTCGTTTATATACCGTTGGATTTGGTGATTCTATCACCGATCGAATCGGTCAAAGCTATCAAAAACGAAAAAAAAAAGTTCCTTTTTATTTTTGCTGACATCTTGATTGGTGTTTTTTTTTTTCATTGGGGAAAGTGATTGATGAACGAATCAATTAATGATCCATTTCTCTATAATACGAGGTAATCTCGGGAAATGGAGATTTGATTGATGATTCCACAGACGCCACTCCAAGCGTGGAAGCTGGAGAAGTGGATCAAACGCAATGAGGTGTGTTAATGGACAGAGTTGAGAAAGAAAAAAAAATTGAGGAATGAATTAAGGAAAAGAAAGAACAAGGATAAATAGATAGTTTGTAAGCTCTAATTACTCAGCGAAGCGGAATCGATATAGCGAAGCATAAAATGTGGAAACAGCAGAAAACACTAACAATGATCTGCAAAACTATCTTGCTCTCCATAGCTCTACAGCAGACGACCAGATAGATAGATAGACATGAATAGATCGAGATATATCATCATCATCATCATCATCATCATCATCATCATCAGTCTTTTAACTTCCGTCGTTAAATATAGATCTTCCCCGGGATTTGCCACAATTCTCTATGATCGGCGTTGCGAAGCCAGTATTTCCTGAATCTGTCTAATTCATCTCTCCATCTTGTGATCTGTCAGCCTCAGTTTCTCATGTGATCTCTAGGGATCTATGTTGTGAGTCGTGATGTCTATCGGTTGTCTTTCATTCTTGCAACATGGCCTGCCCACTGCAATTTTAATTTTTTGATAGTTTCTATGATGTCTCAGACTCCCATTTTCTTCCTTATATACTGTGCTGTCTTGTGATCTGTCGATGAGAGGTTGAGCATGATTCTCTAATATTGCCAAAATGAGAGTGGTATACGTAAATTCTGAGATAAATAGACTGGTGGGCCACTCAATAGAAACCGTACCATAATCAACGTCTATTGGCAGCATATCGAAGTGGGTGATAAAAAAAAAATTCGAAAAAAAAGGTGATCAACGAATTAGTCACTTCTCTTGCCTCGTCTAAATGAATAATCAGAAAGCAAGCGTGAATTCTGTTGGATACAAACTAAGTAACCAATTCAAGATGAAATTACATTGCAAATTCCCTGCTTACTAAACAAAACCTATCCAGGGGGGATTTGAAAAAAGAATTCTTGACTTAATGAGGAGATAAGGAGTGAATATTTAAAATTTCAACTCTTTAGCCACATTGATGCAGCCTGTATACATACATATACGGCTAAACCAGCTTAAAAACTGAAGAAACTTATCTTGACAGTTTTGGAGTCAGTTTTTGTTGACAGTTTGCCAACAGATTGATGAATAGATAGCTCTAACAATGGATATCTAGAGATAGGCCAATCTAAATATAAAAATCAATCGATCGATAGATTGTTTTAAAAGAATCACTTTCAGCTTAATGGTCTCAAGAATTTATTTCATTTTAATGGCCATCACATAAATTGATAGTATTCAATTCGCAAAAGTATCTTGGGACGCAGCAAAAAAGAGAAGAAAGACGATTTCGAAATTGGCTTCCAGGGATATAAAGATAATTATGAAATTTACGAAGCATCAGTTATTTTGAAGAAACAGAGTTAAGCTGCAAATAATAAATCGTAATGTAATAAGTGAGTATTATGGATAACCATACAGTGTAGTTCATAATTAGAATCTGTTGGGCTTTAGCTCAGTTCGAGACATGTTTTGACATATTTTCATTCAAAGCAACGTAAAAAATAAATTTCATTCTAACGACGTTGTAATTCCAAAAGTAACAAGCTTAGCTGTTCTGGAGTCGAAAAAAAAAATAGAAATCCCTGCCTCATACAATATCATTCCAAAACTGCAAATCTCATTTCAAGTCATTTATCAGTAATTCCTACAAATGGGATTTACAAACTACAGCAAAATAAGTCGACCTGAGTTAGGCTTTTGACGAGGGAATGAATCTGTCATCAGTTTTTGCGTATTGCTCTACGTCACTGTTCTTAACGCCAATGGTTTTTACTCATAGTCATGAACTGTTTCAACGACATATTTTGTAGCACAGGAGTTTTCACCGAACAAATGGAACAAAACATTCTTATACTCGCTTATTTTTAATTTTTGCTACTGTTTACTTTCATCTTAATTGTTGTTGCTTTTTATTGCAACTAAACAATTACGATGAAGGTAAATAGTAACAAAAATTAATAATAATTTTCGATGTACTGGAATAGACACAAAAATTTGTTTTTTTTTAAACAAAAAGCGTATTGTTATAGTCGTGAAGATTACAGGAAATCCTTTCGTTAACCAAGCTGAACATAATTTCCTAAGATTCACTTGAGAACGGGGACTAATTTACCTTTAAACTGATCCAATTATAAATAGGTAAAACCATTTTAATAAAAACAAAACAAAACGTCTATATTGAATGGGCAACGATTGATGTCTGTTTTGACCCATGGCTATCGAGTTCATTCCGATATGACGTCTCCATATATTTTTTGTGCATCCTGCCTTCAAAATGCATTCTGGAATTGAAACATCTTAAATTTGAAAGTCTGACTAATTGCAATAACAAAGTCAACTCTCGGAGTTTGACAATATGAATATGTGGTATAGAAAGAAAAATTGCTGGAAAAAGAGTTGTCAGAACAAAACATTCCAGAACAAACAAATTCTTCAAGGATGTAATACAAATTCCAATTTCCTTTTCTTTCTCTTTCTGGTCGCGAGTTGAAATTACATGACGTCATAGTATTACTTTTTCCTTCCCCCTCTCAATATACCATTTTTAAATCTGGATGTTTTAAATTTGAATGTCAAACTAATTACGATAGAAAAGTCAACTACCTGGGAGTTTGACAAAAGTGTGTCCGAGGGTGAATCAATAAGTCCATGGTCTGACGTTGTTATTAGCTGAATTTTGATCTGAAAATATAGAGAATTTTACAAGTACAAGACTATCTGCTTTGGGGAAGAGCTTCCTTTTTTCTCCCTCAATAAGATTGTTTAAGTTGGTCATGATAAGATTGCTTCGGCAGGAGAATAACGTAATGACATTATTCCATGAATTATCCGAACTAGTATCCCCATCTTCGTTGTTTTGATCACAACGTTTCGGTTGGTTCGCTCTCTAAGCTTTTTAGCATTTTATAGAATTGTGATAATTTATTCAAATTATTACAATCATCCTTGTTGTTTTGGACATTTAATTTTGACAAAGGCATTTTTGACCATAATAGTATGATCCAAAGTTCTGAGATGAGAAATAGTCATTATTACCTTTTTTTCCGAATGATATCTTCATTTTAAACGTTTGAATTACAGCGTTTCGGTTGATGTGTTCTCTGGCTTCTGTCAGATGTGTGTCACATTAAGCGGCCTTTAAACCTAGTTCACAATTCTTTTCTTAACTTTATATTAGACTACAACGATTCCAATTTTGCACCAAAAATGAAATTCATGGAAAAGGCAAATCTTTGGCGTTGAAATAGGTGAATTGGTCCTTGTAAAGGGTGATAAAAGTTTGCTGAAACAAGGTTCAGCTATTATTAAAACGCCACATACAGTGCTGACTAAGAATCAAGATGCGAATAATATTCCATAAACTTATGGAATAAGATTTTTTCTCCAAATTATTCTATAGTTATAACACAACCAACTTGGCAGGTAAACCTTACTGCAATTTACAATTTACTCAATCTAATTCTAATAGATTTATTCTCTGAATCATCCGAATTAAACACTTTACAAATGCTGCTATTTAGGAAAAGTCTTGCAAGAACTGATATGATAATGTCGATCTTGAATTATTTTAAACACTTTGGTAAGGATATGAATTCTGAATTTTAAACTACCTTAATCACATGTCTGTATCCTTGACTTTTTCGTAGCATGTCAGAATCAATTGATTCAAATATCTGATGTTATCTGCTCAAAAATGTGACCAGAAAGTCCTTTCAGTTCAAACTCTTATTTCATACTCTTGATTTTTGTCGTTACCCTCAAATATCATCATAATCAAGTGAATGAAAATAAGATTGTTATACAACTGTATAACTTTTTTTCAGGAATCCAGAACACTCATTAATCCGGAAGAAGATTGAAGTAATTTTGTGAAACAGCTGCTCACCATCAACCTCAAAAAGGGACGCTTACTTTTATTGCATTTGAGAACCTCTTTAGCCTTAAATGCCACCTTTCTTTCTCGTTCTAAAAGATTGGTCAGATTATTATGATATTTATTCAAAAATTAATCGTTGAAGCGTCTCTTCCATATTTCGATAACAATTTCAAAATAAGAAAAAGAAAAACATTTTTCCTTTTTTTCTATTTATCTTCTTCTTCTTCTTCTTCTTCTTCTTCTTCTTCTTCTTCTTCTTCTTCTTCTTCTTTTTCTTCCCATCCTTTAAACACTTCCCCAGATAATTTTCTAAAAATAGATGACTGATCGTTTCTTTAGAGGCTGCCATTTCAGTAATTCTCCACCAGATGGTACCACTTCTCGAGAATTAAAGTATCACCACCCATGCATTGCTCAGAGTGTTTTTAAAGGATTTGTAATAGTTTGAAGTTCGATCGATAAACACAATGGATGATTCTGAAACTATTCGACGGCTACTTTCATAACACCTCGGTTGGGGAAAATCGTTTGCATTCTTAAAAATTTCTAGTGAACCCTTTATGTACCTGTTTGTTCGATTTCTTTTCTCTACAACGACAAAGAAAGGAAAATATCCCATTGATTGATAAATAAGGATGTAGTGATCAAAATAATTGTTCAATTCTTTATAGAAAAAGATATCAAAGGGTTCGCCCCTTTATGAGGAAGCCTGTTGTAGAGTTCGTCTTAAAGAATATTGAAAGTTCAATTATAACAGGTTTCCCTCCCAACGTGTCTCTGTGTCAGACATAGTTGAGTATAGTAAACATTTACTTGTAGCTGCCTACGTAGAGGGATAGTTATTACTTAAAAATTTCAAGACTGAGCTATTAAGGTGCTCAATGTTCGAATCTTTAATTTTAAAAGAGAAAAAGGCGTATTCATTTTCATTCAGAAATAAGAGAAAACTATCGGGAAGTGTCAACCAAAACTGGCTGGCTACGTATTCAGTCATAGAAATCTTGGGATGTATTAATCGCTGGAAGGTGTTAAGACCAAAACTAGTGAAGATATTCTACCCTCACTAAGTGTCCCATTATTGTGATCCTACGAAAGATTTGAAGCCATTACTACTGACGATATTCTATCCTCACCAGGTGTCCCATTACTATAGCTAAGCAAGTGAAATACCCTATCATAGAGCGTTGAATAACAAGTTACTCTTATAACTATACCTGTAGAAATTAGTTTTATTTTTGCTGGTTCCACACCTATTATGGCTCTTTAGCTAATTAGGCTGAGGTCATTGAGTATTTTGATTGAAGATATCCATTGAAAACTATTATCAGTTCATAAAAAGGTTTTTTTACTCAAAATAACTGCAAAGTTTGTATAATTTTCATTTTGAATTTTTTGGAACAAACATCTATTCTGGCTGGATGTCAAACTCATTAATTTTCCTCTGCCGTCGTATATATATATATATATATATATATATATATATATATATATATATATATATATATATATGTGTGTGTGTGTGTGTGTGTATATATATATATATATATGTGTGTGTGTATGTGTGTGTGTATATATATATATTCGGATATTGTGCGTAAAAAATGACGGTGTCATTTACATATGGATCAGTACTCGCCTAAGATCAAAGTATTTTTGTGCTCTGCTGAGGAACAAGGAGTAGCTCCTCGGCCCTCCACCTTTGATCCAAGGAATGCAGTATCCGTGCAGTCTGCATGGAATAAAAGCATAGCTCCTCATCCTTTCCGATAATGATCAGAGCATACAATTTGTGTACTCATTGGAATATGAATATATGTAAGGGACGTTCCATTGTCTGTACAAACTAAGCAGAGACTGTGAAAAGTAATACGTCTTTTAACGTCCATCATTGGACAGAGACCTTTCCCAGGATCCACCAGTCCTATCTATCATGGTTTTCGCGGAGTCAATGCTTTCTGAATTTGTTCAGTTCGTCTCTCCATCTTGTATTCTACCGGCCTCGGTTTCGCATGTAATCCCTGGGGATCCAAGTTGTGAGTTGTGATGTCCATTGGTTGTCTCTCATTCTTGCAACACGACCAGTCCATTGTCATTTGATCTTTCTAAAGGATTCTACGATGTCTCAGACTCCTGTTTTCTCCTTGATATACTGTGCTGTCTTTTGATCTCTCCATGTGAGGTTGAGCATGATTCTTTCATGTACACGTTGCATACTTCTCAGTGATATATATATATATATATATATATATATATATATATATATATATATATATATATATATATATGACCTTCTTTATGAGAATTGTTTGCAAATCTGTCTAACTAAAAAAAGAAGAAACAACCAAGTATCTCAAGCATACACCTGAGGAACAGCAGTGACTGCCCTGGCGAAATGTTTGGAGTGAATAAAATACGAAAGTGTGTACAGTAATTCGAATTCATTGAATAATACCGATACTTTATCTCAGGACTTCAGGCAATACAGGGATGGTTGAAAAGCGCACTACCTAAAACGTAGAGATCAAAACAACAAAGATAAGAATATTAGTCCGAATAATTCTCTAAATAATGGCATTATCTAACCCCAGATTTCTTTTAAAAGCTCAGGATACGATTAGTCTAGGTACAAATGTCTTCATCTCAGAAGTAGTTCAGAAAACATTAGACAGGTCACAATATTTAGGTTTCCCCATTTTCACAATCTTTCCGGTAGACTGGCGTGTCAACATGCCATGAAGATAAAGCGCTTGAACATTTGTTCCACCTCCTGACGTCCGTCTCCATAACTTATTCAGACATAGAGCAATAGAGCTCAGTAATGATTTCGAGTCACTTGATTCATATACCCGATACTGTCTCCTCGAAGAACATTAAATCTGACTGTCTCATCATTTCAATAGTTTGTATTTCTCTTTATTTTATCTATCAGCAGTTTATAAGTTAACTTCTGTTCCGATAACTCTTATGCCACTCTGCACCTCTTGGATGTAATCGAAAAACTTCTCGAACATTTCCCGTGCGCTCATAGAATGGCAAAATGATTATTAGTATCACATCTGCAATATTTAGGCCTCTATTCCTTTGAGGCTCCATAAGAACAACCCTGAGCCAGACATGGATTTGCTCAAGTTAATATTAGAAGATAAGAGACAATGAATCAATTAACAGAGAAGGGAAAAGTCAGGTTAAGTCAGTTAAAGTAGAATGTCGCTGACTTCACTTTTTTTCATTTTGGTTTTATTTTATAATATTCTCTCTTCCTTATACTCTTAATTTATTCAGTGTGATGCACCGTCATCATTCAAGAAAGAGCATGCAGTATGTATAACGTAAGAATATTAGTAATTAAAAAAGTAACCCTTTCACTAAAAATCTGATCAAAACATCAACTCACAATGAATAATGCACACTGGTAGGAGGTCATTGAAGCTATTCTGATAAATATCAAAGATCTTAAGTTACTATTAATATTTAAACTGCTATCATTTCCGCCAACGAAATTGCGTTGTGACAAAGCTGATTTGCGAAGCGCGACTTAGCTTGTTAATACGTTGTCACCCCATCAGTAATGAAGTCTGAAGACAGAAACATAGGAGGAATTAATGCGGTGACTAATTGGAAAATCCCCTCTAAATAAACGTTTGGCCAACCTATCATGTAAGAAACGGTGAAAAGTCAAATGCAAATTTAGGCTCTCTAATTGCAAGTAAACCTGTCCGGTAAATCCTGCTTTGAGGCAAAACAGAAAAGGTGCATTACGTCTACGTATGCCTAATCCTTGCGTTGAAAGTCCAGTATTGATCTGCTCTAACACGCAAGGTCAAAAGAACAAACGGTATTCTGTCAATATGACGAGTAAGGAAGGATGAATTGACAATAAAAGAGAATCGACTGACGAACACGCGTATAGATACTTTGAGAACTTGTTGCAGAACAATGGTATACAAGCCAATCTAGTAAGATCATTGCCTGTAAGTTCGATCTGCACTATTGATGTTCTCGAACCCACTACTAAAAATTCCAAATATCTTTTTTTTTTCAACAAAATGGAGTCGACTGCCATTGAGCGATTGTTGGCAAATAAGTATCACAGAGCATTGCAAGTGTGGTAATTCCAATTCTTTCTGAATTTAGGCTTGAAAATACTAAATGCAGTAAATGTCAACAAAAAAGCCTCCTGCAATAGAATGATGGTGAGTTAGTCAGACTTCAACAGTCCGAACCTCTCTAGTCGACTCACTATTGTGGTCGTGAGTCAGACTAAACTATGGTTAATGAATATGCATGCCGTAGGATGATAACCAGACAGTCTCAAAAGCCACTGGTAATGTGATGAGTTAAATCTCCTCTTGGTTCTTTATTACTGCAACCCTGTATCAAACCAAAGGGAAACATAAATACATAATGCACACACTTATTACAACTATATCATATGTGTAGATTGGCGTTGACCGTAGACGAGCGGTTAGCTTGTTAGTGTTGCGAGTCATTGTTAATATAATGAGTTCGATTCTCGCTGCATACTTTGCTATTGTTGCCTTGTGCCAAACTAATACAAGCTTAGTGAACAGCATCTAAACTCTTACACACATATGTATATGTGCGAGTGAGCTTGTTTGTGCGTACGTGCGCGTGATGGTGGAGCCGAAGAGCTGGCTCTTTATGACTCACACCTGTAAGCATCTCCTCGTAGGTATCCTTAGACACAAATGACCTTTTATTAATATCATATATGAACGGTTATTGATAGTTTCCTGGAAGAATTCGTAATGCAATATGAAGCTATATCGATCTATAAATCATCATAAATGTCACGGCAGTCGGTACTCTTTCACATGTGAAAGTTTCTCGTTTCCCATCGCTTTTTCTGAAAATTGCCTTTGAATATATTTTATACAACAATTAACTTTTGACCATGGACTCTGGTGTATTTCATGGATATTTTATCTGAGCAATTACGCAACTACATGCTGTCTAAGAGCTCTGCGAATGTTACCAGAGTTATTCCTAATAGCATCGTGACCAAAGATTCTAGCAAATGATGAGAGTCGTTGGAGCAATGAATACGCTCAGTGCTGTACTCATATAAAAACGTATGTCTGTCTGTACTGAGCCTTCGGGTTTACCTGATTTAACCAAGATTGAAATTACCAATTCTTATTTTCCGAATATTTGATACTCTCCTAAACTTTTTTAAAACTATGGGATAGAAACATACAAGTTATAAAGATTTGAGTGCATTACGAGTTTGCAATGTCTCACCTTTCATCTATGACTGATTTAAAGAGTAATAGCTGCATTAAAGTGGTATCATAATGAAGCAGAATCTATTTTATTCACTTTTGTGCAAACCTTTTTCAAACCACTCAAAGAAAATGAGCTGTTTCGTTCATGAAAATTTCTTTCTTTCTTCAAATGTTCCAAACGTCATCATTATCAATTTTTTTAGCGTCTATCGTTGGACATAGACCTTCCCCAGTATTCGCTTCTCTGTCATGGACATCGCGGAGCCAGTACTCTCTGAATCTATCTGGCTCATCACGCCATCTGAGTTTCTCTCAACCACAAGTGCGTATATGATCTCTTGGGATCCATTTTGTGAATCGTGATGTCAAGCAGTTGTCTGAAATTCTTGCCAGCCCATTGCCATTTGAGTTTCTCATACCTTTTCAATGATATCTTGGACTCCTGTCTTTTTTTCTGATATATTGTGTTGTCTTATGATCTCTCCATGTGAGTTTTAGCATGATTCTCTCGTGTGCACCTTGTGTGGTTCTCAGTTTGAGGGTCAATATAACACTGCAAAAAACTTATACTTTTTGCCACTAAATTTTTTATATTTAACACAATCTTTTACACTATTTGGCTCAGAGAAATAATTGACTCATTATTTTTATTATTATATTGTAAGAAATAGGTAAACAGATATTTGTGTATTTCAATATAACAAGGGTTTGTATATGTCTTTCGCAGCGGCCTCACGTGCACAAAATTCTGATGATGATTTGGGGTAGAAATTTAATTGTTTCTCTTGTGTGTATTCCTTGAGCAACATTTTCACTCTTCTGTATTCCGGATCTTCTCGGTCTTCTCTCCATTCTTTTTCGCTTCAAATGCAAAGAAAAGAGAAAATGATTACGAAAGCAAGAACAAAAGTTAAAAAATAAATAAATAAATGAAATCTGTAACCGCCCTAAACTTTTGGAAATGACTCAAAGTGAAATTTCAATCATTCCAGAACAGATTACACTATCATTTCCTTTTTTGTTTCGAAAATATACATGATTTACTCAAGAAGAAGAAGAAGAAGAAGAAGAAAAAGAAGAAGAAGGAGGAGGAGGAGGAGGAGGAGGAGGAGGAGGAGGATCTAGATTGGTAGATACAAACGGACGGGGACAAATGAATACATTTATATACTTTGTGGACATTGAAAACTCTTTCCGTACATGAATTCACCTACTGATACGTAATGGAAGATTATACTTCACCAATCTCCTGTGTAAGGAACGTTTATATGCCCTGACAATCAGCGTTCGGTGTCAGAGGTTTTAATTAGACTCGAATAGTTTAAAGGCGTCCTACAGAAATATATAACTATCTCACTTGATACGAATAGATAGATAAATAGATAGATAGATAGATAGGTAGATAGATATATACGAATAAACTTAGATAAGTAGTTCATAGCAGAGGTCTTAATAGAAAGATAGATAAATAAAAAACAGGCTAGGATAGATAAGTGTAGACTGACCGAAATAGATGTATGGATGGATTTAACAAGCACTGTTATTTAGAGGAATGTCGTATCAAGTATGTAATGTAAAACCTGAAACTGGGGAATTAGCAAATCACAATGCCCCAAATCTTCGCCGTTCACAAAAGAATGGTTATATTTTTAGAGTCTCTCTCTCTCAATTGGCTTCTGAACAACTAGAATCGAAACAATTGGAGAAATATCATAATCCCTACAGTATTGTAGTAGGATTTATTCGTCGCTAATGAGAATTCTTAGGGTGTTTTATAATGATGGAACCGTCTTTTTGACATGTTGCAGAATGAAGGACAACCGATGGACATCACAACTCACAACAGACCACATGCGAAACTGAGGCCGTCAAAATTCAAGATGGAGAAAGGAATTAGAAAAATTCAGAAAATACTGACTTCGCAACGCCCATGATAGAGAAATGTGGTGGATCCTGGGTAAGGTCTATATCCAACAACAGACGTTAAAAGAATGATGATGATGATGATGACGATGATGACGATGATGATGATGATGATGATTCAAACGATTCAAACGATTCAAACTATTTTAGATCTAAAAACAATTATTCAAGACGAAAATCACAAAAAAATGTTAATTACAGATACATCATAACTTTGCAATGGATGTTAAAAGTGATTTTCTCTAACCTGGATTTAGGTTCGTACCGGTTTCCTTAAACTGAAAAAGGACATCGTTGAGACAACATAAAGTGATGGATGCTCGAATGAGACTATCATGTGATGCAAGCATTAGAACATTATCTCTGAGTACAGAGTTGCCTAATCACTGATATTGTAGCATTAAATTTCCATGCTCGGTTGTGCCCTTAATTAAATACTATATATATATATATATATATATATATATATATATATATATATATATATATATATATATATATATATATATATATATATATATATAGTAACAAAAAATCCGTGATAAACCGCAGGATATCTAGTTATTAGTTATGATATAAAGGTTTTATTATGTAATGTTAAATCGATGTGATTGATATCCATCTCTGAATTAAGTGCATTGACAAGGAAGGATATTATGCTGAAAAATGAATGTTTTTAATGTAAAATAAATCCATTTATATCATCGAGGACTGGACATTTATTTATTTATGCATGTTATATTCATAAATACTGAGGGCTTTATTTTGGATAATTAAGGATAAAAGTCATTACATCGGCATTACCTCTGGTTCAACCAGCATATAATAACTAACTGATTTGCATATTATCAAATTTACCTATTTATGCACCCTGTTACAAGAATAGAAATACATTCTTATGGCAAATATCACTACTTGTGTCCGTATCAGTTGAAGTAGATATTTATCTACATGCACATTTAATTGACAGACATTCATCCATCCATTACAGACAACTCATTCGTTATTCCTTACAAGTTATTTAAAGAACTTGTATAGGTATGCATACCTATCAGTGTGTACACGGTGACATTTTATAAAATATTCTCAAAGATCCATGGCTTCTCGGGACTGATGAATTGCAAGAAGACAGGTTGATGGAAAAATGTTGAATATAAACCTTGATTCTTTTCTCTTTATTTTCACAGCAAGATCCGGAAGTAACTGTTTTTATATATGCAAAATGTCAAGATAATTATCTGACTCTATCAAATGGTCTGAACGCAATGGCTTCAATTTTTAAAAGCCTCTGCAATTTCTTAAAATTTGCATCTTTTAACCGTAGATTGAGGAAAGACTACGTAGATTGTATCTCATCAAAGTTTCATTGTCTCTTATCAACTTGATATCTTCCTATAAAAGTCCCCAGACGCTACACATAAATGCTGAAATAAGTGCAGAATGTCCTGCTTCAGTCTTGTTGTGACACCATTATCATTGCTCAATATTACTGACGTGAACATCACCAAGTTAACCAAGTTTCCTTTCTTCATAAAACTGCTTGATAGCTGAAACAATAAAAGAAGTATCACACGCCTGCCGCTGAAAATTTCAACGAAAAAAAAAGAAATCTTTAGATCTGAATTTGAGGCACAGACTAAGACATTTGTTGACAGATGTGTCTGCGTTTTTATCAACTCTTAACGTGTGAAAACTGCTTTTTTTTAAAAACATGTCTTCCTGTAGAATATTATTAAGAGTCTCCAGAAATCCGAACGCATAATTTTGTTTTGCCATCTGTCTGTGGGCTGAACGTACCTTTCTAAGTACTCATTAATTTGTTGAAGTGTTCGTAAAAAGTTATTCCATTTAACAGCTAATAACATGCAGTTGAAAAGAACTTTGATCCCAGGGGTTGATAGTTTTAGCTTTCGTTCACCTGCGCTCTCACGTAACATTCGTAGCATTCCTGTAACGAGTAATGATAAGTTCTGTTGCCTGAGTTTTTATACACCATCCAAATGTGATTTACTTGCCAAATCACAGTTCAAAATGTTAAGTTGCCAAATATCATACCACTTATTTCCCCAAGCGAATTCTCCCGTAACCTCTGTATCATCATCAGTGGCAACAGCAGCTTTTTAACGTTCGTCATTAGATATAGACCTTTGCCAAGATTTGGTAGATGTCTCTATTGTGGGCACTGCGGTGCCAACATGTCACGAACCTGTCTAAATCGCAATGCCATCGTATTTTTCTGTTGGTCACAATCTCGCACAGGATCTTCGGGGGTCCGTGTTTCGAGTCATGATGTCAAGCAATCGTATGACATTCTTGCTACATGGTTTGCCCATTGCGATATGAGTTTTCCGATGGATAATATGATATCACCGTCTCCTGTTTTTCTCTGATATAATGTGCCGACTTGGGATTTCTCCATGTGATATTAAGCATGTTCTTTTCTTGTGTGCATTGCATTGTTCTAAGTTTGAGAGCCGATCATTTGATTAAATTCTACGTTCCAGTTCCAAAGGTGACTATTGCAAGGATACATTGATTTTAGACCCTTCTTTTCAAACCTAATGGGACGTTGTTATTTTTTAAAGGTTGCGCTTGCTCTTTCGAATGCTTGTCAACCTATAATGATTCTTTGTTTAATTTCTTCTTATAATGATTCGTGGGAGTTCGTTGCGCGACCGTACTGACAGAAAACTCCAGTTTCTGAATCATGCATAAATATGCCCTGCGGCTGGACGTTGATGGCCTCTTGGTATAACAGTTCCTACTGTCTCGTTGAGCCATTAAACTGCAAACAGACTTGTAGTTCTGCGTTTCACTCCTTTTGCTCCTTTTGTATACGGCATAGTGAACCAATAAAAACGCAGTATTGTATCTACAGAATTTGAAACAGATTTTCTCCAATTTTACGATATGAATACTGTCTATTAAACTTAGCCGCAGTCGTGCTATATAAACTGAAACGGAGAACGGGCTACCTAGTTAACGTAAGGCTACAAGACTAGCTTCAATAGGTATGAATATAATATATCATTATACTTAAGATGGGAAGTATAATTTTTAATTACTACAATATTTTAGGTAACTATCATTTTGTGCACACTTTAGTTTCCATTATGCTTAGAGTAAACAACGTGCAAAAGCGATCTGAGATCTCTGGTGTTGATATTTCAGGACAAAAATTGTTTTCTATACATATATTGTCCTTTCTCTTCGGTTTGGAGTAACTAACATCACTAACACAGCACTGCGAATAAAGCATCTCTGTCAGTTTGGTTGACATATTATGCCTTTGCCTTTTTTCATTCTTCCTCCCGATAGTCACTTATGGAGCTGAAACATGGAACATAACCAAGAGACAGACTCACAATCTGAGAAGCATTCAACGTGCACATGAAAGAATCATGCTCAACCTTACATGGAGAGATCACAAGTCAGCACAGTATATATGGAATAAAACAGGATCCAGGGACGTCATAGGATCTATTAGAAAACTTAAATGGCAATGGGCAGGCAATGTTGCAAGAATGACTGACAACCAATGGACATCACCACTCACAACATGGATCCCCAGAGATTACATGCGAAACTGAGGCCGACAAAATACAAGATAGAGAGATGAACTGGACAAATTTCGAAAATACTGGCTCTGCGACGCCCATGATAGAGAATTAACGGACGTTAAAAGACTGATGATAATGATGATGATGATCATCATCATCATACCAAACGGTATTGATATTTTTTTAAAGTTATGCCATGTTTGTTGAACTCATTTGCATTCTCCGACAGATTCTCACACCAGATATTGCTGGGGACTGAGTGGTAGCAAGTCTCTTTAAATCCTCAGAACTTCCCTCAATATCCTAGAAGACTCCAGTATTGCTGCAATATTGACACCTCCTTTGATCTCCAATCACCCCAACACTCCGCGTCTTTTGACACATTTTGAAGAGGGCGAATTATTATTATTATCCAGAGTCCAATTCTCATGTTTATCACGCTTATCGATCCAGATCCGGGTATTTTTCCGTTTAGCTTCTTTTTTTTTTTTTTTTCTTTTGGTCTTCTCTTGGTGTTCTGCGGGAACTTCCACGTCTTAGATTTGGCTTCCTTTTCATTGTTCATAATTACTAAACTCGGTCTTCTTCTTCTTCTTCTTCTTCTTCTTCTTCTTCTTCTTCTTCTTCTTCTTCTTCTTCTTCTTCTTCTTCTTCTTCCTCTTCTTCTTCTTCTTCTTCTTCTTCTTCTTCTTCTTCTTCTTCTTCTTCGTCTTCTTGACAAAGAAATGAACCCTCTACGGTGACCGTCAGTTTATTATTTAATATTTCAGCTGATGGACTTGGGGATTTGGTTGATTATCTTCTATCCATCCCTTCCTATAATCAACCAAATCCGACAGTCCATCGGATGCAAATTATCCGAGTCCAATGAGAAAAGTGATTCCAAAACAGTGTTAAAGAACAGTGGATTTTCGGCAACACTAACATTCTTGCGAACTAGAAAGAAATAAAATGCAACAGAAACAGGAAAATCTTGGTTAACCCTACCGTAAAAATGAACCTGAGTAAAAAGCTAATCAGCAAACGCTTACAAACATCAAACAAACTATACAAGATATTCAACAGGGACATCTTAAAACTCATCTATAACTGCATCAAAAATATTATGCAAATCATGAAAAAGACAACGGAAATCACAAAAAATACCTGTGCAGCCCACTTGTAAAAGCAGAACAAAATTCAAATGTCCATTGAACGGTAACTGCCTACAGACATTTTATATGATGCTACCGTAAGATCCAAAAGGAACACAGAAAAGATATACATTGGTGTAGCAGTATACAATGTCTAATGCATGTATGTCCATTCACGCACGGAGCGTAATTGCCCAAGCGACTCTTGTTGCCCAAGTAACATGAAATCAAATCCAAACGGTCGAACGGAATGACGGAAATCGAAGAAGTAGAAATGAGTTCGGGGAAAGAGATATAAATCACGAAACTGCGTTCCTGCTGTCGGCATAGTTGGTCTGAATTATAGTGCATCTATGAAAATGACCTCAAAAATCCTTGTATGATCAATATGCATCTGATTTTCATACAGCTTTTTTAAAAGAAACCCAGGGTTCCTCATTATTTTAATATGAAAACGTCGGACGGATTTCTATACGAGCAATACTTTTCAGACATTTACGTCTACATACTTTTATCATTATCATGGCAACACCGTGTCTGTGCTAATGTTTGGAAATGTTTTGAAAATGACAAGACTCGTCTTTTAAACTAACTAAACATACTCGCCCATCATATCTACTTCTTAAAAGCAGAAGGTCCATGGAAACTGAGAAGCTATTTACACAACTAATTATTTAACAACTAAAACTACGCATGCAGCACAACACTCTCATGATACAGAGTGAAACTCAAGAACACAAACCAAAACACACGAGAAATAACAAGGAAAATAATATATAAGTAAGCAAATAAGTAAGCATCCACTTACAAAAATACTTCAAAATACTGTACGTTTTAGTCTGAAGAGGGAATTGTTATAATAACCTTTCGTGAGCAACGTAAATTCCTTAACAAAAACAGTGTTCAAACCTAACTGCAAACATGAAAACAAGCTTCTACCTTGCTCACACCACCGCAGCATTACTCTAAAGATTAAACACAAATTAACAGTCAATAGCCCAAAATAGAAGTCAACAAACCTCTTTGAAAAAGATTTGATGAATTTAACTTCGAACTTGAGAGATTATGAACCTTTTGAAACTATTTAACAGTTAATAGCCCAGAAAGGTATTCTTTTAAAAAGAAAAACATACACCTGACTTCAGAATCTAAGAAACTGTAACTTTTCTTAAACAATTTAGCACTAAATAACCTTAAAAAATATTCATTAAAAAATACACCCAACTTCAGAATCTAAGAAACTGTAAATTTTCTTAAACAATTTAGCACTAGATAACCTTAAAAAATATTCATTAAAAAATACAGCCAACTTCAGAATCTAAGAAACTGTAACTTTTCTTAAACAATTTAGCACTAAATAACCTTAAAAAATATTCATTAAAAAATACACCCAACTTCAGAATCTAAGAAACTGTAAATTTTCTTATATAATTTAGCACTAAATAACCTTAAAAGATATTCATTAAAAATACACCCAACTTCAGAATCTAAGAAACTGTAACTTTTCTTAAACAATTTAGCACTAAATAACCTTTAAAAATATTCATTAAAAAATACATCCAACTTCAGAATCTAAGAAACTGTAAATTTTCTAAAACAATTTAGCAGTTGATAGCCCTAAAAATGTTATTTTGAACAGAACATACACCTAACGTCAGAATCTAAAAAACTGTAAAGCTTCTACAACAATTTAGCAGATAATAATTCTAAAAAGCATTCTTTTTAACAAACATACTCTTAACTTCAGAATCTAAGAAACAGTTAACCTTCCAGAACAAGTTGGCAGTTAATAGCCCCCAAAATACCCTTTTTTTTAAAATATACACCTTTTATCAGTATCAGAGAAACTATAAACGTTCTTGAACGATTTAGCAATTAATAGCCTTAAAAAGTATTCTTTTCAACAAAGAATTCACTTAACTTCAGAATCTAAGAAGCTGTAAACCCTCTAAAACAATTTAGCAATTATTAGCCCTAAAAGATATCATTTTTTTTTAAACGTATGCCTACCAACATAATCTTGGAAACTGTAAACCTTCTAAAACAATTTAGGAGTTAATAACCCTAAATATTATATGTTTGTGCGTTGTGTGTACTTATTTTGTTCTATATCATTCCTTTCTTCTGGTATTTAGCTTTACTTGAATACGTAATACATTTCATTATTGCAGCGACATTTTCTTCTAAATGTTTTGAATTTGTGTCTTCTTGTCTGTGAAGTCATTGACGTTGATTTAAAACCTTGGAAATTTTTAACTGGAGAATGTTAAGAGATCTGTGTGTAATGTGGCACAGCTTCGTTACATCGCTTCTGTCTTCTTTTCCCCTATCTAATAATAATTGCATTCAATTAAAATGGCTGAGGCAGTTATCCGGCAGCAGTTTGGAAATGGCTGAAGTAAGTACAGATAATATTTATTTCGCTTCGTAATCGGAGCGTTTAGAGTCGTTTGAATATTTCGGTAATGAGTTTGACCGTGAATACGTTACTACAGTATTTCTGCTTCTTTACTTTGTTATGTTGTTAGGCTATCATCGCTCCTATGATACTCAATCAATGATATTCCAAATGTTTCACATATGAGAAAAGGACTGGCACACAATATCCAGACTCCCTTTCTTAACAAAGAGATAGGTACGACTTATAGGCAATCAATCTGTGTAGTTTAGATGAAGGCAGTGGTCAAGAAAGTATCCGCACTGATACACGAGAAAAAATTTCATCACCTATATATATATTGTTGTTGTGTCATCCACAGACAGCTATTTCGTTGTATTACAACTCTTCAGTGTGGCTAGAGACTATCCATTACCCCATCCAGTACCACGAGGCAGGATCGAAACCTCAGCTGGTACCCTCCCTCAACTCCACGGAACAGGAAGGTCAGTATTCCTCATCCACCAGAGTACTCCATTCCATGTTGGAAAAGCATTACATATATATATATATATATATATATATATATATATATATATATATATATATATAAGTTATTATTATTATTATTTGGAATCTCACACCAGTTGCCTGGCGGTAACCGCTGGAGTTTGAGTGACAGCAAGTCTCCTCAAGTCTCCAGCCTCCCTAGTACTCATAGGTCGCAGTAATTTTTTTTTTCTAAATTATTGTTATTATTATTATTATTATTATCATTATTATTATCATTATTATTATTATAACAATAATATAGCTAATATGATACATAATATATAATAATATAGCTAATAATGATAGCTGATATAACAAATGTAACAAGTCAGGAAAGCAAATGATATTTTATAGAGAAAATAGAATTAAATAAAGCTTGGTGTGTCCACGTACGCCTACTTCCAGGTTGGGTCCACACGTATTCCTGGGCAGGGAGAGGGTAACTAATTTCTAACCTTTTGGTGAAATTTGAAGGAATACGAGATGTCTCCCTTCAATTTGTCTTTATCGAAATGATAATTTTGACCGTGAATTGACCTATAAGAATCTCGGAGGTCAGCTCTCCCTACCCTATGTTAACCTTACGATCAATTTAGTCTCATAGATACATTTGCAGCCCATATAGTGCAGCCATTTGACTGGTTATGAAAAACATAGTCGCAAGAAAACAAACATACAAACAAACACTTGTCATCTTTATATTACTTGCAGGGTGCCCGGCATATATCAGGTGAGAAATGCTCCACATCTAATGACACTTAAACGCAAATTATTTTTCATTAAATCAAATGAGGGGATGCGCGCACACTACAAGGCAGACCTACACAGGCCAGTACTACCCTAGGGAAGGCCTGCGTTCTCAATCCTAGAACTTTTTTTTTTTAATTTCTCAAAACTGAGAATTCATGTACTCGGTTTTTCGTGTTATGATAATCTATCTCGGGGACTGTACTGCATAAAGCTGAAATCTGGTTGGTATATTTCTCAGGACCTAAAAGAGTGCAGTGTTGTGTTTGAAGTTGCTTGGTGAGGAATACTCAAGAAAGCTGTAATTAATTGGCAGAGGAAGAAGTTCGATATGCCGCCCCTTACAAATCACGATTCAAAAGTCGTTCATAGTTCGGTTCCGATTTGGGATAAACTAAGCAAGAAATTCGGCCTACACATTAACTTCAGCAGGACAAAGATCATGTGCAACAATCACGTCCGAAATGAGAACAGAAAGATCAAAATCGAAAAAGTAGAAATGGAGGAAGTAAACCATCACATCTACATTGGGCAACAGGTCTCCATCTATACAAAGATACAACCTGAGACGCAAAGTAAGGTTTTTTACCGTTTTAAGTCAAATTCTTTTATAGTCTGGAACATAATTAATTTCAACACGCGCAAAACTGATTTTTCTATCGGGAAATTATATATATATATATATATATATATATATATAGTCTAGAAAGCTTCACTACTTTGAACACAAAACATTAAAAAACTTTTTCAAAATTTTTTGTATCACTTCAGTCACTTATTTCCCAATATCTATCAATGCAATTTATATGATTTTCCACCGTTTTTCCCCAGTTTTTCATATATTTTAGTATTATGGTTTAATGTATAAATTTTCTAGAATGATTGTAAAATTCATCCTATATATATACATATATATATATATATATATATATATATATATATATATATATATATATATATATATATATATAATGTGTACTTTAGAGAGTGAGACGGACTCGGGAGTGAAGTTTTTGGTGGTAAGGTTTATTAATCCTTATACGTCAATAGTCCATACATGTTTCGGGATTCTTCCCATCATCAGTGGTGTGTGCTGTGTGAGTGTGTATTAAAATGTACCATGTGGAACCAGAGTCCACTGCCAACTCCTATCATTAATATCCTCACACCCACATCTAAGACACATTCAATAATGGAAGCTTCAAAGTCACCTAGACCCATAGGAAAAACTTCACCTTAGCCTGTTATAGCCCCTGTCCAAATTATATATATATATATATATATATATATATATATATATATATATATATATATATATATATATATATATATATATATATATATATATATATGTATTTTAAAAAATGTGTATAGGATCTGATGGAATGATTATAAATTGTGTTAGGTGACGCATTAACCGTGTAATGACAGGGGATCATTTCAAATGAGAGTTTTTGCATATGAATATATGCATGTATAAGCTCTCAACTTGGGGGCCACTGGCTCGTGAGGGTTTACAAAGTTATTGCTTGGAATCCATGGGCAGTCCTCCCAAAAACCTTGAAGCGAAAATCATTAAAATACATCTTACAGGGTTGGCTAGTCACTCTACAGAAACTCTCACGTGAACAATATCTTTTGTCAACATTCTGTGTTGGGAGAGATCAACTAAAAAATTTGAAAAATAGATAATCAATGCATGTTACTTCTCTCGTTTTTATTTGGCAGTGATCACCAAGAATAATAACACGCTTAAATCCTGACAATCCCAAACTAAAGGAAAAATTTAGCATATATCTAAAATTCAAATCGAACCTCCCGTCAAAAATCTATTTGGGGGATTTTAGAGAAAAAACGAGACATAGTAAGGAGTAATTGTTTAGACATTCCGCCCTCAAGCTACATTGGCTTTAACGCTTTATACATGCGTAACCTGTCTGAAAGACCAACCTAAAAACTGAAGAAACCTATGCTGACAGTTTTTGTTCACGGTTTCTAATAACTTCATCATCAAAGCTGTTGAGAGTATTGAGGTCTTCCTCTAAGAAAAAATTGTAAATGTCAGGCCCAACATCCTATCACAGTAAGGGTTCTGTCTGTTCCTACAATTGAATATAAACTTATATACGGTGAATTTTTTGACGAAAAACACAGATAGGGTGGATCGGTATTCATTCACGAACGTTCCGTAGGGTGTGAGCCCACATCATCAGCGAGATAGAGAAATGAATTCAATAATCAACACATATATAAACATAAGACCTGTTACATTCCGATAGAAAATCAATCTATCAATGAATAAATACCGAAAATTCTATTGATATCTGATCATTACTTGAATTTCAAATCTGGATGCATTTTCTCCGGAAACTTGCTAATGGCCAGTTTTATATTGTTTGTAGACTTTTTTTCTGTCTTTCAGAACTTATTGAGGACACAGCATGCTGTGAAAAGATATTGGTCATGTGATGGTTTCTATTTAGTGACCAACCATACACTTATATATATATATATATATATATATATATATATATATATATATATATATATATATATATATATATATATATATATATATACATAGTAGGTTGGGGATTCACTACACAAACTAGCTCATGTTTCATAATTATATTATGTTATACTGCTAGCCTGATTTGTACCACATATACTGTGTGTGTGTATATATATATATATATATATATATATATATATATATATGTATATATACATATATATATATATATATATATATATATATATATATATATATATATATATACATATATATATACATATATATATATATATATATATATATATATAGTAGGTTGGGGATTCACTACACAAACTAGCTCATGTTTCATAATTATATTATGTTATACTGCTAGTCTGATTTGTACGACATATACTGTGTGCGTATATATATATATATATATATATATATATATATATATATATGTGTGTGTGTGTGTGTGTGTGTGTGTGTGTGTGTTAGTGTTTGCGAATGATCCAAATTGAAATTCCAACATACTTCATGACCGTAGCCGGATAAGAATGTCCGATATCCTGCTGTTAATCGGTTGTGCAATTGATTGAGCTACGCAAACGCACTGTTGTTCGTTGCATTATTCGATAGTATGAGTTCCTGTGGTCAGTGTTTATGTGTCACCCGACCATAGGCGTGAAGGTAAGTTGGTTTCCAGTGTATGATGCAAGGGAAGTAACTCTAAAGTAGTCATAACACAGTTAATCACCTTCTTTCGTCTAACAAAGTTTCATTGCATATTTGATTAAAACAAGATGTTTTTTTACTCTCAAAAAGCATAATTAGACTTTATATCCAAATAGTTCAATAGGATATATCTTTATGATTTACCCATATAATGAATAAAAAAAAAATTACATTTCAAATCAATGAATGTATTGGTTTCTTCTTCGAATTATCAGAATTCTCAATTCTAATTCATCATTTTTTTTTTTAAATCAGATTAGATTTTGGAAAATTCATAAACAAATCTGGTTAGTCACTAAATGGAAACCGTCATGTGACCAATGTCTTTGTGTAGCATGCCTTGTTTAGGGTGATCAGTGAATAATTCATTTTTCTCGCCTTTTGTTGGGCATTATACGTCACCCAAAATTATCTGGATTTGAAGAAAAAAAAAAGAAAAAAAAGAAAAAGCATGAATGCTGACGGATACAAACTAAGGGACCGATTTAGCCAGAACTTACATTACAATTTGAATTTCCCACTAAAAGCATATGGCGGTAGGGTGATAATACTTGACCTGTAAAAAAATAAGATGGCGTAACGATTTAGACAGCTTCAGGGGATATTGACGACGTGACGCCCACGATCGAGATGTCCGGCGAATCTTGGGGAAGGTTTATGTCCAACGACAGATGCTAAATGGCAGCTGCTGCTGATGACGGTGATTATAAATGCAACCCAACGTAGCTTGCTAAATTGTCATAGATCGAAGGGAGATAACTCTGGATGTAGTTTTCTAAATATCTTAGAGCCTGCCCCAAAACTTCAGGCATATGCTCCTTACTTGGAATAGAAAGTACAGAGGAGAGCCTCCAAAACCATTCTGATGCTAGGAAATGTACTTTATACTGAAACTAATTAACCTGGAGACCCTGGAATGAGGAGAAAAGATGCTGATTTTTTGGAAGAAGTTATAAAGTTCGGCACAATGTTCATAGAATGGATGCTGACATTCATTACTCAAAATCCTCAGATGAGAAAATTCATATATTTCATATATCTGCTGTAAAACCAGACAACACAGCCATAAACTAAAAATTTAGATCCCCGCAAGTGTTGAGGGAAAAATCTGTTTGTCAAGAGTTGCAAATGCTTGGAATAATCTAAGGGGGAAGACGGTCATATCCGAGAATATCAATATTTTTACAAGTAATTATTATTCTGATGTCGGCTGTTCAGAATTTAACTACCAATTTAATTCAGCATCAGCCTAGTTGTTTATCGTCTACCGTTGGACATAAACCTTCCCAAAGATTCACCACGCCTCTCTACTGTGGGCGTTGTGGGGCCAATATTTTTTAACATGTCCAGTTCGTCTCGTTATCTCATATTCTGCCGGCCTCGGTTCTGCATCTGATTTCTGGGGACCCATTTTGTGAATCATGATATCCATTGGTTGTCTTCTATTCTTGCAACGTGGCCAGCCCATTGCCATTTAACTTTCCTAATGGTTTCTATGATATTTAGAACTCCTGTTTTTCCTTTAATATACTGTGCTGTCTAGTGGTCTCCTCATGAACATGATTCTCTCATATGCATGTTGATTGGATCTTAGTTTGAGATTCAGTCTCTTGTTTAGATTCCATGTTCCAGCTCCATAGGTGACTATCTGGAGGATGCATTGGTTGTATACTCATTGGGGGGGGTAATGGAATTTTCTTGTTCTTAAAGGTTGGGCTTGCTCTACCGAAGACTTACCATCCTAAAGTGATTCTTCGCTTGATTTCTTCTTCTTTCGAAGATTCCATGGAGGTTCATTGTCCTCAGTAAATGTAGTGGTCTACTTTGTTTTCGATTTTGATTGTTGTGCGTTTATTTCCGACACGTTTGTTGTTATAAATTGCTATGGCAGTATACAATGTAACATATATACCGTCACAGTAATTTGCTTCAATCCCAGCTAACTAAACTGAATCTGGCCAAATGACACAATTACTCTCTTTCAAAAAAAAACTTATTTCAAGCATATTCAATACATTAGAAAATAAGAAACAAACCAGAAAAGTATATCACCTCTTTTTTTTTTTCTCTCTCCTTTTGTGGATGAGCATTGCATATAGTTTGCTGCTTCAAAAATGATTTGCCAAGGTCATTACGATAGAGCATAAGCATAAATATTATTGTTGCTCATTGCAAGAAAAGACTTCCACCAAAATATGATGAATGTGTTTCATCTATAACGACAGACTAAACGGTAGACATCAGATGAAGTTTATTAAAAAACCAAAGGCAAACATATTGATTTGAGGAATCCATGCTGCTTACCTAGAGGTCGTAGAATGAATGCGAAAATGATTTCAGAGTGGCGATACAGAGCAATAGGAATAAGATGAAAATTCATAATAAGGAATCAAACTGTTCTTTGTTTGTCAATGTTCTAAATTATCCAGTATAATTATTAATGGGCTATCGTCTATGTGCGTTATGCCTGCCATTCCCTCAAAGTAATACTAAATTAGTCTATAGTCTTATTGAAAAAAGAAAGTTGAATGAGAGTTAGAGAAAAAGAGTTAGAAAAGAGATAGAGACAAATAATGAGATTTTATTCAATAAATCAGAATATCAATTATTTCATTTAAAATATTGAGGGTTCAAAATCGAGGATGAACATTTTTTTCAATTCTAATGAAAAAAAAATGTTAACCCTCGATTTAGATCTTTAGAAGTGAAAGAAGTTCCCCACTATTAAAAGTGAAAAAATTACACCTCAATTCTGAGAATTGAGGAGTAATTTTTTTCTCTTTCAATAGAAGGGAACTTCCAATTCCAGAGATCTAGATCGAGGGTTTACATTTTTTTTTCACCTTTAGAGGTCAAAATTAAGGGAAAATTTTTCCCTCCAATGGGTAAAAAGTGGGAAGTCTTTTGTTGTGTGTACTAATAGGACCCCGGGCAAGTTAGTTTATGAAAATTCCAAAACTTTTTTGTTCTTACGAATATTCGATTCATTTTACTCAACCACAACCATACGCCAGAGGAAGTGCGTGGGGCCCCTGTAAATTGCGCTAAGTTTCTTAATGCAAATGCTCATACGTCACCGGTTCGTGAGTGTAAATAAGGTACATAAAAACATTTTTTTTTAATTACTATACGAGACTGTACTTGATATACACTGTTCATCGTTTGTTTGTTTTTTTAACTGTTTTATGTTTTATTTTGAATACAGTTAAAAGAACAAGCCTGTATGTAACAGTGTTTTGTTTTAAAAAAGTAAAACTTCAAAATGGGAATAAAAGCCCTTGAACAACCGCTGGAGTTGTGGCGTGTTTTGAACTTTATAGATCTCATATGGAGAACGTTATTGAATGAAACGTGTAAATTTTCAGATTGTACGGACAATTATTGCCCCATTGTTTATGTTTTAGGATTTTCAAGTCTGTTAAGACAAGCTGTCAAAACTTAATGAAAAGTTTCTTCAAATCAATTACGTTGGTTGTTTTAAAAGCTTGCTGCGTTGTCGGCTTTATAAGAATATTAATTACATCGTGGTACAATCGATGGACGTCAAGTCAGCGAGGCATGATTATTATGATTATTTTTATACCGGTGTACCGGTGTCGTCAAAAATGACGGTGTATATGAAATTGATATTTTGTGCTGTCGCTGAAATGTTTTCGTCTAATTCATTACATTTAATGTTGGTAGGCTCCGCAATTCAATAATTCCTTGGTGTGTTGACATTAATCAAGTTTGACAATCACTGCTTTATTGTTTCCTCCTGATAGCACTGCACTAAATTTGGGGTGTTACAGACAAAAACTGAATTTATGAATACACATGGAGAATTATTACATAAGATTGTTGGAGTTTTCACGCCAGCAGTGTCTGGTGGATCTCAATTCTACAGTATTTTGAAGATATTAGCAATGTTACCGGTTGAAATGCCTCCTTACGGTCGGATTTCTGGCTGGTCCATGTAGAAAACCCAAATGGTGCTTTCAGTCCAAAAGAGAGATAAAAAAAACAAAAAAAACACAGCCTCATGTTTATTTGACGACGATAACGCCACCGTGCAGAAGCAGGATTAAGACACGCACGCCCTGGAATGATTTAATAAAAACGGTTCTTTTTAATTACTAAGTTTTGGCTAGAAAACAATACACCTTTTGTTAAAAGCAATAGAAAAATTTGAAAAGTACCCCCCCCCCCCAAAAAAAATATGAAAAGTCAAATGATGGACAAAAATATTTTAAAAAATGGAAGTACAGAGTATCACTGGGTCTACACTCTTGCAACAAAAATATCTAAAAACATTTGAGGCCAAGTAAAAGTTTTGCTGTTCCTATAAAAGAGTTGTGAGCTGGGTTATTTTAAAGTCGTAAGCACCGCTTCATCAAAGTCAGTCAGTTGAAGGTCTTACCTTAACATTTGTAGTTAGAATATAAGTCTTTGGCAGTGATTGGCAATGAAACGTCAAGTAATGTTGCATTCATTGAACTGAAATCTCAAAAAACTCTAATTCTAAGTGTCGCAGAAATTCTTTTCTTTGCAAGAAAACTACTGTGAAAATAGAGATTGTGATCATTATTTTTAAACGAAGCTCTGAGTGTTCTGGAATGAAATTTAGATATTTAGAACCTGCTTTGAGAAGTAGTTTTATTCAATTATTTAGAAATGCATTCTTTGAGCAAAAAAATCATGGCAAATTTTAATAGATATCTCGTTATTTCTAGAAATAAAAGAACTTCACCTCAAAATTGGGTGGTTCTTATAAAAAAAAGTGTACGTAAATACTCGAGCGGACACATTTAGTATTGTAAATGGAAAAATAACAGCGTTGTTTTGAAAACTTCAATTTTCTCCCTTTTATTCACTCATAAATCGACTAAGAGGCCTCGAATCGCGGAACATGCAGGATAAGACAGGTTGACATGCAGGAGGCGAAAAGCACAAAGCATGCTTGATAACCATTGTTTATTTTGTTAAAAAGGAGGAAAATGCTAGAGCTCATTTGCACATAATCATCTCATTATAAGTAGATTGTTTGATGGTTTCAATTCTTCCTCTTATTTTCAACCCTTTCAGTTTTTTTCCCGGAACTTGTATTTATGATTTGATAATGTAATAATTTAAATTGGCCTTGTTCAAGATTCAATTAAATAAATGAAAAAGCGAACTTTTATTTTTAACAAATTTATTCTTAGAACAACAGTGTTTGATATTGTTTTTGATTAGTAAAAGTAAACATAAATGTTCTGCCAAAAAAAGCTCAGAGAGATCTTCATAGGTCGAAGATTTAAAGTTTTTAATTTTCTCCTGGAAGTAAATTAATGTGAAGTCTCCCGTTAGGCAAAAGTTATGTTGGAAAAATAGAGTCCTTAAGGTTCATTCTCTCGATTACAGCCTTAAATGAAAGTGAAAGTAAGTGTGTGTGTGTGTGTGTGTGTGTGTGTGTGTGTGTGTGTGTGTGTGTGTGTGTGTGTGTGTGTGTGTGTGCTCGCGCAAAATACTTATGTAGTTCATCATTGAATACTGTGTGTGTATGACAGTTACAGAGTAAGCTAGTTAATTGCTTGTAGCGGTTGTCAAGCATTCTGTGTTACCTGCTGAGTCTACTGCCTCCTGTCATCTCGCGCAGTCAATCTCTCTACTTGTCTCTCGACCTTAGGCTTTTCGTCGACCCTCTTTCAAGTACTCAGGTAGGCTCCAAACGACATGTTTTCGTTTTTATGATCCCCACATCCTTATCGGCTAAGCAATCGTGACGGTTGCCAACTTATTTTTTATATTTGAATTATTGCCGTTAATTTGGTGGCTTTTTTTTTAAGGGAAATTCTAGGAGCCAACTTTTGCACTAAATCAGACCGTTTTAGTAATAAATTTTATTGTTTGTTCACACGTTGAACCTTACTGGGTCGGTCCCACGGACTCTTCAGGGTGGTTCCAACTTCATGTTCTCTGTCTTTCATGGTTTGTTTGTCGAGAGTCTATCAGCGTCGGAGAATAGCCCCCAAGTTAACTCACTTACTTGGCAGTAAGGCTCGCACACTGAACCCAGTTTCCACGTATTATCTTGGAACGATCGAACCATACGAAATCCAACCATATGAAATCCAAGCAGTTCAGACAAACTCCACCTCGACACCGACGCCAGTACTATCAAGGCACGAAGCTCCCACCTTTCGCAATCTCTTCTCCTTCTCTTCTCCTAACATCACTTCTCGCGATCGATCGTATTTATGTTATCCTTACATGTACCTCAACTTCATTCTTTATTAAACGTACATCTTTTTCCTGGCCAAAATATCCAACTTCATACTTGGCGCGCATTCCCTCCTCTTCGTACAACATCCTTCCTTTCTCATCACCAGGGGCCGCACGCACTCCATAGTCAGCTACGACGAGGACCAAATCTCCTCGTCTCTCTCTAACTTTCATCACACTGTTCATTACAACCAAAGTCATCCTATACTTGTTTCGTGGAGCGAAGCATATTTTAATTCCTTTACTTTGTCTGATGTGACTCTATTCTTAAGGAATCCTATCGACATGCAAGTAGCCGACCACCAAGTTATCGACTCAGCCTCTACAAACAGCTGACCAAAATTCAACCACCTGGTGACCTTGAATCAACCTGAGCTTAACTAAAACTCTGTTACCTCGATAAAATGGTAACCTCGTCGCGTAAGACAGCTAAACGACACCTCCAACACATAATTTTTCCATAGTTATCAAGGGAGATGAAAATAGGAGGAGTCAGTTTAGATTTGATTATTCATACCCACGAACTAAAAACTCATCTTTCGATTTCAAAGTGCCTGATAGATACACTGTGTTTATGAATGTTATTGCAGTATGAGTGGAGTCTGACCAAGGATCATCTTTGCTTTAGTAAAACTTGTCTGGTCAATAGTTTAGATATTTTGTAGTATGCCTGAATCGCAAAAAAAAAAAACATGGAAGTAATTGTAAAACGAGACGTCAAAGCAAGAAAAGGGTTTCTGTTTGCTTGGTTGTTAGTTTGTTTCATCGGAAATGAACATGTATCACGTGTCCTATTTTGATTCTCAACGTAAATGTTCTGATTTTGATGATTTGTCGAAAGTTTTTATTTCATGCTATTTAATCGTTTAATCAATATATTTGCTATATCAATAAAGTCAAATTTGACTTTACCAGGTTAACTTTGTATCGATGAGCAATAATTTGCTCTGTCCTGTCCAGACTTTTGAATTATAGACTTTTGTGGATTTATGTTCGAACTTTCACAAGAGGTCATGTTGGTACTATACCCTTCTAACCGGATATTTCATTAGTGGTATGGTCAAGATTGTTGCCAACTAAAGTCCTGGTAAGAAAAAGGAACACGTCAGCATCAGGTGAGCGGTAATTCCCTAAAAAACGAACGTATACTTCCAAGAACTCAAACAATGCAGACGTAAGTAATGCCCTTGTCTTGCGGATATATCAAGATATATCAAGACACAAAAATCAGACTTGACTTTTTTCATAAACGAAGTCCCTTTCAAGATTTATATACCAATTCGAGTTACTATCGAACAATCCAGGCATCCAAGACATTTACTCGAACTTCGATTCTTCAACTTTTTCAAATTCAAGAAACTCCATTTTCTAAGATAACCAAAACGACTCTCTGTTCGCCAGACGACAATAATTCTTGCACCTGATTAAGACTTTGGAAATCCGAAGAGAAGATGTAAATCGGTAATACAAAGCCTTTGCTGTTTCGTGTGTTTATTCGATTGTTGATTGGACCAACTAAGTTATAACATTTGAATTCTAACAGTTTGTTTGCTTACTACTTTATTTGTTATAGTTGCCGGGTTTGCGAAACTAGGTGTTACCCGCTTTTCAGGAAAACAAAACTGCAAACTCAAACAACGTTCCTCAATCATTGATATGCTCAGCTTAGCCATAAGTCTCTTGTTATGAGTGTAGATCGTATCACCACAATAGTGATGGTGACTATTTGTTAATAAAGTTAAACATATGACACCCAACGTTTTCAAATAAGCTTTTGAATAACAGGTTTGAAATGAGTGTTTACTTTCAGATAAATACTTGTCAGATTTATGTACCGGGTGTGGTGCGTTCGATTTTAACAAATCATGACAAATTGTAAATCTGGGAAATTGAATTTTTATCAATCTGTGATAAAGTGAGAAATTACATGAAAAGAAAGAAAAAAACAAGAATAACAGTAACGAAAGAAAACTTTAGATAAGGTGCAAAAACAAACAATAAAGAGGTAACGAGAGGGGAGACTGATAGGACCGAAGGAAACAGAAGAGAAAAGGGGGTAGACTAGAAAAGAGGAGGGCCATGGAAAATATCATTTGAACTGGAAAGCACAAAGAAAAAACAAAAACAATGTACGGTCATTTCGGGAAGTATCCAACCATTTTTAATATCGCGAGAACCGGTTACATGGCCTTGGGTGAAAATCTAATCTAAGGGGACCTTACTGCTCAGACAAGAATAGATACTCTCCCGTGAGGTTACTCCGTCAGCCGTTGAGTGAGCTTGTACGCGTTATGACCGATGCATTCACAATGATGACAGAGCCCATCCATTTACACGTCACGAGCAGGATTTTTTTAATCAACGATATTAAGTCTCAGAGGATCCTCCATATTCACCTGTCATTACTCCTACGGATTCTTTTCAAGCTTTTTGAACTTAAAAATATCTTCAGACTAATTTAAAAGATTCAATAACAGGGAAACTATAAATGGTACTTTTACTGAATTCGTTGAAAAAAACTAAATAATTTCGTAGAGATATGGCTTATTTTCATTAGAGAATCGTTAGGAAAAGTAATCGCTTCACTGGTGACATATCGAATTAACTGCACCTCGAATATTGAATATCACCTCTGGTTGAAAGAGAGAAAGAAAGAAAGAAAGAAAGAAAGAAAGAAAGAAAGAAAGAAAGAAAGAAAGAAAGAAAGAAAGAGAAAAGAATAAAGAATGGGAAGAAGAAAGAAAGAAAGAAAGAAAAAAAGAAAGAAGGAAGGAAAGGAAAACAAGGAAGACTTGGAAGAAGAAAGAAAGAAAGAAAGAAAGAAAGAAAGAAAGAAAGAAAGAAAGAAGGAAAGAAAGAAAGAAGGAAAGAAAAAAAGAAAGAAGGAAGTAAAGGAAAACAAGGAAGATTTGGAAGAAGAAAGAAAGAAAGAAAGAAAGAAAAAAGAAAGAAAGAAAGAAATAATGAAATAATGAAAGAAAGAAAATAAATAAATAAAGAATGGGAAGAAAGAAAGAATAGGAAGAAAGAATAGGAAGAAAGAAAGAAAGAAATAGAGAATGAATGGGAAGAAAGAAAGAAAGAAAGAAAGAAAGAAAGAAAGAAAGAAAGAAAGAAAGAAAGAAAGAACGAATGGAAAGCGGCTGAAGAAAGTATAGGAATGGAGGAAGATTGAAAGAGGGGAAAGAATGAAGGTCGAAAGAGAAGTTTGTTTTTGTTTTTCTTTTTGTTTTGTTTTCCAAAAAGACTGAAGAAGTTTATCACTTGATGGGGTGATGGGGCGTGGAGAAGAGTTGCACTGCTCGTCGTTAGGGACGAAAAGAATGATTGACCGTTGACAGGGTGTTGCCGTGTTGCTAAGCGAGAGCAGAAGTCACGTGAGGTCTGGTCGCTGTCGGATCCGAGCGGGCCGGACGTATTCATCACAAAAACGGACTGAATTTCACAACACTTCTCTTCTTTTTATTTTTATTTTTACTGATTATGATGTTTAGTTTACAACCATTACAGAAGTTGCCTACGATTCACAAGTTCTGTTTTCTATTGATCTTTCAAGAAGGAGAAAAAAACATGAGCGTCCACTCAAGCATCTAACTGTAAAACAGAAGATTTGAAATCAACTTTTTTTTTTTTTCTAAAAAAAAAGAAGGTGAATATTAAAAATAAATTGTGAATTCGGAAGAAAAAAAAATATCTAAAAATGACATGCAAACTATGAACCTGGATATTACTATTATTATCATTTAATCATCGGTATTTTTTAATAACGTGAGTACATGAACTTTCAAACTAATCTTTTAGAAAATAGTCAAAGGAACTTTCAAACTTATCTTTAAAAATGACTAGTAAAAGGTTATAGGAAGTTTTTGATTAAGGTGGGCAAATGGCTTGATTTGTCCGAAATTTTGCTGAATTTGGGGGGATTGGACAGTTTCCCGCCCCCTAGTTCGACGTATAACTAAGTGTTTTTGAATTTATTGTTAAAATTCATTATCATTTAAATTATTTTAATGTGGTTTCTATTTTTTTTTTTTTTCGCTTTGTTCAATATTTCGTCTTTGTTTATCAATTTATGACTTGCCTGTAAAGCGAAATTAACTTTTATAAATAATCATTCGATCAAAATAGCTACATTACAAATGATTGAAAAAATCAGCTTTTTAACACTAGATGAGGTTTTCAATTTAGCGCGCCTGACTACGGTTAGTGATTGGATCTACAACTTTATTTATTAAAGTTATAAGTAAAAGGTAAAGTTTCGATCAAATTGTTCTGATGATCATTTGGGACTATTAATCCTTATTTATATTTCTTAACAGAAACTATAGGTTGGGTGGAGAAGAAGAAATGTTTCTTTTCACTTTTCATTTAGAAGCACAGCATTGTCAGTAATTCTTATTCCCTCGGGATTTTCATTTGACGTTTCGTCGTCCCAGATCAATGTTATTGTTTGTTTTGTATACTTCACGCAGTTTTTTCCCCATAACACTCTAAATAAACTTGAAATTCCAATTTTTAACCTTTTAATGTTTTTTAGTATTATCAATTCTATAGTTTTTATATCCTTATTTAATCACGCGAAAAAAGTTTGTTGTTTTCATGATATTTAAGAAGTCATTTTTGCCGCATGAATGCGCATGCGCGTTTCAATTGCTTTTAAATATATCAAATGTTTTCTGGTTTTTCTTTAATTCCTGATTAACTATTCAAAATGAAATGATTGTATAACTCGTACAATAAAAATGATGTTGGTGTTAAATTCAATATTTATAAATTATATTAGCCGCTTGAGCAAATTTGGATTCTCACTTTTAGATATAATTTGAGATATCGATGGGAGTGAGATGGTGTAAGACGTGGATGATTCAGTTGGTTAGCAATCTTAAAATGTTTTACCTAATTCTTCGAGTGAATATGAGTTTAAAATCGATTCAAATATTTTTTCTCATTATTCGTAATGATGATATCATAAGTTTATTTTCACGCAGTCTGGAATTAAATCCGACTTAACAAATTTAATATTCGCATAGGTGAACACTCAACAGAATTGACACGAACAATGAGTCACATCTGTTGTTATATTAACTGTTATACTTGATACGTTTCGGGAGTGAGCTACGTGAATTGGTAATTTGTTTCAAAAAATTCAATGACCTGCAGTATGAAATAACATCCACATACAGTACATTTTGATAATACCCTGTATAAAATAACAAAGTACATGTTCAGAATGATAAAACAAAATCATGGGATCTTATGGGGAGGTGGTGTTCAATCACCACTGCTTGGGAGTCTTATTAATAAAACTGTTTTGTTTTTAAATGTTAGATAACTTACATGGTAAACAATTGATAATCCCAACAAAAAAATTCACCCATGATACCATAATATTTAATTTTGTGCGAAACACAAAACCCTTTGAAAATGAAAATGGGCAGGACACATAGTGAGAAGAAGGGATAACGGATGGAGCAAAAGGATAACCAATTGGTGCTCATGGGACAGTAGATGTGGTAAAATAAACACCAGATATAAGATTGAGAGATGAGATGGAAAAGTTTGCTGGTAAGACATGTCAGAGATTAGTGTAATTATGTTTGTCATGGAAGCAGATGAGAAAAGCTTTTGTTCAGCTGTGGTCATAACGGTTGATGCTGATAATGATGATATACATATATATATACATATACATTTACATATATACATACATACATCTATATATACATATATGTAATGTAAAGTGAACTCCTGTTAATCCAGTAATTGGATAAAATGTACAAAATCCAAATCAAGAGAATGAACAGAAAGATCATCACTATCCTTCATAGAAGAGTATCATAAATGGATCACTTCAAAATTGCTACTACAATTACCTCTCCACAATTAGAATAAAATAAACATATAATGGTTTATGGATTTTCTGAGGAGTCAGATCTCAATCAATTAGACCTGAACTAATAACCCTAGGTAACCACAAGCTACAATGTAGCTGAAGAAACAGGATGTTACCTAAGTATCTTATAGATCATGCCAGCCTCATATTGGGAAGAGGATACTTGTGGCTGTTATCAGTGTGTTTCAATCTGTTAAACTTGTGTGCATGTTCAAGTGGGTGGTATGAGGGTTATATTACCATCGTTGCTGGTCTATGGCTGTACAATGTCTATTTGAAAACTTGGTTATTACTGGGGTTTTCGTTATCTGTGTTTGTTTATCATCACTAGTATGTGTGTGGCTGTAGTTTATTAGGACGTCTGTGAGTACGTACGTTTTTGTGTGTAACTTTGCATAAACTGTAGGGAAAGTAGTGAGGAAGGAATGAACTGGTGCACTAAAGGTTCCATAGTATTTATGACATGCTTTGTATGTGTTATTGTTAATCTCATTGACTATAATTCTGTGTTTCAGAATTAATCTAGCAAAAGCCAGGGCAGTGTGGAAGGGGCCTGGACTTTGGGTTATGGTTTTACATTTAGAATCAAAAGTAGACAGTGCATTACGGTTTATGGCAGCGTGTTCATTCTAAATAATCCAAGCTTTTCTCGGGTTGAAATTATGACCACACTTATCGCAATGGTTGACTAAGTGCTTCAGATTATCATGTAGGATCAGAGCTTTTCAATGTTCATATAGTCTTTTCTTTAGAGATTTAGATGTTTTGCATATATATATATATATTTATATATAGCTTGGCAGTCCTCGCAGGATATTTTGTGCTCTGATCGTTGGGAATATAATGTTTACAATCTGTACATCTAGCTTTTTTTTAATTTCCTAGGAGTGGATGGCAATTAAACAAATGTTAACGGCATACAAGCATGATATTGCTTATTGATTATCAGCTCTGAAAATAAAATTACAAAATCTAATTCAACTTGTTTATATTGGGCAATTGCATTAATATTTTTTCAAAAAGTATGGATCCAGTTCTCTCTGCACTATATCTAATCGCTATCTTCACCAGAATCTTTCACTGGCACTCTGAAAGGGCAGAGAGAGAAAAGACAATAAATCTATCATCACCATCAGCCTTTTAGTGTCCTTTGTTGAACACAGACCGTTCCCCAAGATTCATCAGACCCCTCTATTATGGGAATCGCGGAGCCAGTACTTTCTGAAATTGTCCAGTTCGTAATGCCATCTTATATTTTTCAGGCCTCAATTTTGCATATGATCTCTGAGGATCCATATTGTAACTCATGATGTCCATCGTTTGATATTTCATATATATATATATATATATGCAAAAGAAATAATGAGAAATTGTCCAATGATTCTCTTATACAGCTTCTTTTACATTTACTTTGTAAGAAAAGATATACAGCCTAAAAATTACAAGCCTCTAGAAGATGACTGCACCACCTGAGGTCAGCACACAAATAAATCCTGATTAAAAGTTATTTTTATTTTTATATGACACTGATTGATTGTAATTGAAAAGTTTAAATGTGGATTGGCAAGGATTTTTATATCTTAATCCATTGCACTCAAAAATTGCCCCGAAGGACAAATTCAAGGGGATATTTTATCTTTAGAGTTTCTTTCATGTCAGAAAGAATCTAAGAAATGAAATTAACCCTTCAAACAACATTGCGTTTACTAGGATACGCTTTTGCCAATTAATGTTCATCTTGAACCTTCAAAATATGAATTATCAAATGATATTTTAGGACTGTTCAGTCTATTTTAATTATTTCTGGCATCATTATTCTGTTATACTTCTAAAAATTGATTTTGCATCTAAGAGAGTAAGATGTATGAAATATGCCAGACCATTTTTTCTTCCATTTGCAAAACTCTGCTTGACAAAACTATCTTCAAGTGTTGTTTTGGGTGTGTAGGGGTAATGTTTTTCAGCTTTCAAACTATATTGTGAGGACTGAGAACAAAGAGTTAACTGTGAAAGAACCCTAACGCACGTCCTTTAACATTGGAGTTTCTTGTTTCATTCCTGGCAACCAAAGCCAGACAGCCATGTTGAATTCTTATCCCTAATCCTACTACCACTGCCTTTAATCCTTCTTGCTTCCTCTATACAGGTATCCTTCACTTTCCAATGGCTCAATTTATACCACTTTGCTTTTACAAGAAAAAAACACCACTGCTTTGAACCGTGTCTGTGAACATCTGTTCTTTATATAGATTTATTCTGTGCATCTGTTTGCAAGTTGAGTTGCAGGGGTATTATTTTCATATCATTGTGTAAAACTGGTAGATATAAACATGGCAGCTTTTTGGTGGCTTCTGAGTTATTGTATTTGAAGTTATCTGGGATTCCTATGGCAAAAAAAAGATTGAAATTTTGGTAAAAAGGATGAAATAATGTTTTATCTCACAACTCCAGATATGACACCACAAGCTACACCGTGTAACTTCAAGTCCTACAAGCTATTTCTTTATCCTGAATTTCTGATTTTAGTTCAAAGGCCAAACAATATATCGGCTGAAAATATTGTTATGAAATTTTTCTTTAATAAGGAATGAAAGAAATAAGGGTATTAACAAAGAAATGAAAATGATTGAAATGATTTTTGGACTTATCCAGAGATCAAGTAAAATCCAAATCTTCAAAACCATTTGGATTATATTTCAGAAGTTTTACTGATTAAACCAATATCTTTTCCTTGTCTCTCAACTGAATAGACCAGACAGTTGTCTCAAGTAATCTGAATTCTTACATGAAATACTTTTCATAACCACAACGATGATGATAATATTCTGAATAATTCATTGAATAAGGCCAGCCGATAGTCTGAGTGGAAAAATCCTCTACCATTACATATTTTTGTTTATTTCAGGCCCCGAACTTCTCCACCTATGTGACCAGTTTGCTCTAATCATTTCCATTTAAGAAGTGGCCATTTTTTATCATCAATTATGATAGTAAATGAGACAGAAAGTTCTAGCAGTGATGGTGCACAACCAAGCATCGTTGAAACCAGTCAGAAAAAGAAGAAACGAAAGAAAATTGTCACTGCTAATCTATCTGCGACACGTTACAAACTTGGTAAGTTCTATGTGTTTTAGCTTTTATTTTTCTGATCTCCAACTTTCCCCATGAAGAGATGAATGAACAATAGTCTGTTTGTCTGTATTAATCATAACAGACAACAAAGGGATAGAGCTATTCTTGTTTGCTGAATATTCTTATCTATAATGTTAGCAATTGAAATCTGTGAAGGAATCAGGTGATCTATGATGGGGATTAAATTGCTAACTATTCATGACTACTTTTATTTACCACCAAGAAATGAAACCCTTATATTCTTTTACTATCCTTCAAGTAGAAAAATCCAAATTTATGCACAGTCTGATATACATATGTCCATACAAATACAGTGGTGAGAAAAATACAAGGAACCGCTACAATAATAGTCAGGGTTCTTAAACCTGTCAAGAAAACGTTAGGAAAAAATAAATTTCTCAAGATCTGGGAATTTTCAGGGAATTTTACAAATTGTCCAGTAATTTTTGAGATTTCCAAAAATTATTCAAATGTCAGGGAATTTCGAATACATACATATCAGCTCTCTTTTAGCAGCTAAATCCTTCATGTACGTAGATTTTGAAAAAGAACAATTTTTATCAAATAAAACTTGAAAATTATTGCCTACAATTATTTGTTCATTCACCAACCTAATGAAACATGATTAATCTATTAAGGGAAATTAAGCTGAAACTTGTCAAGATGAGAGTTCCAGAAATGTCATTTTCTAAAATTTTGAGATGTTTCAAAAGTTTTTCCATTAGAAAGGCCTCTAATTATAATAAATATTTGAATAAGAACTTTTTAGCAATTTTTGCATGTCTTTTTCTTTCATCTCCCAATTCAGTTTGTGCAGACATTTTGAGATATTTCAGAAATTAATTGTTTTCATATTGTTTTTTTTCTCCCTCATCCTCATCATACGAAACCATGGCTTCAAAGTACTGTAGTTAGTCCTCTTTACTTCATTGAAAACTCATCTTTCCGAAACACAAATTTGTGTTGGGGGAGGTCATTCTATTTACGATCCAACTATACTGCCCAAGTGAATCCTCTTTTTCTATCCAAAGAATGAAAATATGCCTTTGAATCATTCAGTTATTTTCTTTCACTTCATTGGTTTAAAAAAAAAAAGAATAATTCTTCCAAAACATAATTTTCGTTTTTTGTGTGGGGGGTTTCAATTCAAAATCTTACATTACTGCTCAATTGGACCCTCACTCTCCATTCATCATGCTAAAATATGGCTATGAAGTAATTTAGTAATTCATTCTCATTTCATCAAAGAAGCTATTTTCCTGAAACAATTTTTTTGGGGGGGTCTATTTATGATGTAACAATAGTGCTGAAGTGGACCCTCCTTCCATCATACGAAACTATAACTTTAATCAATTTGGGCTACTACCCTCAACCTAATTGCTTTTTAGAAATGACAGATTTGTCAAATTAAGCCATACTTTTTTTCCTAATCTTTTTAATAAAATAACTTTATTTTGTAATGAATTGTTATATTTTTAATAAAAAAAGTTTCTTTCTTTTGACTTTTTTGCTATATTACAGTGTAGTCAACTGTCAAAACCAAAAAATATCTTCAAAATTTCACTCTCTGTCCATGCAATATCTCTAAAGGTTTTCAATGAATTTCCATGAAAATTTGTCAAATGACGGTTAAGAGGCTACAAAAGAGGTCTTGAAATTCTCAGTAGGTACATGTACAATTACCTCCCCACATCATAGTCAACTGTCTGCACCACACAATAGCTCCAATGCGTCTCTGGCTCTCCAACAGTTCTCAATGAATTTCTATGAAACTTGGTGGAAGGTTTTTCAATAGATTATGGAAGGAATAATTGAATTTTAGAGTATCATTAAACCATGTTTTAAACATCTGTGTGGACTGACAGCTTTAAGGTTTCATGACATTTGATTGCCATTAACTCAGTGTTTTATTCTGAGACATATGGTTCTCTACAACTTTACTTAGCATGGAATTTCTTTTCCAAAGATTTACAATATGTTGATATTTGATGGAAAAGTTGTTTTCTTCCCCAACTAGGACACCTCAGTAAAAATCTGCCATTATGAAGAATGGTGCTAAAAAGATTTTGCTACTGATCTGAAATGTTTACCCCAGATATTCTTTCTCACTATAGGGTCCCTACAGTATGTCCAATTGGTTTCATCAGTCGACTCAAAGATCTCTGTGGTATTCTACTACAGCATCAGGACTATTGCTAGCAATAGACAGTAATAAAGACAAAAGCAAGAGTATCTATACATATATATATATATATATATATATATATATATATATATATATATATATACATACATACATACATACAAATACAAATATATATATATATATTATATATATATATATATTATATATATATATATATATGTATATACATATATATATATATATGTATATATACATATATATATATATATATATATATATATATATATATATATATATATATATATATATATATATATACATATATACATATATATATATACATTTAATGAAAGATAAAACAACAAGTCTGGTTTGTCACTCAATAAAAATCATCATGTGACCAACATCTTTTGGCAGCTTACCATGTTAGGGGTGATCAATTAAAAATTAGAAAAAGAGGTGATCAATGGATAGGTTACTTCTCTGGCCTTTCGTTGGCTCCTTAAAATGTCTGGATTAAAAAAACAAGCATGAACACAAGTAGGCACAAACTAAGGGACCAATTTAGGATAAACTTTCCAGTCAGCCAGCCAGCTTAAAAACTGAAGAAACTTTTATTGACAGTTTTGATGTAATTTTTTTAACAATACAAAATTGATACACATGTATACAACATCGAACATGCAGAAAGAGAAAAGTTTATGAGAACAGGATTAGGAAGATGTGCATGGATTGAAGTCGTAGTTAATCTTGTCACATAGGACAAAAATGCAAGTACCATTAGTTCTTGTTGCTTTACAACCGAAGGTAGGCGATAAAAATGAAAGGTCGTTATTCCAAAATGGACCAAGTGATTCATAGCACACAGAGAGATTTTGAACAGTATAGTTTTGATAAGGCATAGTTTTTAATACGCCATGGCATATTACCAAAAGAGTAATTCAATGAAGAAAAGAAAATTGAATGAGCTTTCAAAGTGAGAAAACACTCAGAACGTGTTGCCAAAAGATTATGAAAAGGCAATAGTCGAAGCACCCAATTGGAAATGATAATCAAAAGGCTTTGAAATTTGATTAAGCTTTAGATTAACTTTCAATCAAATTATATTCAGTTCAAAGATTCTGTGTTTGATCAATTTTCAATTTTCTTTCAGTTCGCAAAGTTGTGGAGGATTTGAACTTTCAAATAATCGATGATGACAGTATAACCAGGTAAAGTTATTCTCGTTTATTGTTCAACATTCTGAGGTGAATTATCATTATTCTATGAATTACTCTGAGTAGTATCCTCATCCTTATTGTTTAGTCACTATCTTTCAGCCAATGTGCTTTCCAGTGTCCCTTAGATGTACTTCTCATTCCTTAATCCATCAATTTATCTACCATTGTTTTCACTTTTACCCAGCTTCTGTATTAGAATGATTCATCGATCAGAATGACAGAGATTCAGCTCTTCTTTCTCACCTCCCTTTTGAATTTTGTTTTTTTAGTAAAAAAACAATCATTTATTATTTAGTAACATCAGGAGAATAGAGAAATCAGAATAGATGACTAATATCTAAGTAACCTCAAGATTTGCTGACGATATTGTCTTTTTTACAAAAACCTTCACAATCTCAAAGTAATGCTACACAAACAAAAAGAAGAGAGCAAAAAAGTTGGACTGAATCCTTCTCAACATCACATGGAGAAATAAGAAAACAGCTCAGTATATTAGAGAAAAAAGAAGAGTCCGAGACATCAGAGAATCCATTAGGAAACTCAAATGGCAATGGGCTGGTCATGTTGCAAGAATTGCAGGCAACCAATGGACACCGCAACTCAGAAGGTGGATCCCAAGAGATCATATGAAAAACTGTGGCCGGCAAAATATGATATGATAGAGAGGTTTGGCTAATCTTTGAGAAGGTCTATGTCCAAGAACAAACGCTAAGAAGCTGATGATGAAAATCTTCTGCAGAGACAGTAATCTGTGCAGAAAACTGATCTATCAATATATGAGAAAGGTTTCCACGCATTGAATGATATCTTCAGTCACTTACCTTATGGATAGGAGTAATACTGAATATATAGTTCATGCTTGCATATTTGGTACCTTGCAGCATGATTAGATATAAAGAAGCAAATATTTAGTTTTTGATCTGAGTATGAAATGTCTTGCATTAAAGTTATCTACTAGTTATTGCTTAGTCTGTCACAAAGCCTCAAGTTGCATACAATACATAATTTGGTACAGGAGGTGCTGTAAGTAACCAGAGGCTCCGTGTTAGACTAGGCAATAAAGAAATTTTGTATTAAAATCAAAAGCTAAATATTCACTCCTTATACATACCCACCCCACGTATACAACTAGCAGAAACTCTTTCATGGCAGAATCTCTTATTATTTTAAGTGACCAAAAATACCCATCCCCTGGGTTTATTGGTTTCTAAAACCACAGAAAAACAGTAGAGATATTTATTGTTTACACAGGCCAAACAAAACCTAGATTTGTTAAACTTGATGAAATATTGCGTACTGCATGATCAGAATATTTTCCACATCAACATTTTCATTTTCTGACAATGTTTCAGCTGTGTATCTGCAGGCCTTCATCAGATGTTCTTCCTTCTACAACGTGAAATCACTTCCTAGAACATAGATATTCAACTTGACACATCACATCTGTTTTTGGGGGGTCAGGGATATGTATATATATTCCTATACACTAGTATTATGTTTTGGTGCCAAATTTCAAGTTGCTTCCCCATAATCAAGAGACCTATTTACTTTTTTCAGAAATGGTCTTTTTGATAATGGTTTCCCCAGTCCAAAAATACCATACACAATGACTAATACTCCCCATATAACCAAATTCAGACAAGAGTCAATCAAAAATGTTTGAAAAAGAACTAAACAAACAGTAATTGTATATTCTTGCCTAAATCATGCTAGATGGGGGTGTATCAATAATTATCTAAGATATGGTCAGTCTATTTTCCTCGTCCAAGTGTCCATTTTTTCTCAACATTCTGGTCAGTTATCCTCCTGCCTTCATCCTGTTTTGGTTCTAGAATGGAACAAGCTGGTCCCTAAGGGATAAAGTACAAATTATTGACAGGGAGAACAACTGGTGAACACATCAACTGAACTACTATCTTCAGTCAATTTGATTAGCGGACCAAGCATTGATATCAATAGTATCTGGGCACCTCTCATCATAAGAGACATCTCAAAAAAAAAATAAAAAACAGATCACCCAATGCATGGGAGGAACCTGAATATACGAAAGAAAAACAATATCGAATATGACATGCCCAGTCCAACCTAGCATGGGCTCTGGATAGATTGAAAATTCAAGAATCAACAACACCTGACGGAGACTGGAGGGTACACAACTGAAATATTGTGAACAAATGAATACACAAAGGAGGAAAATAGTCCAACCGTATCATACATAATGAGTAATAGAAAATGTCTGATACTTATAGTTATTCATCTTGTGCCTTTGTTCAGACCTTTGGTTTTTCTTGCAAAAATACATTATGCTTTCATTATTTCTTCCTGTGTCTAAAATACTTAATTGTAGATAGGATATCTAAGCATTCAGAGCATTAATCTATCTTTAAATGAGAAGTCCAAGTGACTTAATAGAAAATGCCTGCCTGCAATAAACAGAATGTTCTGTCTTATAATCCTGTCAAATACTGGTTTGGAGATGTTCAGGATATTAAGATAAAGTATGAAAACCTTTATTCAGGATTTAATATAATCTCAAGTTCTTTTTTTCCAATTCAATCATTAAAATGTCAAAGGAGGATTTAATGTTGGTAAAATCATGTTGAACATTACAAAATAAAATCCAAGCCTGCATGCATATATATCTCATTCCTTGAAGCTATATGGAAAAAATCTGATTTGCAGTTCCAGTTTTTTGCTACTTTATATCATTAATTCATTTTTTAAATTAAAATCTTAGGTGCGGCCAAGAGTGTTCAAGTGAGCTATGTTCATTAATACATTATGCATTCTGCAGATCATGAATGTTTGTAGTGCAAATTTACCAAAACACTTACATAAACATCTAAAACTTATACTTTACTATAACTATTGAATTTCCATGGGTTCAGGTAGATGATAATGAGTGAAACAACATTCAAGAAGTTGCTGAATCAATAAGGAAGAAGGTATTATTATCGACGGCAAGCAGTCAAACAATCAGCTTCGTAACTCTCTCTTTTTCTCCCTCTCTCTCAAGCCAACAATACATTGATATTAAATTACCTACAACAGCAATAAACAAAAGAAAGGTCGATCCCAAAATAGTTTCCAGCTGCTTAGAAAAATATTTGACTCTAAGTCAAAAATTATTGACTGCAAAATTAAATCACTAAATTTTAGTCAACATGAAGTGGGTCTCTGAGTGACAAGCCAGATTTTGTTGTCAGTCATTCAGTGTCAATGTTGTAAACAAGTTTTTTTTTATTGATTACAGCACACTGTTTTTACTGAACTTGCTCAAGCATATTTAATGCATATCTTTATTGCTCTTAAGAAATTTACTCATTCAGGATCAGCCACCTCTTATCCAGCATTCCACAGAAAGAGCCATAAATTTAAGATTATATTCAAGGAAAAAAACTGTTCACTGTTTTTCTTATTAAAGCAATACTTTCTGACACTTTTAGATGCTTTAACTTGAATAAAATATTGATACTTAAACCAATTGTGAAGCATCAGAGACAGTCTTCTTTTGTAATCTTACATGCTCAGCTTCTTGGAGTCTAAACAATTTGCAGATTCTATAAACACAGATTATGTGGATATTCTTTAATATTGAAAAACAACAGGATCTAAATCCCACACAAAAATGCTTATTAAAAATCATTTTTCCCCTTCTCTTTGATTAGTTCACTTTTTCATCTTGTTTACAAGTTAATGTTATATATTATTCTCTTTCATCTCCAAAAATGGATGAAAGAATATAATTAATGATTTTTTTGCACAAACAGAGCTTTATCCGTTCAGCCATTGTTTTGTAATCATCATTATTATATTAAGAAAAAAATGTTTGTTTACACAAAATGAATGGACTAGAATAATTCGATAATTAATGGACTAGAATGATTTGATAATTTAAAATCAAATCTCAAATGTGATTCCAGAGATTTAGGCAAAGCATTTTGATAGGAGAAAATAATTCAGAATTATAAATGAATTGAAAAATTGAATTAAGTTGAAGATATGTTTTGTTCATTTAACGTAATTTTTTGTAATTCTTGTGTATTTTTGCCTTAGCTAACAGGAACAACTATTTACGTCAAGAAAGGTTTTTAGTGATTCAAGCTGGTTAGAGCTTTCAGGAAAATTGTACTGGCATAAAACTTGAATTTTGATAGTCTTCTACGTACAAAAATACATGAAAATGAATGAAAAAAGACAGAGTAACCCATAAATTTATAAGGTGTAATTAATGATAATCAAATAAAATAACTTTGAACAGTTGTCTCTCAGTGAAAGGTAAGAATCCATCAATATCTGTGAAATATGTGAAGGGATGATGAGTTAGTTTGGATATCAACATATGTAGAGTATTTTAGCCTTGTTTACGCTTAAAACATAATCTTTATTGAGCAAAAATGTCTGTGATTTTTGATGTTTTGATGTTAATCATGTACAATCATTTTGCTATTATCTAATATGAGGAAATATCTTGATACTCCTCCTCCTTCAACATCTTTGAAGTTGTTTTAATTTACAGAAAGTCAGTTAGAACTTTTTCTCCTTTTAGTATTAGTTAAAGATGCAGTAAACAATGCTTTGAGTAAATGTCGGTGAATCAATCCATAAAGTATTCATTTGTACCAACTATTAAGTTGAAAATGAGATCCTGGTAGAGGGAGCTCAGACAAACCACTTTTGAGATTATCTCTGACAAGATTTTATTGTGATCATTTGTGCCAGAGATCTCCTTTAATGAATTATCAAATGAGAAAAAGAGGGAAGAAAAAGCATGAAACTGTTTCAGTTTATTGTTGTGTCCATAAACAAAACAGAGAATCTTTCAACAGTCATAAAGATTTAGGAGTCATAAAAAATGGTTGATTACTAATGCTATATATATCTGATTTGGTTTCTCAGGAAACATGTCTTTTTTAATCATCTAATAAATTCACTAATGTCTGCTCTTTAGGTAACAACAATGTTTTATGACTGAGTTGGTATTTATTTGTATAGTTTTTGCTCAATTTTTCAGTTAGAGAATAGGCAAAGTCTGTATTCTGAAAAATACATAATTATCCTCAACTTTCCCCAAAATTCGCCAGACCTCTCTATCCTGGATATCACAGAGCTAATCCGAACTTGTTTAGTTTGTCACGCCATCTTATTTTTTGCTGACCACAGTTTTGCATATGATCTCTGGGAATCCAAGATGTGGTTTGCGATGTCAAGTGGTTGTCTGACATTCTAGCAGCATTGCCGCTTGAGTTTTTTAATGGTTTCTATGATATCTCTGACCCCTGTTTGTTTTCTAATATGATACAATCTTGTGATGTCGCTTTGTCATATTGAGAATGATCATCTCAATCATTGCATGGTTCTCACTTGAAGAGCCAATCTTTTGGTTCCATGTTTCAGTTATGTCCCTATATGATTATTTAGCCAAAAATTTGAAAAAAATTTGAAAGACAAGAAAAAACACAAACCTGATAGAAAGAAAATATCAACAGGTGACCTTAGTTGTCAGCAATCCTGATATGAAGATGTAGATATTTACTAAATCAAGCATAGTTTGACATCCAGTTAAGATTAAGCACATTATACTTTCAAAAGCATAGTAACCGTCAATTCATGGCAGGCACTTGCAAAATGAAAAGTTACATGGAATATCAGCAATAAGAGAATCAGAATAATAACTCCAATTTTCTTCAAATTAAGATGAGTGATTTTTTTCTCAACAGTTACCTTATTTGGAATGACACGTATGTGACAAATGAGAAAGTGGCCGAACTTGAGTGTTTTCAAAAAATCAATCATTTTCCAGGAATGGCTAAAATCACTAGGAAAGATTACTTGGCTCGGAATTTTCAAAAGTAAGTTGACTTTTTTGCTATTTTTTTCCATGTTAAAATTCCAAACATCCTCTTTCATCTGTTTGAGCATCAATGGAAAAATGTTTTTTATTCTAATAAAGCACTACAATACATTGTTTTCCCACCTTCTTTAAGAACTTGGAATCAGTTTTTCAAAATATAAAGTTTTCTGCCTACAGGTTGTAGTAATTTCAAATGATCATCTATCCAAGAATTGATCAAGTTAACTATTGTTTCAATTCCAGTAATTAAGCAGAAACCTCTACGGGGAATCTGAACAACCCATAAATGAATATATTTTTCAGTAGTAGTTGTAGTAGTAGTGGCAGTATAATATTAATTACTACTATTACTACTAGAACAACAATAGATTCTATTAGTCACATCTGCTCTATTCTTCAGATTGCAGAATTTTAGAAAAAAAGATACCCTCAGAGGAGACTCAAACTTGCATCCTATATCTCAGGTGTTTACGAACAATGCCTTACCTTTAGGCTACAGAAGCTGTTCTTAGGGCCGGATTCATAACTCTAATCTTTATACAACCGTCTTTTTTCTTTCAATTTTCCCACCCTGTTGTGTTGACGTTATTGTAATAATACTGCTAAATACTAAAAATAAGGAAAATTACTTGGTTGTTTAGCAAATATCACTCCTGCGTCTAATGTTGTTATCTATTCAAAGATTAAAATTCTGATTTTTTTAAAAACCCTGATTTGGTCATTTTTCAGATTGCAGAGAGTAAACAATGAAGAATTTGACTTCCATCCTATGACATGGATCATGCCAACTGATTTTTCTACGTTCTCCAGTTATGCTAAGAATCAGAAGAGAGAGCAAAATCTTTTCATTGTCAAACCTTCAAATGGAGCCCAAGGACACGGGTCTGTTGTACTTTTTTTCGATTTGATTTGTATACATGAAGCTTTCAGTATTTAAAGTATTTTGGAAATGTTCATTGGAATTCTGAAATGCACCATCGTCATTATTCCATAAATTATTTGGCTTAATATCCTCACCCTTGTTTTTATCACAAAGTTTCTTCCAATGTGTTCTTCCTTGAGAGCGTGGTTCATACAGGTGGAATTTTTTTTTTTTTCGTAGAATTGTTCTAGATCTGAGCAACAAAAATTCTTGCTGATAAAAGCAACCCAGGAATATATTTTGCATATCTTCAGAAATGAAGAATACAACACAAGGTCTTTTTCTTTACGATTTTCACTCACAATGTCCTGACTTTTGCTGATATTACCACAAGTAATCAAGTATAATCATGTCCTTCTCCTTTGTACAATATGGAGATACAGTCTGAGAGACGGATCCCTAAGCACTAAATTGTTTTTCATTTCTTGGTTATCTATATGAAGGTAGAGACAGTCCAGTAGTTATAATTTCAGTTGTATAAAGAGTAGCACATCTTGATTATCCCTATCCACTTGAAACGCTGACAGTATCTTTTCTCAGCTGCAGGAGACCCCATTGGCTACTCTTTTATTGCCATTTTTTATCCAAAACTATAAAAGAGACATGCTTGGCTGCGCTTGGGTAAACTCCCTTGCTTCATTAAAACCTGAAAAATAAACAAAACAAAATTCATTTCTCCATACAATATTGTCCCAAAACTAAATGTCCCATTTGATCTTCTTTATTATTAGTTCCTGTAAATGGGATTAGCAAAACAAGTCGACCTGAGTTAGGCTTTAGATATGGAAGTGAATTCATCAGTTTTAGCATACATCACTGTATATTTTTGGTATGGTCATTATCATCTGCCATTGTTGTTATATACCAAAATAAAATTAGGACTCAATAATAGGAGTCTGACAAAAAACTCTTACCAAATGAATTGGACACCTAAAAAAGTTTAAAGTCGCTGTAATGAACTCTTTTTCTTGCTAACCAGACATTAGTGATAAATACAACAAGTATGGAGATACTAGTCTAAAAAATTTGGGTAATATAGTATTCTAAAATTTCTTATTAGTAACAAGATGAGGTTTTAGGAAATTTTTAATTTACAAGCATGTAATTTGTTTTAGATTACATTAAAATAGTTTTGATTAGATTGTCTGTGAATTTATAAGTCCTTAATGGAATTACTTTTAAGTTTTCTTTTATTTTTTTCATTGCAGGATCTTCTTGTGCAAGTATTTGGAGAAATCGGCTTCTTGGGATAACAGTATTGTCCAGGAATACATTGAAAAACCATTACTGATTGATGGCTACAAGTTTGACCTTCGGCTCTACGTTCTCATCACGTCTTGTGATCCGCTACGAATATTTGTCTTCAAGGAAGGTTTAGTTCGACTCAGTACTGAACAGTACTTTCCCCCCAATGATCAAAACTTGGTAAGATCCTTTCCGTTTTTTTGAAATCATTAGAGATGTTTGCTGTTAGATGACACATGATCAAAACTATCAAATAGAATATTCATTTTGATTTACCAAATCTACACATGTGTAAGTTGCTTTATTTTGCACCTAAAATCAATAAAAATAGCTGAAACATGACTTTGACACAAAGCCAAGAAATATAATGTGAGAAATTATCATAACTAAGATAGCCATAATCGATACACGGATACATTATTTTTTTTTCCACTGAATATTATTAAAAATGAGTGATAAAATATACATTCATGTTACTCATGACATCTTATTTATTATTTGATATTTAAGCATATCATATTTGCTCTATTTATCAATCAAAGTTGCTAGATATTAATTTTCTGTAAGGTAAAATGCCACTGCTCTTAAGAGACAATCTCCCATGAAGTATGATGACTACTGACTAAGTCCTGGTCTCTGTTGCAAGCATCAACTTGGTGATCCTTTCAAGTCTCAAGTCTGGTCAAGACCAGGACTTAATTCCTATAAGTTTTATACAAGTCAACCATAGGGGTTCCTTTACCCTTATCACACTGTGTGCACAGGGAAATTTGTCCTAATGAAAAGTTTTCCATCCTCTCAACTCATTCCGGGAATCAAACTCAAGATCTTCTGCGTGTGAGGCAGACATTCTAACCATTAAACTATCCAAGCGGACAAATATTCTATACTCACGCTTTGATTTATTTCTATTTTGTTGATTAAGTTGCTGGTCTGGTGAATTTTGGGGAAAGTTGAGGATAATGATGTATTTTTCAGAATACAGATTTTGCTTATTTTCTAACTGGAAAATTGAGTAAAAACTATGCAAATAAATACCAACTCAGTCATAAAACATTGTTGTTACCTAAAGAGCAGACATTAGTGAATTTATTAGATGATTAAAAAAAACATGTTTCCTGAGAAACCAAAACAGATATATATAGCATTGGTAATCAACCATTTTTTATGACTCCTAAATCTTTATGACTGTTGAAAGATTCTCTGTTTTGTTTATGGACACAACAATAAACTGAAACACTTTCATACTTTTTCTTCCCTCTTTTTCTCATTTGATAATTCATTAAAAGAGATCCCTGGCACAAAGTTACTTGTTTTATCCAATGTATTATTAACTTGTGATTTAGAGAATAATGTGATCTCGGTTGTAAATATATATAAATTTACTGATGGACAAAACACAGTTTAAAACACTTTCATGTTTTTTATTTCCTCTTTTTCTCATTTGATAATTCATTAATGGAGATCCCTGGCACAAAGTTACTTGTTTTTTTCCAATGTATTATTAACATGTGATTTGGAGAATTATGTGATCTCGGTTGTAAATATATATAGATTTATTGATGGACAAAACACAGTTTAAAACTACAAAGAACATAATTTCCTCTATACAGTACCTGACCATTTATCTTGCAAGTTTGGGACTGTAGGTGACCTGGATTTCTAGATTCTTAGACTAAGGCTTATTATATATTTAAATAAGACAAACTATGAAGAGTCAAGAACGAAATTGTATTTAACAGATACAAATTAATTCACTTCCAAAGCAAGGTCTCATTGATCATTTATTAATCCACCTGAAACGCTTAAAATATAAGATATACAATGATAAGTAAACAAAGCCATTGAAGGACAAAACTGTTTATAACAAGTACAAATTAATCTGATTCAAAAACAGGGTCCGTTTAATCATTACCAATCAACAAATCTTCACCTGAAGACAATTCAAGCTACTAAAAATTCAAACAAAAAGTGGTCAGATAGTTAGCTACTATGAGGCCGGCCTGATTAAAAAATTGCTAGTTTCCTGATAAATTTACTTTACTGGAAGCCAGGTAAATAATCTAGTATTGTATTATAGAAATTCATCATTAGACATACACTAAGCCTAGCTTACTCTGGCACAAGGCTACTGTTGTGGGGCACCAGATAAAAATCAAACCAGTAACATAAGCAATGATCTACCAAACTACCTTACAAACCATCACTTGTCTTCCCTACTGGCATCATCTCAAGCACAGGATTCTGAATGCTGATTTTCTAGGCAGGCCATCCAGCCCTCCCTGCTTTAAAAATTGGTGCATTGCAATCTTCCCCCATTATGTGCTTCACCTTCTTGAGTTTAGTAAATTCCTTTAAGGCTTTAAGGCTTCTTGTAGAATGAAGCCTGGTCCATGAGGAACATCTTTTTAAAGGGTCAATCATAGTTGGATAACTTCATTTTGATGAATGCATAATGGAACAAAAGTCACAAAAAGGGTTCAAATAAATGTTATTTACCAATGTAGATCATTAACGCTTTACCAGATCAATTTTTCCCCCCCAATGTTTCATTTATGAGTTTTTTTGTTTTGTAAATTATGAGTATTTAATAAAAGGATCATGAAATCATTTTTTTTTTCATTTACTCAACTTCTTAGCTTAAGAAATACACCCTACTCCAATCTGTATGCAGTCTATAATAAATCTCTAAATACACAAGAGAAGCATTCATAATTTACCAGATTCCATCCTAAAAGCTTGAATGCTGTTGCATAAAACCTATATATATTTTATTCATACTGCTAAAATCCTTACTAAAAAAGAGAAAAAGATTTTTTTATTTCAATACAGCCATAAAAACTCTACAATTAGCTAAAAAAAAAAAGCTAATATTGTAACCCTGGTTATTGCCACTGATATCACAAAATCAGTGCTGCCATATGTAAGAAGTCCAGGATAGACTCATTCTTGCTCTTGAATGTGACAGACAGCCCTAATATTTTTGTTCTATCCAAAATAGTCATAAGTCATAAATGGGTTACCTTGTAATTTACTGAGAGGAACAAAACATAAAACCCAGCTCTACTCAGGATACACACTTGAGGGGATATCAGAAATGTAAAAATTAATATCAGAGTGTTATCAGAATTAGACAGCCACTCATCAATCACGCTATTTTTAAAATATTGTAATTATTGTTCCGCCTCCGTATCCGTAAACAAAGCTTGGATGGATTTGTCATGAAAGAATTATGCTTTGTAGATGTGAATTCAGCTACGCTTTAGGAAGCATTTATTATGCAAGTAATATTTATGAAGTGTTGCTGATCAAGTCCTGTATCTCTAATATTGGACTTTGTATTGGATGTTTCTTGGATGTTACTCTTTACTTTGCTTCTTTTAGTTTTGTAGTCAATAACAACATCAAAGTAATTGAAAACCACATCAGAGAACCCGGAAACACTGGTAGCAGCTGAATCAACTTCAAAATATGAAAACCTTTTATACTGAAAAACACCTTATACACACACATATATATATATATGCATAGATACTTACACATATATACCTTGATTTATACGTATACATGTGTATATAATTAGATAGATCGATAAATAGATATGTATGAGGCTGCATCAAAAGCATCGCAACCTGAGAGATAGCTGAATATTGATCTCATATTTTCACTGTATCATGTTGATCTACGTGATTAATATTCAGCCCTGAATTGAGTGCATTGTCAAGGAAAAAGATTATGTTAGTTGAGTAAAATAAAAAGTTTCAACATAATCTCTTTCCTTGTCAAATCACTGAATTTAGTGATGAATGTTAGTCCCATAGATTGGACATTATACTGTGAGAGTTTCAGATCAAAATTCAGCTAATAACTATGTATCAGACAATAGACTTATTGGTTGTGTATATATATATATATATATACATATATATATATATATATATATATATATATATATATATATATATATATATATATATATATATATTTATATATACGTACAATTTCATACACTTCACATACATATAATTCTCTGCACTCTATTTATAGTATTATTGTAAAATTGTCCGATGCCCTTATTGATATATGGTCATCAGACATTGTATCAAAGAATGATGGTAACCCCTAATAACATACTTGAAGATGATCAATAAACGAGCAATAGTGATTGGTGGTTTAGTTAATATTTCTTAATGTATTTATATCATCATCAGAACATTATGAAAGGAAGAGATTTTCTCTGTTAAAATGAGAAAATTGATAAAACTAATTCATCAGAAATCAATTATCTACATGCATGTATATATATATATATATATATATATATATATATATATATATATATATATATGTGTATATTTGAGTTTTTATGTCATTCTTTGTTTATGAAAAACTTCCTCTATGTATTATTAATCTCAAACATTTATTATGAAAAATGATTGCAGCATAATTTATTCATGCACCTGACCAATTACTCCATCAATAAACACAACGAATTTTATGAGAAAGGAGTGACACCCGATTCTGGCAGCAAACGATCTATCAAGTACCTTAATAAATATCTACGAACCAATGACTATAACGTTTCAAAGCTGTGGCAGCAAATCTACGATCTGATCATCAAGACAATGATTATTGCAGAGCCCCACTTACTGCATAACTATCGCAACTCTAGGCCAGGTTCTTTGCCTGGTAGCCCAAGTGTATGTTTTGAGATTCTTGGCTTTGATGTTATCATTGACCAGAATCTGAAACCTTGGCTTTTGGAGGTAAGAATTATGTTTTTTTCATAATACTAAAATTTATTGTATGCTTTTGTTTTCTTGTTTATAGAAGTACTTCTTTCAAAGTTTTCATCAGATAATGACCCTTGCTTCAAGCATTGTTTCAGCTCTAAAACTTTGTTACCACTAACCCAGGGCACCCAAAACATACCTCTTGATATCGCCAGTCTTTATTAGTTTCCATCAGAATGAAAGATCCATACTGATGCAGTGTCTGCTCAGTCTCAATATATTTCCTCTTTATTGCAAGTTTAGTCAGGTATGCTGGTGTTGAATTGGCAACAAAAAGTTTTCTACTTCATTGCAATAGGAAATATGTTCATTATTCAAATACATTTTCAGGGTTCTTCACACTGATTTTCATATTTTCCAGCCTATGTTTATGAGCCTAGTCAATATTTTCCTCAAAAGGAATTAACTCAATGATATGAACCTTTTTGGAATAGGTATGATTAGTCACTCAATTGTAACTGTCATATGACCAATGTCTCTAGGCAACATGCCATGTTGGGGATGATCAGTGAATAAATTATTTCTCTCGCCTTTTGTTGGTCGGTGATAACTGAGAAATTCTGATTTTTTCCAAGCTTGAATGTTGCCGGACGCAATCTAAGGAACCAATGAGCATAAACTTAGATTGTAAATCAAACCCCCACTAGATACAATGGGGGGGGTGTAAAGAGAACAAAAACGTTTTCCTAGATATAATGAGGAGTAAATTTTTCGATTTTAAGCCCTCTAGCTCCATTGGTGTGGCCTGCCAGCCAGACTAAGTTGAAACTGTGGAAACTTATGAGGACGGTTGTGTCAACAATCTTAATTGACAAACCAAATGACATCTTAGTGAATGAAATCCCAGCTGAAAAGGCAAGATGACATTTTAAGGGTCTGTACACCATCCCAATAGCTCACTATTTAATCTGCTGAATGTTGATTCTTTAAAAAAGTGGATTTCCTCTAGCTGCTCTGTCCTAATAAACCATGTAATGAAGATATCATTATTGTGCTTATTTGATCGCACACTGATGTGGCATTAGTCATCTTACATGAGTGATTTTTAACGGGTAAACTTGGATAAGATGAAGTGGTTTCTGTCCTTCATGAGTGAACTAATCACAAAATTCACAAATGAAGGTCGACCTCCCAATCTCAATGTTATTTAATGCTACCTCATTCCACCTTTAGAATGACCAACAATAAACCCCTTTTCAAAATCTGGCAGTTCTCTTTGCCCTTGGAATACAAATCACTATGAAATAATTGTGAAGTTGTTCCTCTTGCACCTTTATAATAGATAGAGTTATTTTCTATAAGTGTATCATTAATAACATCAAAATTGAATAAAATATCAATGTGTATTTAATTGTTATTTTCCTAAGTATATAAAGGATGAATACATATAAAATTCTCATAGAAGTTGAAAAATACCTAGGAAAGAAATGCTGTAAAAATGATATCAAAACTAGTAAATGACTGAGGGTAGAATTAAACCTGATTGATTTGTTTGCAATTTATATTCTTCATTCTGATTATAAATTATGTAATATTATATGAAAACTTATTTGAAATGATTTCCCATCATTGCAGCAGTCCCATTTTCTTCAATTGTCTGTTCTATTTACCTTATCTAGGGTGAATGCAAATAAGTTTCTATATAATATAATGCAATTCATAATCATTCTGTTGGATCACATATATCCATTTCTCAATTCTTTATTCTGTAAGAGGTGTCCAAGCATAATTTTGTTGTGTTAAATCAATGATTCTGAAACAGGCAAACATCTACATTGGAAATGTCCTACCAGAAAAAAAACTGCCTGAGCATTCAGTTTAATAAACTAAGAAAAAAAAATTATTTTTGGTGTATCAATTGGTTAGTACTTTCACTAAGCACAAACAAACAAAAATAAATCAAAAAAAGTGTTTCATATCTAAATGATAAAAAATATACTTTCTTTAACAATTTTTCAAAAGAATGGGTCATACTTTGTATAATCTTTTGAATTGAAAAAAACTTGGACCACTCTTTTTCTTATTACCCTCCACCATTAACTAACTTCTGTTTCCAGCTTATTTCTCTGTTGGCCTTGGGAGTTTTTCTCCCGCATCTCTTTCTCTAAGTTTGTATTGGAAGGGAAATGGCATCAAAAATGATAATAAGATATCTTATCTTTCCTTCTTTAAGTAATAAAAATGTTATTTCCTCTTGCCAACTCAGTTGAGATATTAGTTTTTACAAAATTTGTTGTATATATAAATTTCATACTACTTAGTTTTACTAATTAACTGACAGGAAGTGCAAGTATAATACTGCAAGAAACCGTCAAGCACCATAGGTTTTTCCAGTATTGAAGAGGTTCCGCCCGGCTTGCTACCTATCTATGTATATGTCTTGTGTGCAGGCCACACTTTAGAGGTTAGAGGCTTGAAAAATTAAACATTTAAGTCCAGAAAAAAAACGTTTGTTTTGGTTTTTGAAAATTCTTCCTCAAAATAAGTTTTTACTGAGATTCAATTTCTAATGTAAGTTTATGCTTAATCGTTGCCTTAGTTCATGTCCGGTAGCATTCACGCTTGTTTTCAAATTCAGACTTTTTAGTGATCACCAACCCACAGACGGTGAGAGAAGTAACTTATTCATTGATCACTTTCATTTCAAGTTTTCTAATTGATCCCCCCTTACACTATATGCTGCCAAAAGACATTGGTCATGTGATGGTTTCTATTGAGTGGCTAACCAGACCTATATATATATATATATATATATATATATATATATATATATATATATATGTATATGTATATATATAGGCAATGATTTCTCATTCAGATGTGGTTTATCAAAAGCGACAGACAAGGATTAGTTAGATTTATTTCTTAGTAAGCTTTTCTTGTTGGCAAGTGAGTTGCCATAACCAGGGATTAAGAGGATGTAAAAATTGTCCTAAGTTTTTTGTGATAGTTGTTCTAATACTTCATATTGTTCTCTGGTTATTCTCAAGAACATAAACCATAGATGATATAAATTTGAAATCAGTTTGGATGTTTTTTGTCTTCTATCTTGGTGTTTTTTAAGGACATTGTAATTTTTAAATCTACGTTTTTTTTATCGCGTGATAATGACATCATGTGCAAACAGTTTACAACTATCTGTAGTTTATTGTTTAGAAACAGTCTGCTGGGGGTCACATAATTGTGACACCAACTAAGTGCCCGTGTGTTACTTAACTGCTTGACACATTTTGAGATGCTTACACCTTGGGCAAAAGATATTTGCTTAAATGCAGGTTGTTATGCTTTTCCAAGGATAGCTTCAAGTATTTGGAGTCTTTGTTTTGTAATTGGTGCAGTATAAAAAAAATAATGGAACCCTTCTGTGTATAGAATTTTGTTTTAAGTAAAAAAAAATTACCTAAAAGTAAAAAGGGAGGTAGCTTTAGTTTCAGTAGTTATTTCCCTAGATATCAACATTTACATTTTCTTATATGAATTTAATAGTTAATGTGTGTACAAATCCCCTACCAACACATCATGGGTCAGCGTGACAGGATAAGGCTCTTGTCTTACACTTATTTGAGAAAGGCCTATATTCAACAATGGATGTTAATGCCTGATTGCATCTCCAATACTGATAATTTTTTTTAAAAACCATCTATTTTTTTATATTGGCCTATCTAGTAGAATAATGTATAGATAAGTGTGTGGTTAGGAGACTCACAAACCTGAAATCTAAAATTAAACTTCTTTTGTTCTGATTGGTCCCACTGAATCATACTTGAGTGTCCATGTGTCTTACTATACGGAAAAAGATAGTGTCAATCTCCAGATTATTTTCGATTTGAGGTTCAAATACAACTGATTCTCCAGATTGCCAACTAACAGTATTTTCGTTGACTTGTTACTACTTAGGTATGAGATCTGCAAATCACTCTTTTGTTCAAGCAACAAAGTGTGTGCATGTGTGTGTGAATGAGAGAGAGAGCAAGAGAGAGGTATTCTTTTCTTTCTCTTTCACACTTGTTTTTTTTTTCCTCCAATGTCTTCAGGTCAACAGATCTCCTAGCCTTGCGATTGATCAGAAAATAGATTTTGAGGTCAAATCATCCTTATTAGAAGATGCACTTCAACTCCTTCATATAAAGTAAGCTTGTATTTCTTTGTTGAAAGAGGAGGATTTCAATGTTATTCTTTTCTTGATGATATTTAGTGGAAATATCTGTGTGTGTTACTTGGCATCATCCCATTTCCAGTTTTCAGAGCTGTAGGCCAAGGTCATCAAGAGCACACAGAAAAAGCATTGTGATTTCTGTATATTCAATACCTAAAAGAGAAAAAAAGGATAACTTTCTTTTTATACTTAACTAAACTTTACCCACTTGTGTTTAATGTATGCATGCAATCAAGAAAAGGCATCAGGGTTTTTATAGCTTGCCACTAAGCGCCACCAGTGATCCTTATTCTTAATTGCACGGCCATTCTAACAACTATGCATCAACCTATTGTTGTTTACTTTCTATTTTTATATTCAGAGCAGATATTGTACAGGGTTAAATTTCTTCAAAATTCTTCTGTTGGAATTATTAAAAGCAGGATTACCAAATCAAAAGCCAGAGAGCATACTAAAGAAAACAAATATGGTTTTGTATTTTGGTTCATTCAGACTGGTTCTCTGGTCTTAGTTGATTTTATCAAAATTTTAACCTCTACACTCTCAGCAAATGTGTCTGTCTTGATTAAACAATCCTACAACTGGATAGAAGCATACAGTCTATATAAAGTTTTAAACAACAGATGATAACACTTGAATGATTACCTTAGCTAGAGGGCCAAGAAGAGAGATTACAGAATGTGGAAAACAAGGCAGATAAGAATTGACGATCTAATTCGCCTAACATTCGAGTAATATTCACTGATATCTCCTTCCTTAAAAGTTATTAAATTGCTTTGCTATTTTCATAAGATAATAGGTAGTAATATCTAATTTAATATCAAATGACAAAGCTGTAAGAAAAGAGGAAAGAGAGAGGAATTCTATTTTTCTTCTCTACAATATTCAATGGCTTTGTGTTGGAATTCTTAAATCCTACAAGAATACAATTCAGCTTCTTACCAGTAATGCCGGATATTAGACTTAACAATTCAGACAGTGCAATATCTAAAGGATTCTTCTTTGTATATTGCAGAGTAAATTAGATGAAAGGAAAATGTTATAGTTGTCAATGGTATCTCAGATATCCACTTAAAAAAATACTTAATTGAGTTCTGAAGAAGATGATGGTCAGTAGAAGAATCAAGGATATTGACTTGTTCTCCATTCCAGCATCATTCTGGTGTTGTCTATCTTAATTACGTATGTGTCAAGCTTCATCAAAATCCAGTTTCTTGGAACAAACAATATTGATCTTTTCATGACTGCATTGTCTTTAGCCTGAACATGAGAAGGGCACAGACAAAAAATAAATAGAAAAAAGAAGAGGTAATGAGCAAAACCTTTAGAAGCTTTGTTAACATTTGTCTGTTATCAGCACTGAACTTTACGTTGATGCCTAGTTGTTGGAACATGTATAATTTTGAAAATAATGATCACTAATGACTCCAAGTTGCTGAATTATGAAAGTCACATACAGCAGAGAAAGGGTTAATAGGCACAGTTTTCTGACTTCAATCTCAAGATCCCCTCAAGAAAAGAGTCAACATGTTTATACACATTATGAAACTGATAAAAACATAATCATTTAACTTGATAAGTATTATAATTAGTTAAAAAACCTACAAAAAATCAGTTATAAAAACAAATGACACAATGTGTATATTTATGAAACATAGAATGGAAGGAATTATGTAGTTAATACAAATCAGTCTTTTTTTTAATATATATATAAAGTTACAATGAAATTTGCTAAATTTCTTCATTTACATCACCTCAAGTGCAAGTGATAAGAAAAAGAACCGTGCTGTTCAAAAAGCTCAGTCCCAAAAACGTTTGTTTCGTGGCATCCAAAAAGTTAGTAATCCAGTTACGAGGGGACCAGACCCTAAAAAGAATATCAACATGAAAAGAAAAGAAGAATTGGTGAGTTTGGTTTTGCTCTGTTCATTATACATATGTATATGTGAAAAGTCTTTTAGTGGTACAAAATTTTTAAAGTTGCCGTAATTAGCAGAAGCATAGTAAAATGTAAAAGAGAAGGAGAAAAAAGAAAAGTTTTAAAGTTTTTGAGTAAATCAATCCTTAGAAGCTTCTTCCAACTGACACTCATCTGAGGTTGACTCATTATAAAAATGTTTGAATGTACGATGCGGCAATAATCAGAACAACATAAGAAAACATAACAGCTGCACATAAGAAGACAAACCAACAAAACAACATCTTAAACAGACACATTATATTTCTGACTGATCAAGATGTATATATGTATATATATATATATATATATAATAATGATTAATAATTGAGATGTCCACAGACAGCTGTTTGATAGTATTACAAGTCTTCAGTGTGGCTATAGACTATCCATTATCCTATCCAGTACTATGAGGTGAGATCAAAACCTTCACTTCAGACCCAGAGGCTAGCATTTTGCCCCTACCCTACGCAGAACTCGACAGCCGGTAAGACTGAATATAAGCAATATATTCACTAATGCACAAAATATATATATATATATATATATATATATATATATATATATATATATATATATATATATATGTATAAATAAACCTAAGCAGGTTCAATATTTTCCAACTAAGTTGTGCTTCTACAAGAACTGTGGCTAAGTTCCAAAGGGGAAGTGAAAACATAAAAAATGTCACCTGTGCACTTACCAAAAAATTTGAATTCATGTGTCATTCAATTGTTTAGCAGTCTTTTAAAGTACTTATAAGAAGTATTAAGATTCGACTTTTATCACTGAAGGGAACTGAAAAGCTAGAAAATAGATGGAAGAACGTCATTCTTGTAGAATGTAATCAAGTGGGGGCTGACTGCCTCCCCATCTCCCTTTAGCTAGGCTTCTATCAATGCTTTATCAGAGCACTAAAACCTCATCCTCAAGCAAAATAAAAGTTGAATATTTTCAAATTATATATATCTGAAATTTAGGTTAATATTTTTCTGCAACTGAAAAAAAATGAATTGATTAAATCAATTAAATGAAAAAGTATCTAAATACATATGTCTATTTTCCATGGTTCATTATCATTTCTTGCCTTATGTTTAATCATATATCCTTCCTAATAGAATATAAAGAAATGAAAACATACCAATATTGTAAAATAAGTGAAAGAAAAAAAATTTTAAATTAAAAGAACACAGAACCACTGCTAGGAAGCAAGATGGATCAGTTGACCTTAAATCAAGATTTTCATCAGTCAATGTTTATCAATATAAAACTGAATTTTATTGCAATTTAAACCAAATGCAAAGAAGTTCATCATATTCAACTTGAACTGACTGCTTTGATTTGACTCTTAGCCTGATTTTTGTTTTAAGATGCCTAACAGTTGAAATTTAAGATCCAAGAGATTCCAGATTTCAAGACATTGTAAGTTGAATACTACTTACCAGATCAGTTGAACTTCCAGTTGATTTTCAACACATTCTTTCTGTTTCACAGTTGAATTTGTTGGACAAGTTTCGTCGGAATGCGGCTCAAGAAGCCTTTGAAAATGAAAACTGTGGCCAGTTTTACCGTATATTTCCTTCTGATGACAAACTAAGGCAGCAGAAATATACAACATGGATGACGTATGCATTCATCATTTTCCAGAGTGAAGTGAAAAACACTGCCCCCAAAGATGTAGACAATATATACAACCACACTTTACAGGTAAATTTAGATAACTTCATTGCAGGAGCATTGATGGTGTAGTGCCTACCTTTCCAGCTAAAGAAAATTATACATATACTCAGTTATCTGCCCTTGGTAAGAATCTGCTTCTAACCCCTATATCTCTGTAGAAATGGTAAATTCCTTGTTCCCCTTTTGACATCACGCAGAACTGCCAATCAAATAGTTGATTGTTATATTTACAATATTAAAACTGTGGCGGTAAATCTCTCTCCCTCTCTTCTGTGTTCCAACGGCCTCGAGGTGAGCTTGTCTCTTCTCTCTCTCTTTAGTTAGTATAGTTTCTATACACACTTTTTTTTCTATACACGCATCATCACATATTCATCTCAAGAACACATCCTATCTAAGTTGAGCATTCTCATAGTAGTTAGGTCAGTTCTTAGTGGCTACAACTAGGATGACCATACTGACGGACATTCTGTAGACTCTATCTAACATTTACTTAGTGACATTCCTTTCCCTTCATCTTTCCTATCTCTACATCTTTTATCCTGGTAGATCCCTCCACATATCCATGTCAGCAGAAACTCCAGTCTTCATTTATTTTCATTTACTCATGAATTAAACCTGGCACTCTTGTTAACCTCTTTGTTTGTTCTTATTTCTTTGTTTTGATAACAATTCAACTAACTGTGTACTAACCTTGTTTTTGTGCTTAAACAATGAACATGCTACTCACCAGGATTTATCTCCTTAGATCAATTCTGGTAATTTATATTTTAGGGGGCTAATATATCTAGCAGCCCTAAAATGGTTTTACAGCTTCAAATTTGACAAAAGAGAAAATAGTTTGTTATTTTGTACTAAAATCTACTTACCAAGTTTTTCTTCTTTCTCTGACAAAGACGTAATTCCCACCTCAGCTTAGATAAAAATGTGTTGGTATTTATCTTTGTCCCGAGACTAACTATTTTCAATATTCAAAACATTAAAAAAAACATTTTCATCATTTTCTTGTTTTTTAAAACAGCTTTTTGGGATAATCTATTCCCGTAATTCAATTTTAATGTTGAAGAACCGATCAATCAGAAACAATGAGATAAGAAGCAACAATCTGAATCAAATATGAGGGATAATATTGCTAAACATTCCCTGTCAAAAGATAACTGTTTACATCTTTTTGTATCGTAGAAATTATGTAATGACTTGAATAACAAAAGTTATGTCCCCTGATATAATTATCACGTAAATCCACAAGTATTTGGGTGTGCTAGAATTAGCTAAGAACTCAGTAGTAAATGAATTGCATTAAAATAATTACTTTTCTTATTTTGAGCTTAAAGGAATCTACTGGCACAAGTCATACTATTTTGAATAGCATGGCACAAATTTCTTATTTTTCCTCTTGTCTATTTCCTTTTCCTACTGTTACCTCCCAATGCTGCTACTTATTTCCATATCTCATGCATACCATGTGTCCTGGCCAACTGAATGATATCAAAAGTTCAACAAGCCACGCTAATCTCTTCCTGGCTCATACAATAGATAATCAAAGCTTTTGTAGCACCCCCATATACTTTTAGTTAAAATTGAATACAATGCCTTTCTTCTAGCTAGATATAGAAAACATCACTTCCTACAATTCCCCCTATAAAAACCCTGAACACACGTGGTCAATAGCTAATTGGCACCAGCGCTTCTGGCTGGTTATGCCCTTTTGGTCCCAGCACTTATTGCTGGCTACTCTTTCTCTCTTTTCCTTCCTCTCTAGGATTGGTATCATTCTGCTGGCCTCCCGGCCAATTCGACTTGACCACTTTTCCACCCTGACCAATCTCTGTACTAACTTTGCCAATTTCATTCACTGATGTTGAGGCATCTTAAATTTACACAGCTACTCAACCTTGTCCTCACCAAGTGCTCCAAATACCTATACATCTCCGACTCTCATGAATGAAATGGCAATGCTTTTTACTACATGATTGTCACGATGATTTATTTCCTGATTCTCCTTACTTTGGGAAGCATCCATGGATAAAACTGTATGTGTTCTCTGCCTTACATGGTGTGTCTGACATGTGTTCACCAGCGTCAGAGAATAGCCCCCATGTTGCATATGCAACTTGGCAGTTTGGCATACACACCAAACCTGATCTCCATAACCATTCCTTGGTATGCCCAAAGCTTTATGGATTTAAAAGCAGTTCAGACATTTCCTCTTCGACTCCAACAACTGTACAATCATGGCAGCAAAAGCTCCAACCTTTCATTTCTCGCTATATCTACTCTTCTCTTTGCACAGTCAATCAAATTGATATCTTCATTACAAGTATTTCATTTTCATTCTTTATTTGTCATTAATGTTCTTGTATTAAATCTACATTTTATTTGTTCATTCAAGTATTTGTATGTGTCCTTTTTACATTGTTTCATCTCTGCACCCATGTCCATACTTGGCACGCATTCTCTCCAACATCTCCAGTGACATTGACGTTAAGACTTGTGGAAGCAAAATCCTTTGTCTCCAACATCTTTGCTCTACCCATTCCTCAGCAATAATTATATATAAAGTCCATATACCTTATACCATCTTTTTATAAAATGATTTAGATTTTACCATAGTCTTCAGTTTTCTATCATTTGGATTTCATACTTGGTTGACTTATCCATGCACAACAGAACAGGGCTAAAATTCAAGATTTCACATGGCAAAACAATATGCATTTGTTATCAGCAAAGGTTTATTAATGTTTCATCTTTCAATTAGTATCAGTGACATAGTTGAAAAAAATGTTTGAATAATGAAAAACTAAGGCTTTAGTCAGGAATTAGTATAAAGTGATTCTATGTCATTGCTTCATACTGCTATTAATGACATTTTTTTCTCCTCAAGGAAGATGATATATTGAACTTATTGGCTGAGTTTGAAGACGATGAATCAAGTGACTCATGCTGCAAAAAGAAGAGTCTTAAACAAAGAGTAAGTTGAAATGTTTGATTTCTGGTTGAATCCTGATAGCTTGGTTCAGTCAAGAGAAGGGAAGTTAATACTATGCAGAAGAGAATCTGGAAGAAATCAACTTTGTTAAGTCCTTTTTATGCAAAGATTTTTCTTATTAATAGAAGCCTCATTAATAAGCTTTAATATGTTTCTAAGGAGAGTGCCAAAAAAGTTCCTCAGCAAAGTTCAGCTGAGCCATGAATGTTTTTTCACCAACAGCGGTACCTTGCCAGACCTGTGGAATCCCAACTAATATTGTCAGAGTTCATTACTAACAGTCTGATGAGTGACAACCATTTCTGACGACTTGAAACCTTCAACTAATTCCTCCTGAGTAATGCGAGGCTGGTTTCTCAATTTTCTGATGGTCCTCAAGTAGCACACTCAGAGATTTTGCGAGGAGCCTCTCTTCTCAGCATGTTTACTGTCACGCCACATTACACCCACTTGAGAATCATTGAGCTTATTGTGGCTACATAAATATTGAATTGTTTTGCAAGCACTTTATAACCTTTCCCTGCCTAATATTCTTAAACAAATTTTTCTCTGAGGTCAACTATGTATTCTAACACTTTTGCCAAGGTGGTGACATTGTTCCTTTGAATAATAAACTGAATAATTAAATATATCTTTTTCCTATCAAATAAATCTTTTAATTTTTGTTTATACTATTTTATAGTGATCTTGGAAGCTAATCAAGCAGTAGATTTCAGGTAATGAAGTAATATAGGAAATATTGCTTATTTTTTCCATCTTCAATGTTAGAATCAACAAAAAAAATTTGCCAATTCTGACAAAATAAAAAAAAATGAATGCTGATATGACAGTAATCACAATACAATGGAAAACAATTGTTTTGAATTCAGTTAGTTTAAAACTAAACTGTTCTAGTACCATCAAACAACAAAAGCAGAACAAATTTTGGGGGTAACTCAATAATATTTTAACAAACAATGGCTTTCTAGGTAAGATATCTTAAAAATACACATGAAAAAAATGTTATGATCGAACACCAAGTTTCTGTAAATTTCTTCAAAATTTATCAAATGATCACAGTATATGTCAGCAAAAAAGTTGACTAAGGTGTTAATTCAAGTTTAGTCCAATATTCACCAGTTTAGTCATCTCTCCAACATTAGGCAGCATTGTGTCCACCAGAGTGCTAAGTTCATTGGATCTAAATGGACTAATATGATCCATTAGGGAAAATACTTGATGCTTAGAAAATTGACTTGTTAACATATACTTTCAACTACACTTCAGAGTAATCTCCCTTCCTTATTTTTTTGGCAATTGAAAAAATCTTGGTTCATCCTACTTGAGCATAAACAAGAAAATGCAGAGCAACATAATGTTTTTGATATTTTTCAAATACAATACAATTCCAAAATTATCTAAATACTGCCATCATTTTTTGTTGGCATGGATAAAATATTATACAAATAGTGTCTTCATTACTCCCCTGAATTACTTATTCAAACAAATAACCCAAGCTTTCTAAATTAATAATTCACAGTATATTGTATTTTATCAAAATGAAATCATAATACTTTTTTTTTGTCCATGACTGAAGTATTCCATCTGGCACTCTATTTTTTTATAGCACCAACAAAGTTCTTATACATTTTTGGTATTTGACATCTGGGAACCATGTGAAAATAGCTGAGTTTCAAATTTGAAGTTTGAATCAATTTAAATTCAAATTTTGCTATCTATAAAGAACAAAATTAACCCTGGTCAATTTATAATGTTTAATTCACTGAAGAGAAATTATGACTGATTTTGTTAATAATTTGCTATGTATCCCAAACATTCTCTGAACTGATAATGATATGAATAAGCATTGTGATTCAATCGCAATTTATTGTTCATCAATCAAATCTTGACAAGCTGCTTATGTGATTTTGAGATTTACTTTTACCTTGCATGTTTAAAAAGTGTGTAATGGAAGATTCTGAAATCTGAAGGTGTAACATATCATAGCAGCTATCTGTATGGGGAACTTCGAATTTCTGCTAAAGCTGTTTGTGTTCACTTTGAAGTGGTACTTTTAGGAAAGATCTCAAACCGGCACTTGAAGTGCACAGGCAGCTATTATGCCACTGAATGAGGCTCAAGATCTCTACAACCAGCATGCAAGTGCCTGTGGTGTATCTTGAACCTGTACTTCAGTTGGTACAGGCAACCGTATTGTTGGGTTACTCCTCTGAGAGGCAGCAGACCTCTACAGCTTGCTCAGGCATCTACTTCATCACACTGACTGGAGGGTTGCTTTTTGTACATGGTCCCACCATCTAAGGATCCCATAATTGTTGTAAACCCTCCTCAAATCTCTGTCCATGAAGCCAAGACATTCATACATATATATATATATATATATATATATATATATATATATATATATAAAGCATTGAATTTCATAAACCTCTAATCCATAGATGAGATTTTCAATTCATAATTATATAAGGTCAATAATATTTCACTTGATCATCATCACAAAGTTATCTAATTACCCTGTTTATTTTGACCTTCAAAAATTTCTTGAACACAGTTGATATGTTTACAATGAGTGCAATAAATTTTTTTTTTTCTTCAATATAAATGCAGTTATACCATTCGTACAGTCCTGATATTGAAGAAGAGATTTCTGAAGAGGAGCAAAATTTAAAAGCATTTTTGGGATCCAAAAGAGGCTTTGTGACAGCAGGAGCCACCCATAGAGGCCTGGGAAGAAAAACAGAGACCAAAGTTGGTAGACAGTTACAGAAGAAAACTGCCAAAAGTGCCACTCCAAATTCCTTAAAGGCAGATCCACTGAATGCACGATCATTTTCCGAATCACGATTCATGATAACTCCATCTCCTGTGAGCTTCTTTTTTTTTTTTTGCTTTTTTTTTCTCTTTCATTACTGGACCTAAAGTAGAAATATCAACAGTGTTAAAGTTTATGAAAATATGGGAAATTCTACGACAGTTTTGTATAATACTCAGTTTGTACCAGGAACTCAGAGGAATAAGATTGCTTTATGAACGTGCTACTGGAATGGCTGAGTATAAGCTGAGCAAAAACAAAAGAAAAGATAGAAAAAGCAATATTATAAATGTGCCACAGAGAAAACAAAAAGCCATCTGACGGATAAAGAAAATTGACAACTTAGATGTAATGCTCGGAGAGTGAATAACCAAAGATAGATTGGATAGCACCCATGAAAGTGAAGACCCTCTGGCAAAATGTCGCCTCTTCACTGCATTACATCAATTTACCCACAATTCTTATGAAGCCTTCTACCTGTACTCCAACAAGAGGGATGTATCTAATAGAGGTAGAACATGAGACGAACATTAATGAGAGTTGAGAGTTCTGTCAGGCTGCTGTTCAAATGGGAATGAAGAAAGTCTGATATGCTTGTAACAAAACAAACTATTTTATACTACCATTAGTTCCCATTCTACCAAGTCTTATGCTTGACGATATTTCTGTTTGAACAATATAGTTTGGTAATTCTATTTTTGTTCATTTTAGTCTTATATATTTTTTGAAATTTCACTTGATTTCTACTCATTAAGACTTTGCTGTTTTTGTTCATCAATCACTTTTATAAAGATCTCAAGAATTACTCTACATATAAAACTGGTTTATTTTATCTACACTTTCAGACTAAACTTAGCAAAGGGTTAACAATCCCACGGATATTAGTTTAGAGTACCTGAAATCCATGGGGATATCAAAATCATCATAGAATTAGTCCATGTCACTTTAATGAATGGAAAGGCATCAAAACTGCAATAAGGTAAAAAATTTTACGACGAGATAGAAGGAAATTAAAAAAAAGTGATGAAGCAGTAAAAATATTCTGTATTTTCAATTCCTTTTCTGCACACAAAACTCATCCATATTTGTGTAACGTTTAGATGAGAACATGGACAGGCAACATGGATTGGAAGGGATAAGGGAGAGAATGACAAAGGGTGACAGAAGAACAGAGGTAGGAGATAATGGATAATCTTACTTCTTCGTTGCATACATAGGGTTGTCTTACATTCTTGCAACATGTCCAGCCTCCATACTAATAGTATGGTATTAGTATTAGTACTAATTGTAGAAGTAGTGAATATTGTTTTTAATTTTATCATGATTGACCAATCAGTATTCTACAAAGCCATTTTCTCATTGCAAAACACATTATGGCTGTAGCTGGATAGCTTTAAACGAATACACATCACTTCTTCATAGTGAACCTAAATAATCTCTGATCATGAAGTAAGAATAAAAAAATACATTTTTGCTGAACATTCCTGTTCAGAATAAAATGCTTAAACCTTTTATCTGCCTACAGATAAAATACCTTACTCCTAAAATAGACTCATTGGAGACACATAGTCTGGAATAAGACTACAGCTTTTTGCCTCCAATTATCTGTAAAGTTCTAACACAGATCATTTGAAAAACAATGATATCTGCAACTCACACACCTCCCATATATCCATTTCTATAAGAGAGGCACATACAATTGAATCTTTGGCAGTTTTCTTTTGATCTACCTATGGGTAGATATCAGATGATTTTTCCACCATCCACCTACCAAATACTCACCCAATTGAGTTCATGTTTGTATGCAGACATATGCATGGAGACTTATATACAAACTAACACACAAGTTCTTTCAGCCTATCCATATGAATGTGCACAATTACTTATGAATCAAATGCACTTCTATCCACTCTTATATATACAGCAAACATTAAGAAACCGTCTTCTATGTAGGGTATCAATCTTTAAAAACATATCTCTTTGTATTGACCCTCAAATGAGAACCATGCAATGTGCACATGATCAGAAAATATAGTATATTAGAGAAAAAACAGGACTTAGGGATATCATAGTATCCATTAGAAAACTCAAATGGCAATGGGCTGGTCATGTTGCAAGAATGTTAGACAACCAATGGACATCATCTCACAATGTGGATCTTCAGAGATCTTATATGAAACTGTGACTGGCAAAATTCAGAAAGTACTGGTTCCACAATGCCCATGATAGAGAGGTCTGGCTAATTTTGAAGAAGGTTTATGTCAAACAACAGACACTAAAAAAGCCGCTGCTGCTGCTACTGCTGCTACTGCTGCTGATGATGATGATGATGATGATAACAGTATAGATCTAGTTTATATATATCTCAAATAATTACATGCTTGTTACCTTATATTTGTATTCTGCACTAGTGCATGTAATTCTGCATATTACTCTATGCATTCAGGTACTGCATGCTTTATTTTATACATGTTTGTGATTATTCAAATATATTAAGAGAAAAGAAAGATAAGGAATCTTCACATAGAAACTGTTACCCTTTGTACATCTCTCAACTGGCAGCAGCAACCACAGCAGAAGCCAGTACTATTTCAACAAATATTACTACTTCATTCAGCCATAGTTATTTCTATTACCTTGTCTCATTTCTAATCAAAAGTAAATAATCACTTAATAGTAATTGTAAACTAAATGTGTTGAGTTCTAAGATTTTTAATGGAGTCAGTTAAAATCATACCTAACTAATTCAATCCCACTTCATTACTACTCAGCTTTCTATGCTGTATCAGTATGTTGAATACAATGTAATATTTGGATACTTCTAAAAGAAACAGATCACTTATAATTGGGCAAATACGCTATTTACCTTTACTTTTTCTTTTGTTTGTTTGACCCATGAAATTGAGTTTTTTGAAGGCCTAATCAGTCCATCACTACCAATTGAGACATCAAAGGTTTTATAGTTTGGCAAGGAATTTCCCTATTTTTTTCATCATGGTAATCAATGTCTATGTCATATGCTCTGTGTTAAAATCAAAGTCTCTGATCACCAAAAGAGAACTCTGCTTATAACCACAGATGAATACGTTTAAATTTTCATCAGCTTCTAAGTGATCTTATGCAAAAAAATATTTATATCCATTCTTAAATATGAATTTTTAAAATAAAATTTCTGTAACTTTTTCGAATTTGTTTCAATTAATCCAGTAATTTTCTCAAATTCACAAATTACTTTTCATGACGAATAGCTGTTCTGATGAATAAATTTTAAAAATACATCCACGTTTCTATCATTTCTATTCCTTTTTCTTTCTTTTCAGGAAATTTCTCCAAATTCTTCCGCCGCTGAAGAGGATTTAACTAAGAAAGCACTACAAAGTTTAAATGAATTCCAGATAAGATTCCCCGGCAAAAATGATAGTGAAGTTGATCAGCTGCTGTCAAGGGTAAAATTTCAATTGACTTGAATTTACATTTCCTGAATAGAATAGATTTTATAAGTACACAGATACATGGTTGGATTCATGGAAAGGTACTATAGCAGTACAGTCAGACTAGATTCAGAGATCAACTATTGGCACTACAGTCAAGAATGGTAGATATCTGATGAGTAGCTTAGTTTGGTACAAGTCTAAATAAGGAATAGGAATATTACATTACTGCTATCCTTTAAGTAAGGTTGTCTTGCCTGCTGTCTTGAAAATGTTTATAAAATATTAGCTGAGCTCAGACAGAACTCAGAGAGAATTTTTTCTTAGATACAGTTTAATGTCTGTTTGTTAAAACCCAGTGTATAGTTAAAATAGTACAAAATTGTATTAAGTCTAATAGTATGAATGAAGATATTCAGTTGATTGCTGTGAGGTGAAATTGAGATGTGAGGATCAACCAAGCAAACAAAATGAAGTCATCTTCAATTTGAACAAAATTGCATAAATCTGCTTAGAATTCCTGCAACTGGAGACATGACAGCTACTGATATCACTGTTGATTTCTCAATTTTGAGAAGTTTCAAGTTTATTTTGCTTATATTTAATCCTAACAATGTCCTCTTGGTGATTAGAGGTATAAAGCATAAACACCAGCCCATATCAATCATAGGTGAGGTTGAACAATTGAAAAACCTTCCAATTATGATAAGTGATTGTGGAATTGTCAGCTGGAGATGTCTTGAATTAGTATTGAACTCATTTAGTTCGACTAAATTATTAATCCATTAAGGCTTTAGAATGATGAAAGTTGGAATATCAGTCCAAAACAGAGAAATAGAATAAAATGAACAATGATTTAACCACACAAAAATATTCTCTGGAAAGTTTACACCTTATTATACAGTTACATGTCCTGTCGTCCACTAATAATACACTGACCTTTAATCCAGCTAAAATGTGATCAAAAGAATTTATTCCAGTTTATTTTCATTTGCTTTTTTTGGTTTCTATAAATACATATTACTTGAAAGACATAAGTGTAAATCAGAAATGTTTTGTATAGTTATTCCAGTTTTTAAGCTGGTCTTGCTGCCTCTCATACGTACGGCTCATACAGGCTGCACAAATGGAGCTAGAGGGTTGAAAATCTAAACATTTACTCCTTATTATATCTATAATTTTCATTTTTTTTAAATTACCACCCCTTAAATAGATTTTCAAAGGATGGTTCAATTTGCAATATGCATTTATGCTAAATTGGTCCCTAGTTTGTCCAGCAGCATCCACGCTTACTTTTTTTTGTTGAAAATTCGTACTTCCTTAGAGATCACTGCCCAACAAAAGCTAAGGAGAGTAATCTATTCATTGATTGACGCTTTTTCTAATTTTTTAATTGACACCCTCTACATAGCATGCTGCCAAAAGACATTGGTTGTATGACAGTTTTTCTTGAGTGTCTAACCAGACCAGTTATGTTTTTTCTTCAAAACTGCTTTATCTAGGAAATATGGGCAATAGATGAACTTCAATTAGAGTCAATTTGAGCATCTAGAGGTTTTGTAATCATATATGCACAGATGTGAACACATTGATTCTTGAATATAACAAGCCACATGTAACTTGAGCTGATTAAAATGCTGTTTTATTCAGAACCTTTTACATTGTCTCATATGAAATTGTCATGATGATGTTAAGCTCTTTGCTATAGAATTTCACTACAATATTAATAGGAGAAGCGTCTATCCCTATGGATTTAAGGGACCACCTTAGTCTTTCATTTCATTCACCATGGTGATTACCATCCAATTCAAATCTAAACATTGTGATGAATGTAGAAAAAGGCATTAAAACCAAAAGAATAAGAAAACTATTCTGTTTTTAACCCTATTCTGTTGCTGAGAATAAACAAATTAATAATAAATGAAAATTGACAAATTTGATTTGTGAATACTGGGGATATGAGGATAACTGAAGTCAATCCAATCATTTACAAATGGTATAAACATACACAAACAAATCTCAACACACTGATTCTTATATAGACCATGTATAGTCAAGTAAAATGTTTAATTCAGAACCAATAAATTGCTTCATTCATTGGTATATTTATGTTAATCAACTTGGGGTTGATCTAAAATTATTTTTTGCATGAGTCAGTAACTTACCATGTCTATTTCAGTCTTTTTCTTCTCCAGGTCTATGGGAATTGGAAGCTTTACAAGTCGAGTATTGCTTCCTATTGGCTTATTAAACTTGATTCAGTGAAACGAAGGAAGGTAAAAAGATTGGGCTTTGTTACTCAACATTATCCATCATATAGAATAGAAATGATCATTTTCAGAGATGTATTTTATTAAAATCCACTAATTTTGCCCTCAATACTTTTGTCAGATGAATAATACTACATCTTTTTTGCTATGGACCTTAAATCATTTTCTTCTGGAAATTCTTTCTGGTCTAGAAATCATAGTTAATATTTTACTAAATCCAATTTTGGCCTCTGTCTTGACTGGAAATGGCTATAATTTTTTCCCCCATTTCTATTACTTATGAAGTATGTAAAGGGAGAGGGGATTGTGTAGTCTCACTAATGCTCTTTAATTCCCAGCTTCCGTCTGTTCCAGTACTAAGGTAATACTAAGATAACTGACAATAGTACAGAGTGTAGTAACTTGAAAGAATAAAGTTGGATGTGTTCACAGAAAATCCATATGAAGTAAACATTGACACAATGAATGCTGGTTTCTGGCTTTTTAATTATTGTTTTTAGAACATTATCATAATAGAATATACACAAAATCTAATCATTTAAACAAACATTGAAAAAATGGGTGAAAAATGGTGACGTCTCTTTCAGGTCTGTGCAAAAACTATTACTAACAATACCCTACATCCCAATGCTCCATGAATTCAGTCAATATATTTCAAATGAAGACATGCCATTTCTATACATATGCACAGCGATGACACTACAAGGATCTAGAGAAAATTTATGATATTACATATATTAACATCAACAATGTTGAATGGGTGTAAGAAAAACCCAGTGAAGTTGATTGCATTGCATCCACAGAATTCCTTCGACCTGCTTGTCAGTAGCAAATAAATATCCTCACCATGAGCACGAGTAAATTGTATCATTATGCGTAGACCACAATCATTGAGAAATACATGCAGAACTCACAATGCACCCTCATCATTTGGCAAATGGGAGAAAAAAGAGAAAACACGTGTTTTCAAAAGTTTAAAGTCTATTTCTAAAACCTGGAGCAAATATATTGTCTGTCTGCTTCCTAAACTCAGCATCTTGTGTGTCCAAGATTTATGTCGTCAGCAAATAATCTAAAGTGGTATTTCACTGCACATGTCTAGCAATGCTTGGACCAATGTCATTTGTAATCAGAAAGGGAGTTTTTGACAAACACCAGAGTGCACACATTTTTTCCATGATAATCCTTTGTCATTATATACTATTCCCATGAATCCTCAACAGATATAACAATCACAAGTTGTCCAAATTCCTTTGATGAAATATTTTCAACATCAACTTTTGACTGGCTTTTATTTTGTCTTACTATTGTTGCCTTTTATTGCAACATTCAGGTCGTTTTATGTTCTACAACCATCGAGTGAGTAATTAGAATCTGAAATAAAGATGTAACCTCCTGTGAGAATGTAAAATAATCTGAGCATTGCAAAAATCAATCAGGTATAACAATCATTCTGATGAAACATAAAACAACAACAGATACATATTGTGATCAGATGATTTTTTTTCTAGGAACATCGGAAGATGACTGGATATCAGAAATGACGTATAAAAGTGAAATAGATTGACTGTGAGAGAAGAAAACTAAAGATAATGGATAGAACCAACAAAAGCAGGATTGTTTTGCCAAAAGCTTTTTTCTGAAAGTGCTTTACCTTTTATTCTGAAACTAGAGGCCAGAGAATGAGTTCAATACTGAATTAGTATCAAATAGGAATCTAATAATGTTGACAAAAAGAGAAAAATACTGCATAGTCTCAAAAGATAATTTTGTTGCAAAGAAACGAACATCAAATTTACTAATTTATTTAACATATGCTTTTTTTCTGGTGTAAAAATATAAAATAATTTATATACATTTGTAGACTGCAGAATGGCTGAGCAGTTAACAGCACGAAGAATGGTATTGGCTAGCAGAGTTCCAACTCTGCACTAATGCCTTTGAGAAAGGCATGAATCTATCTCATCCCTCAGCTATAGATGAATAGCAGTGTAGACTGGACTCCCTAGCTATGATTGGAAACTAGTTTAGAAGCTGGACAACTCTGATTGCAAACCAGCCTGAGGAGGGATGGGCTCCATCAGGCATGTCCATGATAAAATCATCTGTGGCGCTCTAAACAACCCTGTACTTAGTTACAGGATTTTATAAAATGATGAATAAATGGATATAAAACTGATAACAAAATGGAAAATATTGGATCAAAGAATGATTAATGTATTTCTGAATGATAAAAGCCATAAGAAAAAACAAAAGGCTTGGCTCTGTACAGGACAAAGGTTTCATTTGATTGTGATATTATCTCTTGCAGATAGTTGAAATTGTCAAGTCAAATGTGCGGAACCTGTTACAAAAGATCTGGAAATGCCATAATATTGAACACACCAGTCTGTTTCACCTGCTGCAGAAAGTGTTCAACCGCCTGCTGTGGAGTCACGGCCAGGGTCTCTGGAGTTGTTTCGCTTATCCAGGGTCAGTCATTAATTATTCATTCCAATTATGAGTTGTCACTCAAACATTGACTGTTTTTTCTCACTTTATACATCACTCAAACCTTCCTCTTCGGCCATTTTCTTTTTTTTTTTCTTTTTTTCCAATTCAGTTGCAAAGATAGCAACTTTTTTTATTGGCCTTTTTTCTTTTTCTTTTTCATTGCTTTCTTTCTTCTTGGAATTTTCTGCTTTAATTTTTTATCTTTTGTATTATTTTTCTCTCTGTACAGATTTTTTTTCTCCAGATTAGGCCTTCATTTCTCATCTCTTCTTTCTTTTTTTCACTACATCTCATTCGTTCTTCCCCCTCTTCTTCATCCATTTTTTTTTTACCACTTCATCTATTCCTTCTTTTCTCTCCTGCTTCCTTTTCTGAAAAAATAAAAGAAAAAAATCAGATAAAGGGGAGTAAAGGAAGAAAAGAAGAATTAAATAGGGAAGATTCTTCTCCTTCATTCAATTCCTCTTTTCTTTCTTTTTTTTTCTTTCTTTCTCTTTATCTGATTTTTTCTTTCCTTTTTTCCATGTTCTTCTTTCTCTTTACTCCTTCCCTTATCTAATCCTTCTTTTCTTTCTTTTCCTTCTCTCTTTCTTTTCCTTTGTCTAATTTTTGCATCCTTTTCCTCTTTTTCCTCCCTTCCTTTTCTTCTCATCTTATTCTTTCTCTTTCTTCTCCATTTCTTTCCTTTCTTCCTACCTCTTCAATCTTCTCTCCTTTATCAAATCAATTCTAAATTTCCCTTACATATTCTATCCCACTTTTTTCCCTTGTCTTTCTCTCCTCTTCTTTCATTTCTTTCTTTACTTCTTTTGTTTCTGTTCTGTTTTTTAAAACTTTCTCTCCCAAACTTGCAGGGATAATACAAAACAGCACATAAAATCTGAATCCACAATCCACCCAACCCGATATAGGATACCTGAGGCTCATCAATTTTAATTCATTTAAAAAGGAAAATAAATTGGGATAGTCAGGTCTTTTTTAGGTGAAGACAAACCAATGATGAATGATTGAATGAATATGTTATAACGTCTGGATGTTTCTAAAAATGTTTTGTTTATCTCATTCTGTCCATAAATGTTATAATCATAGCATTTCATTCAATTATTGTCTACATTATTCTGGAGGAAGTGAAGGTGTCCCAGTGATTTAAATAAATATGAAAAAAAAGGTTAAACACTATGAAATGCAATTGGAGGTAAGAGTCAAGGAGGAAGTCCAGTAAGACTATTTTGAGTAAATAGTGAATTAAAATATGAAAGTCTCAATGAAATAGGTTGCAGACTGAGAGAGGTTCAGTCTTGATCTTTATATTTTGAATTCTGATGATGATATCATCACCATCATTGTCGTCGTCGTCGTCGTCATCGTCATCATCATCATCAGTCTTTTATTGTCTGTCATTGAACATATACCTTCCCAAGGATTCACCAGATCTCTCTATCAAGGGCATCGCAGAACCAGTACTTTCTGAACTTCTCTAGATCGTCTCTCCATCTTGTATTCTGCTGGCCTCAGTTATGCGTGTAATCTTTGGGGATCCATGTTGTGAGTCATGATGTCCATTGGTTGTTTACCATTCCTGCTACATGACCAGCCCACTTCCATTTTATTTTTCTAATGGATTCTATGATGTGTCTGACTCCTGTTTTTTCCCCCCTATATACTTTGCTGTATTATGAACTCTCCATGTGAGGTTGAGCATGAGTCTCTCATGTATACATTGCATGCTTCTCTGAGTGACTATCAACCGATAGGGTAGCCGCTCCAACGCTGTGTCACTCTCATCATTAGCAGCCCCATTTTTCTTTAATTGTTCATTCTATTTACATTTTCCAGGCCAAATGATACGTTCACAGTGTATTAACATGGTGGGGAAATTTTCATTTTATGTATAAATTTGGTTTTTTATGATATGATAGTCAAACAGTGATAGGTTCTTGTTACGGTGAAAAAACAGTCAATTCCAACTTGGACTGGAGTTTAACAAAAAATCCCAACTTACCCTTAGTTTTAACTTTTTTCCTATTTTACAGTCTCAATTAGATCAGATTTAATGTTTGTTATTCAAAAATATTCTTGCTAATTAGTATTCAAAGTGATTATGTGATGAACAAAATTTATATTTTTTATAATACCCTGTAGACCTGTGATAACGAAGCTCAATATAACACGGAATCAATTACAATGCTGTTTGGGCATTGACCACAATTTTCAAAACATCAAATTTGGCTCTCGGTATAATTGCTTAATAGATTATGTGTTAAGATTTTGAAAAATAGCGAAGACTCCAAAAAATGTTATGTACTGGACCCATTAATGTTAAATTTAGCCCTGTCAGAAGCACAGAAGTATTAAAACTAGAGATACCAATCAGGTTAGTGTGGCGAAATCAAAAAAAAATTCTTTGCACTAGCAACACTGAATCAGGTTACACCAACTGTAAAAAGAAAATGAATTAGACAAAAGTATTTCCGTAGTCAATAAATAAAACTAATTGCGTCTTCCCCCTTTCGTCTTCGTTAATACTTGCTATATTTGTATCTAAGGTTTGTCAAAATGTGACCTTTTAGTGAGGTGTCATGATTTTTTAAAATTCATACATCTGTTTCTCTCTTTCTGATGGCCATCCTCACCTTAGCCGATCCCCGCGGTTCTCTCTTCATTTCTGCACAAATCACGAGGATCAGTCTTGAAGAAGAACCCCCCCCCTCTCTGGCTCCACCAGAGTATGTTACATATTTACAGTAAATTAGTCTAACTTAACATCTATTTTCACTGTCAGGAAATGACAACCAGCAGTCTTTATGCATCAAAGAAGAAAGCTTGGATCAAGGTTTGTAAAGACGGAAAATTCATTACAACACAGACTCACTTATAATGTGGTAAAATATATTGGACTCTGACTTCTGCATCATAACGTGTCTACGGTGTAGATTATATGCACGTTTCTATAAACAGATGTATAATGTGTGTGTGCAGTTGTTTTGTTAGCACTGGCCTAATTCTTTTTTTTCTCTTTTTTTTCTCCTATTATTGCACCAGGGATTCTTGGGAAGTGATTCTTAACAAAAGTACTGAAATAGTCAGTAAGACACAGTTGGAATGCTGTCGCCGAGTGGTGAAACTTTGCCAAGATTGTCTTTTGATTGTCTACCAGTTTGCCACCGAGACCCAACATGGACTGGCTAACAAACACCAAGGCAAACAACCCTCACCAACCCTTCAAGTAGAACCTTGCTACCCTCACCATTCCGGATACAAAATGCAACCTACTCTACTTAACTCAACATACATCCCCACACCAAATTCAGCTGGCGATGTCTGCAAGAGTGGGGGTATCCTTTGGAAGACGATGACAAAGATAAGTAGCCCTAACCCAAGGTCAAGAGTCAACATATCTTCTACCAATTCAAAAAAAGTTAATGTATTGTCAAGATCACAAAGTTCAGAGAGACTCAGGCTGACCAAAAAATGAAACTGAATGCAAAAAGAACTGAGAAAAAAACACACAAGTTTCTCTTGAATGTGAATTAAAACATTTCTTTTAATGGAAAGTGTCAGTTGGCTTTTTATAATGTTCTTTTTCTTGATTTTTCAAGATTTCTAGTCACTAATAGCAGACAAATGTATTGAAATATAATTGTACATTTGATCTTGTTTTTTCCCTTTCATTATACGATGAACTGCATCTGCATATTTCAATCTTTAAATCAAGACATCCAAACCCAGATTGTCTGAACCATTATGATAAGTATTGAATCTAGTTTTGTCAATGATTTTGTCTAAAAATATAAAAAATTGCAGAATTAATAAAATATTTCTTTTCGAATACTCAGGATATTATTATTTTTTTTAATTCTTATATTGTTAAGACACTGGAAATTGCAGAATCAATAAAATAACGTTTTTTAGAATACCAAGCATAATTATTTTTTCAATTCTGATATTTTTATAATCATAAAGACCTGTTATAACATCAAAATATTTTTCATATCAGAAATTTTAGAAAATCTTTGAATGCCAAATTTACGTCATTTCAATGTTTACAAATGGACAACTTTTCACATCGTTAATTTTCTATAAATCTCCCATTCTATGGATTTTTCTCAAAGAAAGATTATATCGTTTTTTCTTTCAATCTTTGTTTGAATAATGATTGCAAATATTTTGATGATAAAATAATCTTTTATATACGTTTACTTCACCGAGAACTCAACCCCCAAGATAAAAAAGTTTCAAACATTCATAAAAGATTATTTTATCATCAAAATCTTAGTGCTATAAAAGAAAGATTTGATCCCATATGTAAGATTATGTAAAACAATTATTTTGCTATAGATAATACGCTCCTGGATTTTTTGGTTTAATATTTTCTGAAAAATACAGATTATCCATAGTGAAATATGGTACATGCTTTTTTATTTCTTTTCCTTCCAATACTGTACGTATATATATAATTTCCTTTTTAATATTTGAATGAATTTTCTTGAAAATTTTATAAATATTTTATGAAGTCTTTTTATTATTACCACAATTAATCTGGTCACAACTTTTTCAGTTTTCTTTTGGCAATTTTGACAACCCGTTTTATCACAACCGATTACGATCTGCTCCATTCTACTTCAGTGCTAAAAGCACAATGAAAGCACAAAGAGTTACTTTTGAATAAAACGTTTCCCAATTTTTAAGAATTTACAGGTAAAATTTCAAAATTTCTATAGGTGTAATTCATTCTGTATACTGTAATAAAAATCAATGTAAAATAAATGAATAAATGCTTCATTTGAATTTCTTTTATTTGGTTTCTTGAACTCAATCATGATTACAAATTTTGGTGAAGGCATTGATACATTAGAAATTATGCTCCTTTTCTCCACTTTCACTAAAAATAAATAATGAAAAAATTGTTTTACCAATACTAGTAGTACACTTTCAGAAACCAAATTCAAACAAATAGTGAACAACTATGCAAAAATAAATAATTAAACAGTCAGAAAACTCAAATGGCAATGGGCTGGAGATGCTGCTAGAATGTCAGACAGTTACTAGACATCACAACTTACAACGTGGATCCCCGGGGATAATATGCAAAATTGTGTCCAACAGAAAGTGAGATGGTATGAGAAGCTGGATAAATTCAAAAAGTACTGACTCCGCGATGCCCATGATAGAGAGGTCTGGCGAATCTTCGGGAAGTTCTATGTCCAAGGACAGATGTTAAAAAGCTGATGATGATGATGATGATTCATCCTTATTTTCAGTTTTTAGTTTTTTTTGAAATCACAATTTAATCCAGATGGTGTTTTAGTAAAGTGATTATTCAATTATTTATTTTTTTTATTGGTTATTGCCTGTGGGAAAATTTACAGATATATTCAAATTTCTGATGATATTTTTTCAGAAAAAATGACTGATTTTACTTCAATGGAAGATTCCACTGTTTTCGATGATGGGTTGGTGATATTTTTATCGGCAAAATAATTACCTCTTAGTGGAAGAATCCATTGTCAGAGAGAGAGAAAGGAATAGAAAAATACCACTGTTCATTATTATGGTAGATTGGATGAACTGGAGTGTGGACAAAAAAGGCATCAGACAAAATTTTCCTCGTTAAAGTGCTAAGCAGAACAAAAGGTTTGATTAAGACTTGACAAAACTTCTAGTAGTTGGTGAGAGTATAAGTGATTTTTTTAACAGGTCTCATAATCCAAACATATTAAAAATTTTTTTTTTTTGCTTTCATTCCAAAAATTAGAAAATAAACTGTATGATATAGAATTTTGCTTTCAACCTACTTCATATCCTTATCACATATTCTTAAAGTTTATCTTCATTTCTAAGTATCTTAAAACTGAAAAATCATTCAAAATAGTTTTGAATTTTATTTCCTGGTTCATTTCAGTACATTTCTTACGAGGTCTCATAGATTTGCCTAACCTCTCTGTCTTTTTTATGAAAAAATATGTCTTACCCCCGAAAACAGGATGAAAATATTTTCAAGATAAATTTCAAAATATTTTCAATTTTGAAATAGTATTTTAAAAAATCAAGCTAAGAAAAAAATGTTTTTAAACAATGTTGAAAAAAAACATGCTGAGCTGAAGTAAGTTTTTGTTTTGAATGGAAGCAAGGGTTATGAGTATGTATGATTTGCTCATTGAGAAAGGAAATGTTTTTGTCTTATTCATGGATACCTAGAAAAGTTAAACTTTGAAATGTGTGATTAAAATATAAGGTTTGATAAAAACAAAATTCAATATCATGTGTTTTTTGTTTTTGTTTTTTGAATGATGGCAAAAAATAATTTAATGATATATACATAAGATCTGTTAAAAATCATTTCTACAGTCACTAATTGCTCAGAATTTTGTCATCTTTTAATCGGACCAAAGACTTTCTATGCCGCTTGGCACTTTAAGGGGGTGAAATTTTGTCCTTTGCCCAGATGAAGTATTGTAAACCATCTATTCTATCAATAAAATCACATAAATATCACCACTTCTAAAGCATTTGTCTATCAGTGTAAGATAGAAAAAGACAGAGTATAAATTTTCATATGAAATGAATAGAAGGAGATAGAAAGTGAAATCAATATTTAAAAAATGTGGAAAGAGAGAGAAGGAGGAATGGTGATGTTACAAACGCAGGGGTGGAATTAAAGTGTAGATAGCAAGTAAGAGAGAAAGGAAGGAAGAAGAGAGGAAGTGAGGACATACATAGGTTATTGGCTATGGAAAGAAAGTAAGGAATAAAGAAAAATAAAGGAAGAATGAAAAAAAGAAAGAAAGTGAAAGTAAAACGTCTTTTTTGTTTTTCCATTATTTCATCATTCATGCAGAATAAAAATTGCCTCCCTTAATTTTGTTTTATTTATGGTGTCCCATTGATACTGATCAACTATTCTTTTGCTACATCTGCTGTCATCTCTAATTGCCAAGTGTCCAGCCCATCTCCAATTTTGTTGCTTAGTTATTTGTGTTTCCTTCACTGTAATCCTTCCATTGATATGTGTTGATCTTTCCTTATCTTTTAGCATTCATTTTTGGTTCTCAGCTTATTTTGTTAATTTCCATGTTTTGTACCTCGTATTATGCATTCAGTATATGTTTTACACACATTGGCAAGGTGCTCTTCAATATGTCTCCATTCATACCAAATGATTTCCAGCCAATCATTATTTGTTGTTTTATTCCGCTTTCATGGTCATTCTCTGACTTTATCATCTGTCCTGGGTGAATCAACTTCTTGTAAAGCCTCGCCCTCTATTCTTGATGGGGGGGGGGTAATTTATTGTTGAACATTACTTTTGTCTTTTTTCTGTTCATCTTTAGGTCTACTTTTTTTTTACTTTTCCTATTTTGATCAGTCAATATGTTTTGTGATTCTTTCAATGCTCCAGATGCCCTGGAAACATCATTGGCAAATCTGAAGTGGTTTAAATATTCTTCACGTATGTTTATTTCCCATTTCCTCCAAGTCAGTTTTCCTAATGATGTTTTCAAGGCTTGCTGTCGATAGATATATTTATTCATGAATTCAATTTTTCACTGACAACTCATTCTGTGCTATTAATCTATTCACAAACTGCCTAAGGTCAAGCTGGCCTGAGTTTAGTCGCAATAAGAAGCAACAAAAATCGAATTGAAGGTAAACAGTAGCAAAAAATTATCAATAATAATTGACAGTGCTTCATTTAGAATAATAGTTGATAAAATTGGATTACAAGTTCTGAACAACCAGTCAGTAAAATATGTGACTGAAGAGATTGGGATATGGAATCAGTTTTAATGTATGATTTGGACTTAACCTTGCTAGTGATTCCGGTAGCTCAGTGGCAAGAACCGTCGGTTGTTAATCAGGCCAACTCCCGACATAGAGGGTCATGAGTTCAATTCTGGACTTGAACTTATTTTTTCTAGCAATCTGCACCATTAATTTATTCATTAACTCCTACGGGGAAACCAGCCTGAGTTCAGTTGCAATAAAAAAAGCAACAAAAATTGAGATAGAGATAAATAGTCGCAAATAAATTATAGATATGTGATGATTTATAAAACATCAGCTGATAAAAAAAATCAATGAATAAATGTAAGTCTAATGATATATTTCAAGTTATTTGATTATTAATGCAACTGAGGCTACTTAATTCAAACCCAAGAGCTCACAAATTATTGAATAAATATTGGAAAAAAAAATACTATACCAGAAAAATTTCCCCAGGTCCGGCAAGTTATCATTGATTTGAAACTACTATTTATCTACCTTCATCTAATTTTTTTCGTTGATTCTTTATCGCAACTCAACAATCATGAAAAAAATAAAATATATGTAGTGTATATATGAACTTGAAAAATCTATTCAAACATCAAAAAAGGTGAACATATGTATGAGGTATTTATAGATAAGATACGAAAATGTATATAGTATATACAAAAGATAAAACTACCTTTCATATCAATATTGAAAGAAAACAAATGTATGTAGTGTACATATATTTTTTTTCAGAAATAATTCAAATAATAACAATGTAAAAATGTATAAACGCAGGGTATTTGTAAATAACAGAAAACAATAAAGTATTGGGTTTACAAGAAAAAACAAGAAAAAGAACAGACTGTTCAGAAATTGCAACATTGAATACACAATTTTTAACATTTGTTTCTGTAATAAAACAATTTCTTTCAAATCAAGTTTACAAGTTAATCCTGTTAAAATGTCCAAGACAAAAATAATCATTGCATCAAAAATAAAACAAAAATATTGTAAAAAATGCAATATGATTCATGGAGAAATGAAAAGTTGTAGATATATATGTGAAGTGTATACATTAATCATAAACACTGTACAGTCAGCTTTCTTCCTTTCTCATATTTATTAATTTTGAGGATTGATTTTTATAAATATAAATATATGAAGTGTATACATGGTCTATAAACATTGTATGATATGCTTTCTTTCTTGTACTTATTCATATCAAGAATAGATTCTTAAAAAGGAATAATATGATGTAGTGTGACAAAAAAATATCCTTTTTTCATAACCCACTCTCTATAATACCTTTATATCTTTCCCAATGCTGTCTCATTCTTTTTATCTCCGCCTCTTATCAAGATAACAGCTTTCTTTCTTTGTTAGGATCACTGTCTATCTCTCTTTAACCACTCTCATTTCAGGTTACCAAATTCCTCATAACCGCTGTTAACTTTTTCTAAATCTAGCCTTGACAAAAAATGTCTACCATTCTAACTGCAGACTTACGTTGCAGTTAAAAACTCTAATTCATACAAATATTCAAAAGTAAATAAATATTTGTTGTGTATACATAAATAAAATACTATTTTTTCCTTGTCTTATTCTTGACAATACATACCATTAAATATTTCATTACTATTTACCGTCATCTCAATAATCATTGTTTTGTTTCGTTTTTCGTTTTTTTTTTTTAACAACTCAACTAATGAGAAGAAGGTGGAGAGTAAAATGCATATAGCGTATCTATATGAATTTTGAAATAAGTCAATCAAATATTTAAAAATAAATATATATAAGTAAGGTATTCATAAATAAAATAGATGTAAAAAAAAAAAAGAAGCCTGGCATACATATGAAAAAAATAAATTTGATACATACAAATATTTAAAGTTAATAAATATACGTAGCTTATATATGAATGAAAGTATATTTTTCACTTTTTTTTTTTTTTTTTTTCTGTCTCAATAATCTCACGCTCCGGATTTCCCTGTTCATAAACCCGTATTCATTTCGAAATATCATTTTTTTTTTCTAAATTAACTACGCTCCGCTTATATGTGAATGTGAGTAACCAATACCTATAATTCCGCTTGATACAAAAACTCAGTCAAAACATGTGACACTATTTTAAATATGGCGCGTATCAAGACAGATAACTCTTTAAGTCCTTGACTAGTCTCAAGGTCCAAGGGACGTAATTAGCTTCAATAAATTGTCGCTGTCCATTTGTTACACGTTCAGTCATCGCCATATGATATTGAACATCATAGAGTGAATATTTCAAATAAAAATTCAGCTAGTAACTGTACTAAGCAATGTACTTATTGATCCAATGTTATATATCAGCCGGCAAGGTAACTATGGGAGATTGAGTTGCTCAAATATGCCTCTCACTATCAACCACTGTACCATGCCATTGGCATAATCCTCGCCAAGATATCAGATGATAGGACTGATTATTAGGATTAGATTCATGCCTTTCCTGAGGGCATTAATCAAGAGTGATTCCAAGCAGCCGAATCCAGAATTCTACTAATGCTTATCATTGCTGAATCACCTCACATGCAGATGTTGAAAAGTATGATTAAAATGATGGTGCAAGCTACTATAATATCTCAAATGAAAGATGCAGTGTTTAAAACTAAATATCATATTTGATGGCGTATTATAACTGCATATTGCAGCTGGAATGTCAAGAAATAATGCATTTCCCTGAATTTCCCACGTCCATTGCCCATTTCTTTAAGTTCTCAAATTCTGGTCAATGCAAGACTGGGCAACCAAGATTACGTTTACCTGCTGAGCCATTCAAGTGAGGAAAAGAGGGAATCTTAAATGCTGTCAAGTAAAATGATATCAGTTTGTCAAAACTTAAATTGTTTAGATCTAAAGCTTTTGTATTATGGAATGCCTCTAGTTTCGTTTCTGGTATTACCAAATACACTTTTGTTTTATTGATATGAAACAGTTCACTGATATTGATAAAAAAAAATATACCCAACTAGCTTTCCTCCAATTTTCTTTCCTTGAAATATAAACAAGAGAAAGTTATACATTTTATAGATTATTGTATGTTATCCACTTTACACAGCTGTGTCTTTTATTTGATTTTTAAAAAATTGTTATTGTTATTATATGAAGCATTGTCAACCATTATCAACTTTTTGATTAGTATTTCTTTCCTTTTTATTCCAGTTGCTCTTCATTGCATCTGGTCAGACCATCATTCTCTATTCATCAGTAAACAGCACAGAATAAGCTTGAGGCAAGATTTGAGCTTGTATCCATCTTACCTTGTCATCATTATGAGATGAAGTATTCTCAACCATTATCAACATTTTGACAAATGGAAAAAAAGAATTGAAGGCAAGTCTGGTTAGTCACTCAACAGAAACAGTCGCATAACCAAAATCTTTTGGCAGCATGACATGTTAGGGGTTATCAAATTAGAAATTTGAAAAAAAGGGCTTTCCTCTCTCTCATCTTTAGTTGGGCAATAATCACTAAAAAGAGTTGGAATTTTCAAGAATGAATGCTGCCAGACACAAACTACAGGAACAATTTTCTTTGTAAATTGAATCCGCCACAAAAAAACATTGGAGGGGGGGTGAAAACAAAAAAAAAACAGATCAATTTAGCATAAATCTAGATTTCAAATTGAACTTCCATTAATATCTATTAAGGGGGGGGTAAAAAGAAATTTCCAGACATAATCAGAGGTGAATTCAGCCTTGAAACTCCATTGGTGCAGCCTGTGTAAGTTACACATATACAGATAGCTAGCCAGACTGTTTAGAAAACTGAAAAAAAAACTATGTTGATGTTGTCAGTTTCTGATAATATAACTCCTGCCAAAGTGACTTGTGTATGTAAAAACAAAAACATATAATACGTCTTATAAGGAATAAGTTTATCTTGTTGTCTGCAACTATTGATTCTGGTAACTCAAAGAGCAGAGGAACTGTCATACATTAACAGGCCTCCCAAAGTAAAAAAGATGCAGGTTCAAGTCTCACCTAAGGCTTTTTTTTTTTATTACTTATCCATACTGTTTACTGATGACCATATATTGAGAATCTGAGCAGTTGCAATGAAAAACAACTGAAATTAAAATGAAAGGAATACCAGTCAGAAAATTAATATGGCTGTGCTACAGTCTCTTGAGGAAGAAAAATGTTTTGTTTGTAGAATATTATACTTCTTTTACAGAACAAAAACCAATAATCAAATGGTATAGTTTAAACAAAGCAACAAACAAAAAAGTTTAGGCTTAATACCCTCCAAATTTATGTGGTATATTTTCACAGTACTGCAAATTCTCTTGATAATCATTGTCTTGAGCTTTCCAAGAGATTATCTGCATAGGTGGTATTTTTGGTGAAAGGTCTGGGTCATCTTCATCAACCTTTAAGAATTTTAGACCTTCCCCAAGATTCACCAGACCTCTCTATCATGGATGATGGGCAGCCAATACTCCCTGGTCTGATCTAGTTTGTCTCTACATCTTATATTCTGGTGGTCAGAGTTTTGCACGTGATCTCAGGGGATCTACATTGTGATTTGTGGTGTACAGTGGTTGTCAGGCATTCGTGCAACATGACCAGCCAATTGCCGATTGGGTTTTCTGATGAATTCTTTATCCCTGACTCCTGTCTTCTTTTTCATGATCTCTCCATGTGAGGTTGAGCATGATTCTTTCATGCGCATGTTGCATGGTTCTCAATTTGCGGGTCAGTCTTTTGGTTAGGGTTCATGTTTCAGCTCCATAGGTGACTATTGGAAGGATGCATTGGTTGTATAACTTTCTCTGACTAATGTGATTTTCTTGTTCTTGAAGGTTGAACTATCTCTAGCAAAAACTTGCCATTGTAGAGTGATTCTTTGCTTGATTTCTTCCTCTTTTAAGGATTGAGTAATTTCTTCTTACTTATTGTTACTAGCTGAAATTCCCACCCTATCGAGAGGATTTTCCTGGTAGTTCCTGCAAAGGGCCTAAATGGAATCTTTGGCCACAATAGATCAAAACTGATTTTTTAGGGGGTACCTTAATTCTATCCCTCTGGTTACAAGAGGTTGCATACAGATAATCAAGATTAGACTTTCAGTATTATGTAGATGGATAGATGTATGGAAATCAGATCATAATTATTGGTGAGTGCAAAAAAGCAGAGTCCACCGTAATATCATTTTTGATTTTCAAAGACTAATATGCAAAAACATAATCCAGAATCCTATCAAATATCACAAAACATTTTGCGGTCATATCTCCTGCCATTCTCAAGTTATTCAAACACAGACATACGGACAGGTATTTGGTGAATTAAAGTTACAGTAAATTTACACATAAGCGTAAATGCAGCCAGACACAAAATAGGGGACCAATTTACTTTAATGCTTGAATTGTAAATCAAGCTTCTCACTAAAAACTTGAAAAGTGTCAGATTTTTTTTAAAAATCAAATTAATGAAAACTATTTTTTGAGTCACATCAGTACATAAAGAAAATTTTCATGGGGATATGTTGTGTTGTTTGTGAGTTTTGTTAACACAGAAAGATAAACATTTCATGAATTATAGTAAATAACAAAGTTTGGGGTAAGCATTAGCACTTTTGGACACCAACTAAAGGGTAAATTTAGCACAAATTTATAACGTAAATTGAACCTATCCGTCAATTAAAAACTTTTTTTTTTTCAAAAATGAACTCACTAAAAACCTGCTTAGGGGTCCCATTAGTAACCACAGAAAATTTGCTATGGTTCTTCCTGAGTTTTGTTAACACAGACAGACAGACTAACTATAGTTAGATCATTATTGTTATAATTACTACTACTACTACTACTACAACTATTTTATCATTATTATAAATTATATTCATTAATTATTTATTTTATTTCAATGATTTTTGAATATTCCAAAAAATATTACACTTTTACTTAAAAATCGTGTGTTCACAAGTGATGATAAATAATTCCTGCACTTCAACTTATTAAAATGAATAGAGACTTTTCTTCATAAATGATTCGATCCTTGAATAAATAAAAGCATAGTATTACATCAATTTATCTTCTGAAGCTCTCGCTTATCAACTTATCGTCAACGTCATTATTCAATGCTAGCAAGCTTAAAGGGAGGGAACTCTCAAAATCTCTTACATTAGAGTTACTGTTCTTGTCAAGATAATTATGAATGAACGATTTTACGATGGAAGCCAAAATGTATTTTTTGTTTAAACTTACGTTTAGAATAAATCAATAATCTCTCTTTTCAATAATAACTTATTAGCCAATGTAGGATTGTTTGTTTCAGTTCATATTAAAACTAGGGATCATATTTAACATTCATTGAAAATTTGGCCGTTATTAGTAATATCAGGATTTGTCATTTTTGGTCATCCATATTCCAGCGCTTCAATGAGACGCTCCCAAATTCAGGCTAACTTACATCATACATGGGTAAGGAAAGGTGACTCGATACACAATTGATCAGCAAAATGAGTTGACATAAAAATTGAGTTGAGTAATGATTAAATTAAATCATTTTTGTCAAAACTTGTTTTTAGAATGCTTAATTCATTTTTGGAAGAATTCTAATTGCAGATTTTGAATTTTTCTGTCAGCAGACATAAAGCATGACATAATCAAAGTAATTTCTGACGATGAAAATTCACAGTGAAAATACTCTAACACGTGCTTTAAGTATACAAAAGTAATTTTCATGTTTATACAATTTCATTTTGATGTATGCAAAATATGAAAGGTGTTTCTTGTCTACTCTCTCAGATATGAACAAAAAAGTATCTTTTGCGCATTACAAAGGAACAAATACTGACTTTTATATAAATTAATTATTAAATTGCATTTTAAATTAAACCAAACATTTGGGCCAATGACTAAAAATGAAAAAAAAAGGAGAAAAAAAGCTTGATTTTGTTGAGAATTTACGTGTACCGCTACCTAGATATTACTTTGCAACCAATCAGAGGTTACCTTACGAGGCAAGTGGGGACAAATACTCTCCCAAATGATTATTCAGTTGGTAGTGAAACGCTATGGTGAGTTTGTGTACTGTGTGACCATTGCATTCATAACAACTCAGCTTACCAATTATTCATATCACTTGCAAGGTCTTTTTGGCAAAAAATCACATCACGTCACCTATGTGTATCAGGCTCCCTACAGTACAAATTTTGGCTTTTGCCAAAGAGATTTCAGACTGTGGATGAAAGTAGAAAGAATGCAATGAAGTTGTTCATGGCGATCTAAAGCGTCATTGCCAAAGTCATATTTTCATTGATATCAAATGGCTGTGTGACACTAGGGGGCCAGGAGTCCCCCGTGTCCTGAAAATTACGAAAATTACTATGGCTGTTACTAAAAATTACTATGGTTATTACCAGTAATTACTATTGTTATTACAAAAGGAGTTATCTGTGTTAAAGGGGATAATGTGTTTTTCGAGATGTCATAGGAAGTTGGGTCACCTGTGCTTTTTCAATCTGGTGTCATCTGTCAAGTCCTGGGTTGCAAAAACAAATACTTTTGGAAAAAGGTTTTGTTCCCGATTCGATGATCATGTCATGGGAAGTTGAGTTATCTGTACTTTTTCAATCTACTGTCATCTGTCAAGTCCTGGGGTTCAAAAACAAAGCCAGATATAAGGGCCAGTATTTGAGGTCTAGAGAGAGAGAGTAAAAGCTTATGAAAGAAAAGTTATTTGCAGAGTCCTTGGGAGAGGGGGAGATAATAATTGGCCTCCTCTCTTTTCAACTGCGAATAGGCATTTCCCGTCTCCAGAGATATTGATAATCAATATTCTATATAAAACATATAAACGAAATTCCGTTTTGTTGCCTTCTTTTACTAACCCAGAACCACGGCTGGGTATGGTATAGTTTGTGGGACCACCCCAACAGGAAACCCCACAGCTGGATACTCTCCGAAAAGACCTTGTATTTAAACTAACAATAATGACAAGCCAAAACTAAAGGAACTTGTGTATCCGTTATTTTCATTGATTAATTTTGCCATCTGACTCTATTCCTGTGGTTCATTACTACTACGACTGGATTTTCAAGCTTCACACATGTGATGAAGGATAAATGAAAGAATGAATGATAATTATAATGAAGGTTGAGAAAATTTTGCTCCCATTCAAGCATAAGCACCCTCTTCAATTCTTACCTTTATTCATTATGAAAAGGCTGGATGGGGGAGGAAAAGAAACATCAAGGAACTAGTATGGGACTGTAGCCTTTGCTCTGTTTATGCTTTGCAGTGTCCGGAGTATGTAAAGGGGAGTCATGTTGTCTGAATGGGGGAATGAGCATATGGTCGTACATACAAGTAAGCAGAATTATTAATAAGATAATGTTGCATAAATACTTATATTCAACTGATCAGATCAATACAAATTCAAATTATTCTATTCTATTCCTATCATTATTCAAACAAAAAATTAATACCCTCAGATTCTTATGCAGAATTTACCAAGAGAAGTTAATCTTACTCAGTAGGCGTGCCCATAAACATATAAAAGAACAAGTCTGGAATTTGCAAGGTCAAACACCACTACGACTTAATTCTATCCTGAGTGATAATGATTACTGCAAATTTTTAATTGTTTATAAATTAAATAAATTTGTAGGTATATAAGATTTGTCAATTTACTTCAGTTAGTAAGAGAGCCGTTTTCCAATCACATGGTCGTGATTTCTATTCACAGCAAGGAAATGGTTAATGTCATATACAATGAATATGTTAAAGACAAAACACAATGACCCAAATCCAAGAGACAGAACTGGAGAAAGTATACCACTGCATCTACCTAAGACAACAAATCTCCATGAAATCCCCAAAAGAAGAAGAAATCAAGCAGAGAATCACTTTAGGCTGGCAAAGTTTTCAACAGGGAAAGCTCAACCTTCAAGAGCAAGAAAATCCTGCCAGAGATAAAAAGAAGGGCATAAAACCATGCATCCTCTCTGTAGTCACCTATGGAGCTGAAACATGGAACCTAACCAAGAGATTGACCCTCAAACTGAGAACCATGAAATGTGCACAAGAGAAAATCATGTTCAACCTCACAAAACAGAGATCACAAAACAGCACAATATATAAGAGTGAAAACAGAAGTTGGGGATATCATAGAATCCGTAAGAAAAGTTAAATGGCAATTGGCTGGTCATGTTACAAGAATGGTAGACAACATCACGACTTACAGGGATCTCCAGAAATCACAAGCAAAACCAGGGCCAACAAAATATAAGTTGGTGTGATAACCTAGATAATTACACGATAGAAAGGTCTAGCAAATCTTTGAGAAGGTCTATGTCCAAAAAAAGATGCTAGAAGGCTGCTGCTGCTGCTGGTGCTGATGATGATGATCGTCGTGGTGGATAAAAATCGAAGAGTTAACTCCCCTGAATTTAGTGAGGATTATGAAAAGAAAAACGAAGTAACTTTGACTCAAGTTTGACAATAAATAACTACTCCAAGTCATCTGATAAAAATAAGAAAAATGATGATCATAAATAAGAACTATCACATTGATTCCACGAGATTCTATAACATTTAAAAGCTACAGAATTTCTTGAGATCAATTCAGGCTATTTTTGCTTGTTAGCTCTATCCACACATTCCTATGAGACATGTTAGTTGGTCGGTCCCTAAATATGTAGAATATCAATTTTCTTTGTTGTATCAGGTTGGATTGATCTCTGAGTGAAACATCTTCATCTTTCTCTTCTTCCTCCTGCTTCTACATTCTTAAATAGTTATGCTACAACTACTTCATATAGAATCCTTTTGAAATTGGAAGTAATTTTTCTTTAGAAAACTCAATCATTTCAATTCCTTCTCTTTGAAATCCAGCCTCTCCTCCTCCTCTTCTCCCTCCCCTTTTTCTTCTCTCATAGTGTGAAGAAAGTTTTGCAACTTTTTAGACGTTTAGTTCTAAGTCAGATTACCCTTAAATCTTGATCAGACCTGCAGGTCAATCAGGTGTACCATTCTCCTCCTCCTCGGTTGCTGAGGAAAGTCAGTGGCCAATGGCATATGACAATAATTTAAAGTCTTAATCCTTTCTCTCTCAGTCTCTTGCTAGAAAATTCATCATTAATCTTTAGTTGCCAGTATTTGAGACAACCTCATCGTTAGATATGGACTTAAGAATAGTAGACGCAATGTTGAACTTATGGTTCTCGTTTACTTCAACCATGGAAGTTGGAGAGGTATATGTATTACCCTGTGTCTCCCCTTCTGTCTTTCTATCTTTCCCTCTGTCTGTCCACACATTCTCAATGGATTTCAATTGAAATTTTTGGGAAGGATGGGTCATGTGGCAAGGAAGTAGTGATTAGATTTTGGGGTGGATCTGAGAATTTGTTCTTAATTGAGAGATAACTTTCCATTTTCTCTCATGCATTTATGTATTCGCCCATGTCAGTCCACACAATGAGTCCAAAAGTTCTCAATGAATTTCAATGGAATTTAGGAGAAGGATGAAATATGGGCTAAGGAACAAGTGATTAAATTCTGGAGCGGATCCAGAAATTTTTTTTTCCATTGATTTAATGCATGGCATTGACAGATATATTTTGTTTATTTGTTGTAAAAAAAAAACCGCATAAATATCATATTTTATTTCCTTCCAATTGATTTTTATTTTCTTGTCTGCATTGACTGTTATAGTTTCTACAAATGTTGTTGCAGCAAGCAACAGCTGTTGTGCCAATAAAGCTTCAATCAGACGATGACTCTGGGGTCAGGCGTGGTTTTGAAGCCAAATCATCATTACCGTTAAACCAGAGTGCCCCAGCAGCAGGGCCAGTTTAGAGCCAATTGGATCAATTGCTCCCAATTGGACCCCGAGCCAAAAGTGACCCCCAAGCAAGGGTAATACACTCTAGTCTTGTTATTTACACACAGCAACAGAACGTAACCCCAACACCAAAGAGTAGGTTTTCTTACAGAGAATAGCAATGATTTTAATTCTCTTCTGAAAAGGTTGGAAATGTTGGTTTATATCATTTATATTTTGAATTTTTCTTATGGTACTTGAATAAAATAATGTGGTCAATAATAATTGATCTGTTTAAGAATTATTTCTCTGAAAATTTTAGGTGGACATATCGATTGCTTTCCATTCCACCATGGAGATATCAAGTTTATTGTAAACTTCATTGGTATCTCTAAGATTCTACAGACTAGGTTTTGAACTTTTGGGGGCCCTGCAAAAATGTTTCCAATTTGGTTCCAAAGCTCCTAAGGCAGGCCCTGCCCAGCAGTACCTTATGATACCACAGGACCTTGTTGCTTTTCAGTCATAATGTGATATATTCCACAATGTGGACTAGAGCTGGCAAATCATATGACGAACTAAGTATACATAATCAGGTGCTGATGTGGATTTTGCCAGAGAATGTATATAAATGCAATTAGTAGAGCATTTGAAGTGTATTTTGTGTGAAGGCTCTTATCACCTTTTCAAGTGAGCAGATATATGCACCTCAATATGGCTTAGCAGTAATGATGCTTCAACCCAGAAACTATGCCTGACCCCAGGATCATCATTGGATAGAGGCTTTATTGGATGCACTGCTGCTATTTTTGCAGCTGTAGTTGAATGAATTTATTGTAATGTATACATATTAGGGAAAAATTCTGATTTGAAAAAAAAAAGATGAATTTATTGATGCAGTCTTCATTGCACAGGAATTCTTAACTTCTGTAAAGCATAACCGTTAATTGACAGGAGTCATCAACTTTAAGAACTATATATAATTGACATGAATCATATGGAAGACTTTAGATCAGGTCAAACTGCCTCAGATATTAATATTATCATGAATCCTTGTAAGACGAAGCATTGTCCACCATTATTATTATTATTTTTCGACCAGTGTTTCTTTCATCTCGATTCCAGTTGCTTTTCATTGCAACTACTCAGAGAGTCAGTCTGATAATGCCTCCACAGATATTACAACTGATTTTCTTAGAATTCTCTCTTCAGATCTTGATGAAACTCTTTTGATGTCAGTCTCTTTCATTTATGAAATCAGCTACCTGAGGCTGCTACGTATAGCAGGAAGAATGTTTCTCCTCTGGGGCATTACCTTTTGATTGTTCTTCCTCTTTTTCATCTCGGTCCATTGCCTGGAAAAATTAGAAAAAAAAACAAACTTCAAATCCTGTGACATTGATTATTCAATATTAGGCAGCATTTCTTAACATTTGTTTCTACAATAAAACTATTTGTTTCCGATTAATTTTTCAAGTTTATCCCTGTTGAAATGCCCCAAACCAAAATGATTAATCATTGCATTAAAAATAGAACGAAAAATGACATCCAAAATGCAATATAATTCATTGGAAAATTAAAAAGTTATAAACACATATATGACAAGAATACATCAGATAAAATCACTATATTGTCTGTTTTCTTTCTTGTACTTTTGGTACTGATATAAGAATGAGGTCCAATGGCTAAGACACAAAAGTTATTCCCCTTGAATTATTTTTTGTGAATTTTCAAGGCCAGTCATACATAAAAATAATCCTTTATGCTGAGAAGATGCCTCGAATAATGGTACAAGCGATCATTGCACATGATTTTAGTTTTATTGAAGTTCATGTGTGGGCTGACTCTTTTGCTTTCTTCATTTAGTTCATCTAGCATTAGTTGGAAGTTATGTAGGTTCTCTGCAAAAAGGACGATGTCATCTACAAATCTCAAGTTGCTTAGATATTTGGTGTATATTTTGATTCCTCTATTCTCACGGTCCAGGTTTTAGAAGATCATCTCAAGGCAGACTGTGATGAGTTTAGGTGAGCTGGTATCACCTTGTCTTACTCCTTTCGGCAGTTGAAAGGGTTCAGAGTCCTTATGTAGCCTGAGAAAGGAGTTGCTGTGATTGCATATATGTTGTAGTACTTTGACGTATACAGGGTCTATACCTTGTTGAGAGATGGCCTTTGTGGCCATAGGAATTTCTACAGAGTCAGATGCCTTCTTGAAGTCTATAAGCCAGCTTATTGAATGGAGATGGTCCATGGTTGAGTAGTTTCTTCTAAATCCAGCCTGCTCCCGTGGTTGGTTTTCATTTAGTGTTTTGGTGATCCAGTTGGTGATGAAAGGTCCATAGATGGAGTTCAGTAGGCTTATGGCCTGTAGCTGTTGAGATCTTTGGAGTTTCCTTTCTATGTAGAAGCATTATGATTGCTGTGTCCCAGTCTTTCAGGACTTTACTGTGTTTTAGACATATGTTGAATATAGCTAGTTTTTTGTTGACAATCTTACCAGCTTTTTTGAGTAGATCAATGGTGATGTTATCTGGTTCAGGGGCTTTTCCTTCTTTTGTTTGTGTGACGGCTTGTTTTACCTCCCATGGTGTACCTTTCTTTTTTGGACTAATGGGATTTTTTGTTCTTGACAGTTGAGCTTGCTCTGCTGAAGGCTTGCCATCCTAAAGTGATTCACAGCTTGATTTCTTCTTCTTTTGAGGAGTTTATGGAGATTCATTGTACTAAGTAGATATGGTGGTCTACTTTCTCCAGTTCTGCCTTTTTCAATCTTGATCTTTGTGTACTTATTTTGGACGTGATTGTTGCACATGATCTTCATTTTGCTAAGGTTCATACGAAGGTCAACTTTCATGCTTTCTTTATTCAGTTCATCTAGCATTAGTTGAAGGTATAATTCATCACCATTAATTTTTTGAATACTTTTTACTTCCAGCATAATTTTTTTAGTTGCTCCTTTATCTTTTTAACCTGCCTGAATGAAAGTTACAATAAATCTTCCCTCCCACAGATTTCACGGAAGACGTAAATAGAAATTTTATGTTTGTACTAAGATGAAAATAAAAAAAATTCCACACATAAGAACACCAGCTTATGTAGATTTTGAAAACTTTGAAAGCATATAAAAAAAGTAGATCAATACGTGGAAGGGAAGTTTTATTGTAACTTTTATTTAGGCTGTTTAGAAAAGAAAAAGCAATTAAAAAATCAAGCTGAAAGTAAAAAAAAAATTAGTCATAAAAATCAATAATACTGATTTATAACACTGCATCGAATAGAATTAAATGAAACATATCTTTATGTGATACCTAGATGTCACTAAGACCAAATCCGGTGAAGGGAAGTTTTATCTTGACTTTTATTCAGGTAGGTTAAAAAAATGAATGAACAACTAAAAGGTAAAAATAAAGATAAAAAAGATTGATAGTAATGGTTTATAATACTTCATCAAATGTAAATGAAACATACATTTATTTAACATCTAGTTATATCGCTTAGACCTGAGACCCTTTGGTGAACAATTATTTCCATGTTTATCCAGTCTTGGAAATTCTGAAAAAATCATTCAAGGGGAATAACTTTTTTGTCTAGGTCATTGGACTCCACTATTGTATAATTACTGAGAGAAAATTTTTTCTCTTCTTTCTCTCACTGTCTCTATTTTTCCTTCCTTATGAAAGCTCTGAACCTATTCAAACATGGTCTGAACAAAAGATTGGGAGGCTTTTATAGAAATATTAACTTTTGTCACAGCTCAAAAAAGGAAAATATTCAAGGACCAATTTTAAGAAAATATCAGCTAATTCCAACCTACTGATGGAGATGATTTATATTTATCTTCTCCCTTAGAGTAAAAATGTACCATTGAGCTTGCATGGATAATTAAGAATATTAAATTCATGCATGAATCAAAATTATCCTTGCATTAATATAAATCAAATTGGTCAAAAAATATGAAGCCATACTGCTTAATAAACATTGTCTTTCTTATGCTTTCAACTAAGAGACTGAACACACCAGCTGACTGAAAAATAAAGATCTTATGTATGACTGTTTAATACTTCTTGGATAGTGGAATGAAGACTACTCTAACTGCTGTGATGTCAACTCCTGCCACTTTTGTTTGGCTCAATGCCAGGATATATAAATGGTCATCAGTTGTGGGCTGTCAGTTGTCTATTTGGTGAGTTATGTTGAGGTCGATGCAAGTGACACGTAGTAGAAAAGAAGTTACCAGAAGTTTTTGTTACAGTATCAATAGGATACAAATTCATTCATGGAAAACAAATGGTGTCTGGTCCAGCCTGAGAATAGTTATTTACAACTTTTGCCCCATATGTAGCAGCTAAATAACAACCAAAGGATGCAGATATATAACAAGCTTGGCTGCTGCAGTATCAAACTCCACTCCCACTTCTATCCCCAAAAGAAAATAATTGTTGTAACATTTGTATTGTATATATAATAGATAAGTTTGTAGTCAATTTAGATCAGTTAATAAGAGAGTGGCCTTCAAATCACAGTAGGTAGTCGTTAATTTTATAAATTGTTCAATGTAACATGATAGATGGAGAGTTTACTCCTCTAAATTTGGCGAGGATTGTTCTTGCTGTTCTTGTTATCAGGGAAGAAAAAAGTCAACTCAAACTTGGACTGGAGTTTTTACAATAAAATACCTACTTGTTTTTGAGTGGAATTCTCTCATGTTTAACTTTTTTCTTCAGTTTTTTTTAGCTCATTGTATTACTAGTTTGACTTTTAAATACAAAATAATATTGTACCTAAACTCAGATGTGAATCGATTATTCTCAAATGATACCTTTGTCTAAGTTGAGCCTCTATGCCCTCATATACGACTGTAAATTAGTCATGAAAAACAAGTTTGATGTTTGTATGTGATTTAAAGGAAATTACTACATTTTCAGAAGTAGGATGCTCAACCTGAGAGAAACTTTTTATACACACGTATACAATTATTTTGATATGTACCTTGATTAATCATGTTAGAGATTTTAATACATCATGCTTATGCCAAATGCCTATTTCATGCTTTTCAGATAGGATTTAAGACTGGCAGCTTAGAGATTCTTCCATTTTTCTCAAGCAAGTCAGTAGTAAGAAACATCATGAATTTCATACCTGAAATTGAACTTCAGTTTTTGAATCAAGGTATTTCTTATTTAATCAACTGACCCATAATTTAACAGACATAGAGTACTTATATAAAAGACATATCTGGGAGAGCAGCAACTCTTATATGTAGGTATATCAATAGATCTATATAGTGAATAAGGCATTCATTTTACTCAACAGATATTTCAATTCCAATATGATCTCTTTCCATATTGATGATCTTAATTCAATATCGATCACAAATCACATAAATTGAACATTAAAAAGTAAATTTCAGATTGAAATTCAGCTAATAGTCATGTGTTAGCCTAAGAACTTATTGATCCACCCTTATAGGTATGTAGGGCCAACATATTTGGGGGAGGGATACCATATTGTTTTGATAACATTTTCTTTCTATTCTTAGAGAGAATCCTGCTTTTTTTAACACAAGATCTTTACTGCCAAAAAACAACATCAATAACATAGGATATTTAGTTCTAGAACACAAAATCAATTGATCCATCGATAATTAGTATTCCGCAAAGTAGTTGATTACACCAACTACAACAAAAGTCCAAACATTGAAGTTTACCTGCCAAGGAGCTGATTAATGTACTGCCTCATTTCCCTTACTTCGGCTTGTAAGACTTGATTCTCACTCAACAGCTGAGCACGTTCATCCTCCAGATGTTGACTGAACACTTGACTGAAGGAGTTAACTCCCTTCTTTTTTTTAGCATCAGTCTTGAGAGTCTGAGCTTCATCACTTTGGCTGTAGAATATATTGAGAGGTTACTCAATTAAAAAGGGTATAGGTATAGATATGAAATGGAAATACAATCAAGCAGTGTAGGACAAAATTCTAAGAAGGGTCCGATTTTTACAATTTTTTTTCTTCTTAGTAAAGCATCATTTCCTTTTTATTCTGGAGTAAATCATCCCAAAAAGATTCATCATGAGAAATCTAGAATAATTCTTTTTTAAATGCAACATCTTAAAAGATAAAATGTTTGTGAAAAAATCCAGAAATTTTTTGAGCAAATAAAATTTTTAAAAATGCTTTTAAAAGAGGCCTCTTTTTGTGTGTATACAAAAATACATAAGTGTTTAAATATGTGTCTGTGTATATATATATAGTTGGGAATTTGCTTTCAACCCCCCAACCAAATAACCTCAGTTAATTCAAAGTTAAATATTTGGGAAATAGTAATGCAAACTTGAAAAAAGTAGACCACTACATCTACGTCAGATAACAAATCTCTATGAAACCCTCAGAAGAAGAAGAAATCAAGCAAAAAAATCACTCTAGGATGGTCAACTCTACCTTCAAGAGCAACAAAATCCCATCAATCCTAAAAATAAGAATACACGATCAATGCATCCTCCCAACAGTCACCTATGGAGCTGAAACATGGAATCTAGCAAAAGGTTGACCCTAAAACAGAAAACCATGTACATGAGAGAATCCTGCTCAGCATCACATAAAGAGATCACAAAACAGCGCAGTATTTCAGAGAAAAAACAGGAGTCAGGGATATCATAGAATCCATTTGAAAACTGAAGTGACAGTTGGCTGGTCATGTTGCAAGAATGACAGAAAACCAATAGACATCACAACTCACATCATGGATCCCCAGGGGATCACATGTAAAACAGTGGCTGGCAAAATATAAGATGTTGTGATGAGACAGACAAGTTCAGAAAGTATTGGCTAATGCACTTGATAAAGAGATCTGGCAAATACTGGAGAAGGTCTATGTCCAACAACAGATGCTAAAAGGCTGATTTTGATGATGAGTACTTTAGGGGTTGCTTAGACAAAACAAAAGCAAAAAAAAAAACACAAAATTGGAACCTTTGACCTTTCTGCCTTTAGAGCAGATACCCTAATCACTCTACTTGCTACAGAAACATCTTTTCATGAGCAGAAGTGATTTAACAAACTCTGTGCATGCTCTTGAATTCTTTACATTAGATTACAGTCGTGTTCAATCTGTGTACCAAACATCGGATAATACCATGGTTTGCTTTACAGCCTGTGCATGCATTGGAATTTTGTCTCAGACAATCACGGATAGAGAAGGAAGTGGGGAAAGAAAAGAAGGATAAATCATTTATTTTTTTTCTCAGCGGGATTAATTTTTGTTTTTCCTATTCTTTTAAAACCTTTTTCTTAATGTTTGCTTCATCGAATGCACGGATTGGACAAGAAAAAAAGGAAAGGAGATTGGTGAATGAGAATCCAATTGTAACATCTCTGCCATTTGTTATGTCATTGGCAATAGTTATATACCCAATTATTGTATCTGGGTCTGATTGTTATATCTCGTCATCAGCTGTTATGTTTCCAACATTATGATACTTCTTGTATGTGCATATTAGATGATCAGAATCATATAATTCAGGTAATATGTAGTTACAAATGGCTTTAGCCATTAAATTGCAGTTTTTTTTAGCAAACTGAATCTAGAAGGATGCGCTCATTTATAAGAAAAACTCACTGATTTACAAACAACAACAAATGTTCTCCGCAAATATCATCAACCCTATCATTCCCATTGTCACTGATCAATAGAAACAGTTATCCAATTCCAAATTTTAAGTCTCTGAAAGAATTACCAAAGTAGTGAATTCAATCCCTTGTGTGAATTGTGCTCCACACTTGTGGTGTTGTTCCTTATTAGCTTAATGAATATCAATAAGAAACTGAAAGTAGAAATAACCAGGTATTTATATTTCATAAGTAAAATGTAAATGCTATTTCTGTGTTTGTACTATGATGAGAAACAATTTATTTCATTAAGGATATTTCATGAGTAAAATGCAAATATAATTTCTGTGTTTGTACGTATTATAATATGATACAATTCACTTGTTTTGTATGATTAATAAGATGAGAAGAGAAATCTCAATTACAATAAGTTTGTAACAAATTCCCTCAAAAACTATGCATAAAAGCCCATGAGAGAGGGTCATAAGAATATCAATATTTCAGTAATAGAATTAATAGAAGGACAAAATAATAGACAATGAAAATATAAGCAAATTGGTGAATACGTTACCACAAAGTAGTAGTTTGCAAACTAACCCCACATCCAATCACTGCTATAGAGAGCTTGATCTTCATTTCTTTTAAAAAAAGAATATCCAGAAGATTCTATTCCCGACTCCCAGTCAGGAACAGGAATAAACAATCAAATACATTTATTGTGACCTACTTGATAGGCTAAATGATTGAATTTTCCCCACCACTATCTTAGGTAGGTATTTGAGTCGGTAAAAGCCAAGATTTTACATTAAGAGACTGATGATGATTATGATGATGATGATGATGATGATGATGATGATGATGATGATGATGATGATGATGATGAAAACCCAAGATTTCAAATGTTGATTTTCAAGATGGACACCCCCCCCTCAGTAAGAACCTTGCTGCAACACAATCTTACTCCCTTAATTTACCTCCATTTGACCTTGAGCTGACCTAAGCTAAACTCAGTAAGCATCAATATGATAATCATGTTCAATCTCGTTGCAGTAATGTAAATGGATTTTTGAATGTTTAAAAGCCATTATTGAAATTTATTGCATATATTTTATCTAAATTTTATCTAATCCATTTTGAAAATGTATGCTGACGTTAAGAACACTTTTTCCCATTTGCTGAAAATTTACCGCAGGATGTCAAAGTGTTAAAACATCCCTCACCCAGTCCGCTTGGCTCCCTTTCTTTCCTTCTCTTTTATCTCATTCTTCAAAGACTCCCGTGATAAAACACATTTATTTCAGGAGTTGGATGAAGTACCCAGCTCTCCCTTTGTTGCTTAGAATGACCAAAGTGGCTGTTTTTAGCCGATTCAAGCCGGTAGAGTGAAAAGCCATTATATTGACTGACTCTTACAAAAATCAGCACTCTGGTGAATGTTGTCTATTCCTATTGTCAACGCTGGGAGAAAAATCAGCAGCTCCTATGAATTTAATTCTTTAGATCTCCACTGAATTCAACAAAGAAAAATCAGCTTCTCCAGAGAACTCAACAAAAAAACCATCATCTTCTTTACAGAACTCAGCATCTTGTCCAAAAGACTTTTTCAATATAAAAAAATGGGCTATTATTAGCTGGAAACACTAATTTTCTTTCCCGCAAATGCATTTATTTGCAAACACGACTTCCCTCTTTTCTTTTCTGTTTCTCCGTTCTTTACCTACCTGCGTTAATAAAGGTTTTGGATATATTGGAAAAACTAAGAAGCTTGCAATTGCTCCAGGCCGAGGTGTTGTTGATATGCGGATATTAAAAAAAAAAACCCTCATATTTTCTAAATAATATCAATTTTTCAATTTTGAAACACCATTATTTGGGTATTATCAAAATAATCCCAACACCACTAATGATAACGTTGTTCGCACTTTTTCTCTTAAGAGATGGACTTGTTTTAATATGCTTGATAACTCAACCATATGCATTATAATGGACAGACCCTTAACCAACACCTTCAAGAAGCAGCCATATATTTATCATTTATTCATAACTTACTTTTTCAGCCCTTCTTTGTTCACTTGCTCTGTAAATTGCATCCTTATGGATTTTATGTCATTTCTGTAGAGTTCCTTTTCAAAAGCCAACTAAACCAAAAAAAAATCAAATTAAAATAAAATTGTCAATAAAAACTGTCAACAAAGGTTTCTTCAGTTTTCAAGTTGGTCTGGTTATGCATGTATATATGTATATATGAAGCGTACAAGCCATACCAATTGAGCTAGACGGCTGAAAATTTAAACATTTATTCCTAGAAAAAAGGTTATCAATACCCAACAAAAAGTGAGAGAAGTAACTGATTCATTGGTCATCCTTTTTTTCAAGTTTCAATTGATTACCACCAACATGGCATTCAGCCAAAATACAGTGGTTGCATGACAGTTTATATTATTCTATTGTTTAGAGAAAAAGAAAAATCGCAACTTTTATTAAAGAGTACTCCTATTATCTTCCTCATACAATTTTTTTCCTTTAAATGATGTTATATTTTGTACATACAATATTCAATCATGATTTTGGTTCATAAACACATCCGAATGAAAAGGAAATATTCAATCCCCATTGGTATGTCTTTTGATATCTTATCACATTATTTAAGCTCTTACCTGCTTAGCATACAATGTCACACTAGAGTTTGTTTTTAAAGCTGTTTAATGGCTCACAATCTACTCTGAACAGCTAACTAGGACTGTCCCAATTTTGTATACAAAATGCAGTCATTAATCACATTGTGATAAAAGTCTGTTAGATGAGACTTTGCAAAAAAATAAGGCAATCCAACTGTTTATTATTTGTGCCACAATATATCTATTGTGAATATAATGAAAATAATCGGGTGAAAAAGCAGAGTAAGCCAAAAATTTTGTTTCATGTGAGCATGCTCAGTACTTATCATAAAATACATAATCAATCATAAAATATGATACAACCCAGGGGAAAAAGAAAGGGTAAAAATTACTTTTACAAAAATTCCACCCATTTTTCTAATACCCACCATACTATTCTTAAGTTATCACATGCAAAAAACTAATAACAATATTCTGATTTTAATATATTCAATCTATCTAATAACAACAATAACCATAATCTGTATTATAGAAATCCAATTTCTATACGTCTGTTTGCTTTTATGCATGTTTGTTACCATAACACAGCAAAAACAACACATTGTAGCAAGATTTCTTATGGTGCAATACTGTTCAAATGCTCTAATTTGAATAAAGCAATTTTCAGTCCAACTAATACTAATAGCATCAGTTCAGTGTTCACATTCAACTTGATAATCTATATCATAATGACCCAATTCCTCATTTCGCAATATCCAGTTCCTAAGATAGACAATGTAACTGGGCCTTACAGTTGTATACATACTCGGAAGATGAATTCCACGATAAGTTGAATTGTGATGATAGCAGTGAGTTGTAATTATTAACCTTGCAAGTTTTGGGCTGCTAGTTATATTAGCCCCCAAAATAATAAATTATCAGATTGGATCTAAGAAGATAAATTCTGGTAAGTAGTGTGTTCACTGCTTAAACACAAAAACAAGGTCAGAACACAGTTTGATTGTTAACAAACATAGAAAAAGAACAAACAAATAGGTTAACAACAGTAATAAGTTTTAATTCATGACTGAATTAAAATAAAGAAGGATTGGAGTTTTCTGCCGATACAAATATGTTTGGAGAGATCTACCGCAGTAAGGATGAGGAGAAAGGAAGAATGAACTAACTAACTAAATGCAAGATAGAGTCTTTAGATTGTCTGTCAATTTCGGTCATATGAATTATAGCCACTATGTTATCTTTGGAAATACGACCTAACTACGTTGAGAGTGCTTAACTTAGATAGGATGTGTTCTTTGAGATGAAAGAAGAATGGATTACTTTTTATATGTGAGGGAGAGTGTAAAAGAACTATATAGACTATCGTAACTAAAGAGAGAGCAAAAAGAGCGAGATTACCTCGAGGCCGCCAGAATAGAGAGAGAGAAAGAGATAGTTTTACCGCCACAGTTTAAATACCGTAAAGATAATGATTGGTTATCATATTGGTTGTTCTGCGTGATGTCAAAGAGGAAGCAACAAAGAATTTACCATTTCCATAGAGATTTACAACTAAGTGAGAAATTGTAAGTGAATCCCTGTCAAGGGCAGACAACTCCATACATGTGTAATTTTCTTTTGCTGGAAAAGTTGGGCACTACACAAGCATTATACAATATTGTTTTAGTAAGCTTTGTTAATTCAAGTTACATCACAATTAGCAGCTTTTGCTTTCAATTTTTCTGAGTTTGTTTTTCTCTATTTTGTATATACATAGATTTACTTGTTTGTTCAATTAAAATATATCATTTGTTTAAGTAATTTTCATCTTTGATTCACATTATTTTCCTGCTTTCCAGCATGTTTTTAATTTTGTTTCTTTATACAAAAAACATTTTTTCCCTTATTTACTTCTAGATTGTTCTGGTGTTATAACAGTTTATAACTGCATTATATTACTCTATTTCATTTCAATCTGCTTTGAAGTTTTTCTTTATTGTTTTTGACCAAAGTTTATTATTTGGTTAAGTCATTTTGCATTTAATTTCTATCACTAGTTATTTTCTAAGTTTCTAATTCATAACTTGTCATTTCTTTTTTTTGAAAGATTTACTGAGGTGTGTATTACATCTCTACGTTTTTAGTTCTTAAAGTTTTCTTTAGAGTAAACATGGTGACGACATTCAACACCGATCTCTGACCAAGAATTAAAAACTTTTTAATCTCTAAATATAAAAATCTGTAGATTTTTTGTAAGGCATCAATAGTGATGTATCATTTTTGTGCTTTTCAAGATCAAAGTGTATATATTTCACATATATATGTAAAGTTTTTTTTTAGAGTAAACTTTTTCCAATGACGACATTTGACACCAATCTCTGACTTCAAATTATGTAATTTATTTTTAAACTTAAAAATCAAAATATATATATTTCATCTACATCTATATATCTATATATGATTGTTATAATAGTATCAGAGAGTCTAGAAGTAATGAGAGGACTTACTGTCACTTGATCCTAGTGAAAGCCACTTGATATCACTAATGCGGAAACTGATTAGCAAAAATAACAAAAACATTACAATTTATAATGATAAATCAATGAAGCATACCTTCCCCACAATCTACCCCAGTCTGCCATATACAGACATTTGCTCGCCGGACAGAACTAATTGGATAAAAATATTTATTTCCCCCTTAGTATGAAATATGGGCAAACTATTTGTTTTGACACATCTGGTACTATTTCAACACATTACGATGAGAGTCTGCTCAATATCCCTATTCTGAATGATGAATGAGTCAATCTTTTCTTGACATCACAAAAGCAAATGAAAAAAAAATAATGCCTGGCTGGTAAAGATTACATTCGGTTATTCTTGTTATCTCACATAATTAGAATATGAAGAGTCAACAACCTGTTGCCACCGGTGGATTATATTTAGATCTGGATTATTTATCAATGATAGAAATGACGCCATGTGGATATATCATTCACTCAAGCAAGGATCAAGGAATGTCCTAGAAGTACCAGAGATTTTTGCCAATTGTTTAGGGGAAAAAACCTTGAGTTTTTCGACCTGGTTTTGCAGATATAGCCGCACAAATGTTACCAATAATATGATTGGTTAGAATAGATTGCTGGCTCAATTGAAAAGGTCATACCTGTGAGGGATTGTTATAACAAAAGGGTAGCACAATCTCCTGTTCCAGAATTGTTTCTCACGACTAAAGTTTACTGATAATGTGTAAGGTAGAATCTAATATTGTTGAAGCGAGTGTGAATTAAGGTACAGAGATGTACTTATATTGTTGGAGAAGACCCTGGCCCTATCTGGAACATTTGTTCTCCCACAAGCTTCCAAATGGGTAGAGTGATGAAATGGAAGTGTGAGATAGCAAGCTTCTTATTACAATGGTTGCTCGTGGAAAACAGAGAGAAGTTCAAAGGTGGTACCAACTGCTCCTGCTTGGGATCTCAGGTCATTTAGGGTTTCTGATTGGATAGGTCTTTTTTAATGTTGACTAATGGACTACAAGTATTTCTGTAACTCCTGAGTGGTTGTGAATAATAGATATTACTTTTGACTAATTATTATGATTTATTTTTGGTAAGTAGTATCACTGCAGATATATCAAGAACTGTGCATCCGATAAAAATATTTTTCAACAATTAGAGCAAATATTAATTTACCGGGTGAAAAGCCAAGATATCAAATCAAATTTTGCTAGTTTTATCCATTTTCCTATGTTCCCTTCAGTTGAAGAAACCTATTTGAAATTACAGACAAGAACCCTTATCTTTGATTAATTCAAGAAAGCACAACCATGATCTGTATTGAGTATTCAATGAATTTTGTAGTTAGCAATCTTACCTTTTCTATTTAAATCACATTTTGGCTGCAATAATTTCAATTTTTCTGGTTTTGTTAGATAGACTAAGTCTTCATAAGACTAACATATGAATAATAGAATGATCCAGCAAGTTGATTTTCAAACCCATCTTCTAGTCATCTCCTGCTTTGGTCCCAACAGTAGATAACAAGATTGGAATTTTTAACTTGACACAACATCACATCATACCGGGTTTGTATATATCATCATAGCATATTAACTCTCGTCACTGACCTACATTACATTTGATATCAACATATTTTGGATTATCCTTTTATACTGAGAGCCCATTGACTTGAATCCATTCTAATCATGTCAAGACTCAAATGTAAGAAAAAATTATTTGACTTCAATAACAGAGCTTAAATGATTATAAATTATACAAATTTCTTCAAAGCTTATATTTCATCAATGCACAAAATCCATAGTTTTTTTTGATAATTTTTTTGTTAAAAAATGAATTCCTACAAAATATTCCAAGAGATTGAAAATACCCTGTACATCATATTGAATGTAAGGGTCTTCTTCCAATCCAATGGTAACATTCTTCTCTTTTGATTGTCCCCAATTAAAAACAACAGACAAATTTATTCCACACTCTAAAGTAATGAGTTTGATCTTCACTAGGTACTCAGAATCTGTGTCCTCATGCCAGACATAGATAAGAAATGAGTATTTACAGTGTGTAGGCACATCAATGACTATAACCCAATGATAGATTTTTTTTACATAACAAATATATATATTTTTAACATAATCTCCTTCCTTGACAATGCCAATGCACTCAATTCAGTGGTGAATGTTAATCACATAGATAAAACATAATGCAGTAGAAATTTCAGATTAAAAATCCAGCTAATGTGTTAGCCCATGGACTTCCTGATCCACCATATATTCCTTGATTCAGATGGATTAACACATAGGTATCTCAATGAGTCCACATCCTAATGAGGAAAAAAGGATTTATTCTACACGAAAAATATCTATTTTTTAACATAATCTTTTTCATTGTCAATGTGGTCAGTTTGGTGGTGAATATTAATCACATAGACCAATCATTGTATGGCAGATATTTCAGACCAGAATTCAGCAAATAATTATGTTTCAGGCTACAGGCTTGATGATCTGCCTCTCGTAGATGATCAGTCAACTCATCTTAAAGACCATGTATACTGAGTTCAATCATTTATGGCTATTAGTTGTTCATACATAATATCCCTAATTGCCATTCCATTAAAGCGCTTGTAAAATCTGTAATAACCAAATGATTTCATTGCCATCACTGAGATTTGCAAGTCCATCCCCAAGAGTTAAAGAATGATTCCAATAATGATTAAAGAAAAAATACAAAATAAATAAAAGTTATTTGTTGATTAATTAGAAATATGTTTTCTATTTTAGAGCTCTGTGAAATGAGGCTAATGACTTTATAAGGGCTAACATCTTGATTTCTGCCTTTCTAATTATCCAATGTTTCAACCAGTTCTTGTCTTTATCAAGATTTTAAAAGATGAGGAGTGCTAGGAAAGGCCGAGGATTTTATTTTTTATTTCTAGATAAAAGTTTTAAAAAATGAATTTTTCTCTCTTCTATAAAAATATCAACAGATTCATGTTGGTTACTCAACCGATCTATGAACTTTCCTTTGACCAGACAATACAAAAGTATAAAGCACTGAATGATGGACTCAGCATCTTAAGTTGTATTATGGCTGTGATTGCTACAAAGTCTTGAGATTGCAACTAAGTCTTGAGATTGCAACTAAGTCTTGAGATTGCTACTGAGTATTAAGATTGCTACTGAGTATTAAGATTGCTACTGAGTCCAGAGATTGCTAACAAGTCTAGAGATTGCTAACAAGTCTAGAGATTGCTAACAAGTCTAGAGATTGCTAACAAGTCTAGAGATTGCTACTGAATCTGGAGATTGCTGCTAAGTCTAGAGATTGCTACTAAGTCTAGAGATTGCTACTAAGTCTAGAGATTGCTACTGAGTCCAGAGATTGCTACCAAGTCTAGAGATTGCTATTGAGTCTAGAGGTGGCTATCAGTCTAGAGATTGCTTCTGAGTCTAAGGATAGCTGTCCAAGCCTAGGTTGAAGGCTAGAATTTCAAATGCTTATTTTTGAGGAAGTTGTTCATGCACCATATCTCTGATTGCCTGCCCATAGAAGTTCTTGTAAAATCTTTGATAACCAATTGATTTCAATGCCATCACTGAGATTTGCAAGTCTACCCCCAAGTATCAAAGAATGGTTCCAAAAATAACTAACAAAAAATAATACGAGAGTAACAGTAGATTGGAGTAACCCAATCTTCACACACCCAGCTCTCCACCCATTTGACTATGTGTTCGACTAAGCTAAGCTTATAATGTATATGATATAAATATCATTGCACATGTCTTGAAGCAGTGGTCAGCATGCTCATCTGGCAAACATTCGTCAGTTTGGTCAATACCCACTGGGTGCAGCATAAATGTTGCTCCATTAAACAAATCTTATTTGATTGATGAAAACAAGAAATTATGCAACCCTTTCAAAACTAGTCTATTAAGATGCTTAATGCCAGAATTAAAATGTCTCAGTGGACTTCTAAAAGAGATCAACGGGACATATATATTCCAGTTGTCATATATATCTAAGGAGTCTAAAAGGGTCAAATATTATTGTCCAAATAACATTATTGATTTGTTGGTTCCTTGAGTTTTTTTTTTTTTTATCTCTACCAAATTCTTACATTGTAAAATTCTAAAATTTAGGTTTAAGATTGTTCAAAAACGAAAAGGACTTAATTCTATAATTAAATAGTCAATAACCTTTAATAATTTCAATGAAAGATGTTATTTATTTCTGGTAGAAAACTTAAAAATTCTATTATTCAAGGACAAAGAGACTTTGCCAAATCAAAGGATCGAAATACTCTGTAAATGCAGTCATATTGGAAAATTCGAATTAAAACCAATAATGAAGAATAGAGGAATTATAGAATGATAATCCCTAGTTTATTGATTTATCTATTCATTTGATTATTTCACATTTATGACATGATATTATTGATATTGCTAAAGCACAAATTTCAAATGTTCGTAATAATATTTGCCATAGAAAAGTTTCAATTCATTGAATAACCACAATTATTATCTAATCTTTATTCTTTATAGTAGACTTTTATTTAATGGTAATATAGAGTTAATAAATATATGAATTTTAATCAAATTCAACATTGAAAATTAATACATCATATTGACTTTATCTTCTATAAGAAACTATTATTTCAGATTTGTTATTTGTGTGATGATGCCTTTTTGTCATTATTTTCATGAGCAAAATCCAAATAATAAAATCTATTTTGGTCAATTTCAAATTCTGCTTTCAAATGGAAATTTCAAAAGTAATATATATATATATATATATATATATATATATATATATATATCTATTGGATAGTAAATAATTCTATGCCCACTAAAGGAAAATTGAATGTTATAAATGCCCATAGAGGGGCTAAATCTATTTCAACCTATGATTTTAGTACTCTTTACACAAAAGTTCCACACGGAGATCTTATTGAAGATTTAAATAAAATGATAAATGGTTTTTCAGGAGGAAATAGTAAATATATTCGGTTAACAAACTCTAAAGCTTTCTGGTATAAAACAAAAAAGGTAAGACTTACTTTACGTGCTCTACCCTTGAGGCAGTTGTTAGTCATTTTATTGGGGAATGTTACTTCAAAATAGGAAATTAAATATTTCATCTGATCATTGGCGACCCTACGGGAATTGATCCTGCCACCTACCAGGCAAATTTGTATTTACATAGGCACGAATATATATTCATGTCATCTTGAATTAGAACCAATATAAAACAAGCTAATTCATTTCTAGGTTTTACCATATTTATTGATGACTTATGTTCTCTTAATGATGGAGGAGAATTTGGAAAATCATACAATAATATATATCCTAAGGATCTTGAATTAAAATGTGAACTCAAAGGAATACAAGCAACATTCCTAGATTTGGATATTAAAATCAAGGATCGAATATTTATCTACAAATTGTTTGATAAACAAGATAGTTTCCAGTTCCATATAGTGAGAATGCCTTTTAAAACAAGTCGTATTCCAGCGAATATATTTTACTGAACAATATTATTGGAATATTTGAGAATTGCAAGAGCAACTTTTCATTAAACAAGATTCATCAATTTTATATCAAAAATCATTTCTTTAGTTGTAAGAATGGTCAATCAAGGCGGTAAAATTAGTAAGGTTTTTAGAGAATCTATTGAAGCTATGATTAGACAACCTGATCCCCTTGAAACTTATCAGGTCGACCATATTGAAATAATTACTAAAATTAAAGAATATGTTAATGAAAGTATAAAGATAGAATAAATGAATAATGTACATAAAAATAAATAAAATTGTATTAATATTAGGGGAATTAGGTAATCAAAAGAGATGGATCCAGTCTTTGTCAGTATGAAAGATCATTGCATTGACTGGAACCAGGGAAAGGGGAAAACATTTGGCTCTGAGCCATTTGTCTGACTGATTGGTAGTTGAGTGAGGCGGGAGATTGAACATGGAATGCCATGTAACAAATTGTTCAAGTACATCAATGGAATTGCCCATTCAGGTGTTATTACCTGTAAGAAAGTGGTTTCATTTCAACCATGTACACAAGAATACTTTATTTGATTATTAAAAGTGTTTCAAAAAGACATTTGATGAAAGCTTGACGCTATGCAACCTGGGAAATTGAACCTTGAGATTAGTGGAAAATAATCATCAAATTCTTTGGTTTGATATGTTGGTAGAGAAAGGACTCAAAGAAGTTTTTCTGTGTAGTTAGTATTCTCAAAGATGATGTCATAAGGTGGTTTGCATGCAAATTGAAATTAAAACCGACACAATGGATTCAATATTTGCATGGGTGAACATCAATACAAAGAGTGAGCCATGTCTTTTGTTATACTAACTGATCCCTCATTGTTAAAAACGTTTTTAGCGTCGCCTACGTAAGTAAACCTTGTTCCAAAAAATAAATTTGTAGTATAAGATAATGTAAATATACAATACACATAAGACCTTATATAAAATGACAAACTATATATATATAGCAAAAATTATATAATAAACAGAGGTGGTGTTTGATTAATACTGCTGGGGTGCCATATTGATATGACTGTTTTATTTTTAGAATCCACAAATCAGTTACATGGTAAACAACTGATGATCCCAATATGAGACAGTTTATACATAATACAATAATAACAAAGTATAGGGGAAAAAAGAGAAAAAAACAATTTTGAAGATTACATGAATTGCATTGAGATATTGGGAAATGAATGACTGAAGTGACACGAAAAAATCTATTGAAAAAGTTTGTTAATGTTTAGTGTTTTAAGCTGTGAAGCTTTCTAGACTATATATATACATATATATATATATATATATATATATATATATATGTGTGTGTGTGTGTGTGTGTGTGTTTCAATATGTCTAAAGTCTAATGATGAAAAAAGGATTTTGCTCAACAAAATCTTTTGAAACATAATATCTTCCCAAGTCAATGGCCTAAATCCAATCAGTGGTGAATATCAATCACATAGTTTAAACGTTATACAGTTTAACATATAAGATCAGCTAATAACTACCATCAAGACATCCAAGGATATGATTAAATCAACCTTAGACTTACCTTCTCTTTGAGGTCGGCAATTATTTTATTGAGTGTAATGATACTGTTGCTGCTGAAGTCGTGATCATTCTGATTGAGTTGAGGATTTTCTTTGTATTCAGCATTCAGTTCTTTTTCCAAGGCAGATTTATGGTTGACTAAATTGATAACTTCCACACTGAGTTCTTCATTTTTCTTTACCTAAATACAAATTCCAAAATATATCATCCAATTCACAAGACTTGTTCATTTTGCCAGTATATACCTATCACGCTAGTTGCATTATTCAGTCAATTAAGCATAACACTCATTTCCATAATTTCCCATTACAGTGCTATAATTTGTAGATGATAGAATTTAAATCATTTATAACCAATGTTCCCTGTAATGTTTTGTCGTCAGGGTATGGAAAAATCTTATGCTGTGCAAATTTGTCTCCTGTGATAAAAGTGTATGCATACTTTTGAAGTTGGCAAAGTCAATCAATATTTTTGAAATCTTTTGTGCGCACATTAATTTCCACTGTGTGCTGATTGTAAAAAATGCACAGTTGAGAGGAGACTATGTTTATAACTGATGGTTGTTGGGAGGATAAGAAACTTCTGAATTATGTATCAAGCATATTCTGAATTTGGTAAAAAATCCTCTTTCTCTGTTTTTTTTTTCTTTTTCTCTAACAAAGCTCTCTGCTCGTTTCTTCACTGATATATTTGCAATTCTTTCCAATTTTAGATAAATAAACATGAATAATCATAACTTGGACATGCTTTGTGGCTGAAATAGTTGTATGTTTCCCAACAGTGTCAGAGGTCAGTGTTTGAGGCAAGGTAAAAGCCATGAGAGAGCTTGTTGGACCTACTAAACAGTTTTGTACAAAGTGAAACAAACAATCGTCAAGATTTGATGGAACAGGAGAATACACCACATGCAAAAGAATTTCTGATCTCAATTCATGGTCAGTGTTTAATTATATTTGCGACAATTAGCTGAGTATTGTCATGTAACAGAATTAGCAATTGACTTTCTTGCCCAGAAAAAGTTTTCCTGCCTATGCATCGTTTGAATGAGCAAAATGCTCACTGAAATATCGCACAGTAACATTTTGTCTATATTTCAACAATTCATAGTTATGTACCTCCTTTGAATCCTGACAAACACAGAGAAGAACTGTTTCCCCAGTAGATTCTATTCAGGTTATGATAAGACTGTCCTGGATTATAGCAAAACCAGTTTTTAACACCAGTGACTGTATTGTCCCAAAATGACTTTTTTTCCTGCATCAAGCCAGAAAAAGATGACCAGAGTTATAACACTGACTCTATCCTGTTGTTATAACGAGGAGGTGCTGCTTGGGAGATGGATTTCTAGGAACCCGGCACACTACATTCATATTGTAACGTGCCTGATCTTAGCAATTAATGGCTTCAAGAGCTTTTGCATCAATTTTGTGCCTCTGTAGAGCAAACAAAACAAGCAAAATAAATGTGATCAGATAATCTCCACTTCACTCCTATATAAATGGAAAGATTAATTAACTACTCTTTGATTGAATCATTGATTAAAATTGGGGTGAAGTCTGGAATATTACTGTGAAACACCAATATTCAGTCCTGCTTCTCACATTGAAGAGAACATCTTGAAACTAATTAAATTTTGCTGCCACTGCTACTTCAGCCAAATCTTACAAATATAACTTCAAGTCAAAATGTGGCAAATGATTACAAGAAGGCTTTACACAGACCATAAGCACTTAATTTCCTTCTTAACATTGATTTTATGATTGTATATGCTGACTAGAATGAGAAATACTTTAAAACATTAAATGAAAAGTTAATAAATCATGTCAGAAAAATTTCTGTTGCAAACTAGTTAAGAAAAAACTCACTTCAATCTCATATTTCTGCTTCAAATTTCTGTGAGTGGTTTTCAGTTTGGAATGGTCCTCCATCAAGAGATTCTTGTCTTCTTCCGTAGTTGATAATTGGATTTTCATAGCATCAAGTTGCTGGAGCAGGAGGGTTTTTTCTTCCTCGACATGATATAAAATCTTTTCCAGTTCAACTATCTAAAAATCAGAAAATAACCCTCAGAACAATTTTAAGTAGATTATTTTGGTACTGTTCAAATATATTTAAAAGTATGTGATAAAAATTATGATTTTATTTCTGTTTTCATTCAACAAGTTGTTTAGACCAATATTTTCATGCTTGTTAGCTTTATTCCCATGATTTGGCATATGCGTTCTTTAACCTTCTGCATGTGCATCATGCATTCAATAATAGGGGGTTCTTATTATCAACAATTTTGGGTGTGGATGTCAGAGATTCCTTAAGGTGTTCTTCATATGTCAGCAGTGCCTGCAAGGATTATTGAAATTCAGATCCAGGACAATAGTACCTTCTCTGACTGATTGAATTAAGAATCAGTGAAAGGCCAAAAATTATAACAGATAAAATATAAAAATATGATGAAGAGAATATCATCCTTAACTATTGTGGAAGGATGATAATCTCTTATGTCAGCATTTCAAACATTTACTTCTGTCTGTAGAAGTAAGAATAGAAAAATAAAAACAATCATTATAGGTAAAATTTTACAAATAGATTTTAAAACCCTTGATTTCTTATGTTTAAATTTTCTAGCAAGCTTTACATTAGAGTGTTAAATTTTCTTCACTGGGGCACATCAGCTTAGCATAAGGTATAAATTCATTGAAAATCCAATATTCTAGATTTTTGCTTAGAAATAATAAAAGACTCTTTTTCTTGTCATATATATTGAACAGGTGGGTTAGCTTGTTAGTTTGATTTGATTCTTTAGATTGACATCAATTTGAGAAAAAGTACAGGAATTTCAATATGCACAAGCAGAGAAGGCAGTAAGATTGCGTAGGAGAACATAACAGGAACAAGTCTTTTTTTCTTAATGGAAATGAAAAATATTGGATTTATGATAAAACTTAAAAGATTTTTAAAGTCTGGAACATTGAAAAAAATGTTAAATTCAATAATTTTAATATAAAGTAGGTTATATCAGTTGCACAAGAAAAATCCAGATTTTACCTTGAATATTCAATGAAACCATAAAAAAGCACACTAATCAAATTGTTTAACTCTTGCTAAATAATCTTTTTAAAGTCTGAGAATATGAACACATGAAATAAACTCTGATTATAACAATCATGTCCAGTAGACAATTTCAGAGCTTGAAGGCTTAAGATTATCGTGTAACTAATCAACTCTTAAATTCGTAGACCGCTGATAACTGCTGTGGAATTTTTCAATCAAAGGGACTTTTAATAGAACTCTTCTGTGAATGAAAGAAAAATTTCTAAAAATACCAAAAAATATCAGGGAAGTAACACAGAAAGGACACCAGACTGAGTGCTGTGAAGTATTTGACTATTTTAATTCAATAGAACTGCTTGCATGTTTAATGAGAAGAACATTTTGATCCAAAAAACCAAACGAAGGGCCATAACTCTGGACAAGCACCTACTGGTACGGCTGAGCTTTAATGAGATGTTTGAAGCAAAATTTAGTTTCGCACACTTCATTTAGGCCTTACATTACTAACGTCATTCAAACAAAAACAATTGAGTGGAAGAATAGTTATTTTTCTTCACTTCAACACATATGCTGACATGGGCATCCACTAGGTGTGGAATATTTGATCAGGATCAGGCATTGTCACCAAGGGTGAGGGGGTTTGAAAATTGGATAATGGTGTGATAAAATTGTTTTATGTAACCCTATTTTGATGTTCCCATGTAAAAAGACTGGATTATCATTGCCACCGAGGTATATTCCGCACACATCATTTCCGTATCTTTTTGCCTCACTTTGGGAAATTGGCAATGAATGTCCATGTATGCAGCGTTACATATGTTAAGCTGAAGTTTACATTAAATTACACATCACAAAAGGACATGCAAGTCCCCAGGCAGCTGTGATTCCATCAGGAGAGTAAACTAAGCCTTTGGGTAAAAGATGTCAACAACATTCAACAAAGATGGGATGGGATTGTGGCATTGCAGAAATTCAACCATTCTCTTATGAATGGGTTTTGCCATTTTCTTTAAAAAGAATGGAAGTGAAAAAAAGAAAATGGATTCTGAATAAAAACAAAACTGTTTGGAAGAAAGAAAAGAAAGAATATTTTGACAAGATATAATTAGAAATTGATGAAATATTACAATCAAGAAGAAAAATACAAAAATAATAACAAAATGAAGGTTTCGATAAACATATTATGGATAATCAACAATAAAACATTACAATAGAATATAATGAAAACTTACAGAAAAAAATACAAAATCATGATAATAGAATATGATAGAAATTCTAATAATAAAACTCGCAATATAATGGAAATTTACAAAAATAATAACAGAGCATAAGAGTTCATTATAATAAAATATATCAATATCAATGAACTATAATGGAATATTATTATAACAATGAAATATTATGATGTAAGATAAAATTCATAATAAAAAAGAATGAAATATATGAAAAACAATAATGAAGTATTGATAAAATATGATTAAAAAAATCGAATCGAAGATAGAATAAAAAACCAGAAGAAAATGCAGTAAAGGAAATAATGCAAAGAATTGAAAGAATAAGAAAGGAAAGAAAATTGATGATGAAGAGATAGGAAGGAAAAAAGGAGATCAAAATTATAGAAAAACAAGAAGATGATGTGAAATAAGAAAGAAGAAATTGGAAAAGGAAAGATGGACTGGGTGTGTGTGTATGGAGGGGGATAAAAAAGATGATTACGGTAACTTTTACTATGTATATAGGATTTCTTTAAACTATGAAAATATACTTTTTAGTATAAATGTATATATTCATTTAACTGGAATGAGTAAGCACTTGCGTGTATGTAAGACAAACTTTGTAGGTACCTGAGACTTGTTAATTCAGCTCAGTCGATAAGAGACACAACTACTAATAAGTTGATTGAGATTTCAAATCACAGTAGGAGAATTTTACTCCTATAAATATGGTGATGGTTATTCTTGTGGGTATTGTTCATGTCCTTAATGTAGTGTATTTATTTATCGGAATAAAAAAAAACAATATATCTGTATGTTAAATTTTGTAGATATGTAAGACTTAGTTTAACTCAATTGGTAAGAGAAATGACTACCAATCAGTTGGTCGGGATTTCAATTCACAGTGGGAGAATGTTAATTTTTACTCCCCAAAATTTGGTGAAGATTGTTCTTGTACTTATTGTTCATGTTCTTATTAGCATAAACGTATTCATTTATTAGAATAAAATAAGCCCTTGTGTATCTATGAGACGAATTTTGTAGATATGTTAATTTAGCTCAGTCGGTAAGAGACACAAATCAGTTGGTCATTATTTCTAATTGCAGTAGGAGAATGTTTATTTTTACTTCCACAAATTTGGTGAAGATTGTTCTTATTGTTCATGTTCTTATTGTTTGTGTTCTCATAACAGTAGACAAACAAAGTCCAACACAGGTATGGACGGGAGTTTGACAAAAAAGGAAGAATATAGAAAAGAATGAGACAGAGAAAAAAAAAGTAAGATGTATATCTACCTTATCAGTAAGTTGGCATTCTTTGGCCAGGGCTGATTTCTCAAGTTCTTTGATTTGTATCTCGTGGTCAATAAGAGATTCAGACAACTGAAGCAGGAGACAAAAACAAATTTCAATTCTCACAAGTACATTTTTCATTCTATATCCACTGATATTCATGATGCATCTTTTTATAATTCACAAAATGTCCGTCCATCTGTCTTTCCATGAGACAGCATATCATAGAAACTATTCCACATTCATCCGTGAAATTTTCTGTGAGAACTGCTGAGAAGCCAAAGCAGATTTGTAACTAGTTAGATTTTGAAAATCGACCCTCAAAATACATTTTCAGGGAGGCTTGGCGATTTACCACAAAAGTTTGTCTCAAGATTTATTTTATTTAGAGAGTAAGAGGTAGGACAGTGGTAACCTAAGAGAGGAACTGAGAGAAATCGACATTTCTGAACTGTTGTTTGATCTGATATTGTAAACATATTACATTTTATTTGAAAAAAATACAAAATATAACACCATGAAAATTCCTGTGTGTACAAATGTGAACCAGGGAAATAGTTTTTGAAAATCAACCCCCCACCCATTATGGGTTTTTTTTTTATGTCACTTGTTTTGCTTATTGTTTAAGTGAATGAAATAAATTACTCTTTCATGTATGTATTAATATTAATGTTACTTTCAAATTTAATGACATGAATTTCTTTTCAAACTTATTTATTTTAAATGAATTAAATTGCCGAATTCTTCAAACTAAAAATCGCTCTAAGAAAAGGAAATCTCAGATAATGATGTAACTTTGTAATTTACATTCAAGCAAAGTAAATTATTTTTGATATATCTCGTCACCAAAAAATTTATTCACTTTTTGTTTATGGTTTCAGAAATAATCAACCTTCCTGATTGTAAAGTTTTTCAACGTCGCCTACCTGATATTAAAAATGGCGCGCTAATAAAAAAAAAATTAAGCAATTTAAATTATAAGACTAAATCCCCCTCCTGACAAGCAGAGCAAATTGCTGTCTAATTTCCATCTATCTATCTTTCTATTTTACAAATTCGTTTTTTGGGGTAGCAATTACTCTGCTGTTAAGGAGGGCATTTACTCTAGATTCATTCAATTGACAGGCCTAAATCAAATCTTAGATATTTTTGGAAAATGTGATGATCCATTGGAAAATTCGTAAAGAATAATATGCAAGTTTCCAGAAATATGATCGGAACAATCTAAAAATCAAAGTATTGACCCTCAGATCAATGAAAATGAAACAGATCTGGTGAGTCATTCGATAGAAATTATCATGTGACCAATGTCTCTCAACAGCATGCTGTGTTAGGGGTGCTTATCTAAAAGATTGTTCAAAAGGATGATCGATGAATAAGTTACTTTTTTCAACTTCTGTTAGACAATGATCACTAAGAAAGGACCCCCCCCACACACACACACACACTTAAAACCTATTTTTTTGTTGAGAGAGAATTTTTTTTTAAATTAATTTTTTCTCGACATGATAAGGAACAAGTGTTTAAATTTGTAATTAGGGTGGCCTGTGATTGTAATATACACATAGCTAGCCAGCTAGACCAATTTGAAAACTGGAGAAGCCTATGCTGATGAAGTCAGTTTTGATTGATGGTTTCCAACCATACCATGAAGCAAACAACTGGGATTCGTCCACATGGACAAATGGTATCAGCACAAACCGGAGACAGTCCTGGATAATAAAAGCCACAAATCATTCCGGAACTTTGACATCCAAAGTGACCATCCCATCCGAGCGAGGAGATCAGACCTGGTAATCATGGACAAGGGGAAGAGAATCAAATAATAGACGTGGCTGTGCCAGCAGATCACATAGTGAATATGAAAGAGAATGAAATATCGCTGGCTTTTAACACCGGCGGCATGGTTCTGAGAATAAAGTATCTATAAAGTTACAAACCATCAAAGTGCAATAATACACACGACACTGCCTTAAAAGCCACTGTGACTTGACTTGAAATGCCGACAGCAAAGTTATCCCTTGAGTTGATGAACTGATAAAGACAATGTTTTTGACGTGCATTCCAAAGTAGTAAGTCAGTTGTTATTATGAGCTGTTGTCTGTTACTCGATTTTTAAAAAATGGCTTTATGGTAATCCATTAGTAAGTAGGAGCTGTCCATAAGTTGAAGGTTCCTAACTTGGGGACTATATATTTCTCCATATGCTTTATTTAGGAGTACATATGTACAAGACAAAAAAGCATAATCTGATCATTTTTTTTTTTTTGTTTTTGAAAACAACTTATTTTCTGTATTACCTGAACAGTTCAGAAAGGCAAGGTCAGATATTTTTACACTGAGCAGACATAAATGGCTTGAAAACTGGACTTGAGCCCTTTCCATGGCTATTACTGGAAAGTATCAAAGATACGTGACATTCTCAAGCTTAAATATGAGAGAGAGAAAAAAACGTATGTAAAAGGCTATTTTCATATATTCATATATATATATATATATAAATATATATAAGCCTTGGATGCACTTTGTTTATACTCTACACTACCCACACAGAAGCAAAGGGCATCTGTTACAGCATAACGAGCTTGTTTTGGTGACCATATCACTAGAATAGAGTGTATATTGTAGAGGCTTCATCCCTATAGCCTTGCACCAATAGCCAGATTAGAATAAATGAGGTTCTTGTACAGGTCAACTTAGGGCCCCCAAACTCTAGTGATAACATATAGTGATCCAATTCTTTATTGTTTATCTACTTATGCTGTCTTGGTCGATCGGCATATCTCCACCATGTAAAAACATGGAAGTCGGTTCAAAATAGTTCCTACTTAAAACAACATCTATTCTATTGGATTAAAGATCCATTCCTCTATAATATATATATATATATATATATATATATATATATATACATAAGAAAAATAAATAATAATGATGAAAACAAATTAGAGTAAAATGAAATATAATTGGATATCAAATAGTATAAATATACAAAAAAGAAATTTATCTGAATAAAATTTTAAATAGATAGGGTTAGAAAGAATAGTATCGATTTTTGAATAGTTTATAAACAAGATAAGAGGAAAGAAAAGTATATTCAATTTTCAAATGGTTTAACGTTGAAATTTCAAATGTAACTGATAGAGTTCAGTACAAGTCTGAATGAGTGTTCATCATTAAACAGGTTTAGATTTGTTACTGTACATTCATGTTTAAAATTAGATACAGACTCCTGGATGGTTGAAATCTATAATCTGGAAAAAAAAGTCAACTTGATTCCAAGATGAACATAGGGTATTTGGCGATGACTTCTGGTGACCTCTGAAGGTCAATTTTGGGTCAGGTCAATTTCAGTATCTTCAAATCTAATGGAGACAGCTGCAACCTAAAGCTGCAAATTCATGTTCAAGGATAACTTGATAACAAGATGAACATAGGATAGGTGGTACTGACCTCTGGTAACCTCTATAGGTCAATTGGTTGTCAGGCCACTTTTGATGGGATCAAGTTATTTTTGGCATTTTCAAATCTAATAGAGGCAGGTGCACCCTATGCTCAAGAGTAACTTGACCACACTATGAAGATAGGAGAGATGTCATTGATTTCTGTTGACCCCTAGTGGTCAATTCTGGGTCAGGTCAATTTGGGAATTTTCAAACTCAACAAAGAAGGCTGCACCCTAACAGCTGCTAATTAGTGTACATGTGTATTTAATGCCAGGATGATCATAGGATACTTGGAACTGACATCTGGTAACCTCTAAAGGTCATTACAAGGTAAGGTCAATTTTGGCATTTTTGACCCACAGGAAGGTTTGCAATGCTTACTTTGAGAACCTTTGTGCTGGAATTTACTACTTGACTTTCAAGTATTGATTACTTTTCTCCTAGGGCAATACTAGGTACCCCAGCTAATATTATATAATATATATATATGTATAAATATATACTCATTTATGAATGCATCATATCATCTGAAACTCCATTTGAAGTGACCTCCCAGTATTACACGGAGAACAAATCTCTATATCCAGACAACCTAAAGAGCAGGTTTGATTCCTGCAGCAGCCCCATTTTTCTTTGATAGTTCATGTCTATTTATCCTGTCCGAGTGATTTGTCCTCCATGTGACAACATGATAGAGACGTCTGGCGAATCTTGAGGAAAGTCTATGTCCAATGACAAATGCTAACAGGCTGACGATGATATATATACATATATATAATTCTAGTTGTATGCATATTTTTCATGCATGGCTACAGGGGTAAACAAAGGAGCAAGGTATGAAAAATCAATGACTTCACCAGCAGCAACCATTAATACAAGAGAGTTAACTAGCAAGTGCATTTTATTTGATGAAGTATTGTATGCCAGCGGTTCACAAACTAAGGGTTGAGACCTCTCTGGGGGTCATGTAAAGATTATTGGTTTTTTGCAGAAATATCAAGATTGTTTACGTAACTGGTCTTTTTTTTATTGCCAAACCAATATTCACACCGATAGGTGCCAATCATGAGATGACCCAATGTTACTCAACAGTTATATGAATAAAAATTTTGTTTCTGTTACATTTCAGTAATTTTTTAATATCATGCTGAACTGGAAACTTACTTTTCATTTATCACATGACTGTCCAAAATCATTTTTCAGAGACACAGAAATTTTTTGAACATAATTAAAAAAGGAAAAAATCTCTGAAATAATTTATTTCACATTGGCAGTAACAGATACTTCAAGCGCTGTACTTCCGTACAACTGATGTAAAGTAAGGGTCCAGGTTAGAATTAAGGCTAAAACAAATAGAATCATCCTGACTTGAAAAAAAAAAAGAAAAAAAAAAAAAAAAAGTTCCTCCAAAACTGACACTTTCGAAGTTACAACAGAGGTGTTATTGATTGAAAGTACCGAAAATTTTTTCTGAAAAAAAACAAAACAAAACAAAACTTTTCTGTCTGGGAAAATAAAGGATTCAAAATAGACGGCGAATTTGTAAGCAACCTCAGATTTCCAGATGACATCGTCCTTTTTGCTGAGGATCTTCACGACCTCCAGATGATGCCAGACCAACTGAATGAAGAAAGCAAAAAAGTTGGTCTCCACAAAAATTTTAAGGGAACAAATGTTATGTTCAAAGAATATGTTGAGGACAACAACATAACAATCAGAATCGAAGATGCAGAACTGAGGAAAAGTAGACCACTACATCTACCTAGGACAACAAATCTCCATGAAATCTTCAAAAGAAGATATCAAGCAATGAATCACTTTTGCTTGGGATGCTTTTGGCAGGGTAAGCTCAACCTTCAAATATTAGAATATTCAAATGGTACTAAAAAGAAGGATATACAACCAATACATCCTCCTGATAGTCACCCATGGAGCTGAAACATGGAACCTAACCAAGAGACTGGCCCTTAAACTGAGAACCATGCAACATACTCAAAAGAGAATCATGCTCAAAATCACATGGAGAGATCACAAGACAGCAGAGTATATTAAAGAAAAACAGTAATCTGAGATATCATAGAATTCATAAGAAAACTCAAATGGCAATGGGCTGGTCATGTTGCAAGAATGGAGGACAACCACTGAACATTACGATTCACGATGTGGATACCCCGAGATTGCATGCACAGCAGGGGCTGACAAAATATAAGATGACATGATGAACTAGATAAGTCCAGAAAGTACTGGCTCTGTGATACCCATGATAGACAGGTCTGGCAAATTTGGGGGGAGTTCCATGTCCGATGATGTTTGCTAAAAGGCTGGTGATGATGAAAGTTTTAATCACAACTTAACTCAGTCATGAATCTATGACATTCTGTAAGTAGCACTGATCAGAAGTAAAAATAAGCTCTGTGTATAAATAATCTTTTTTTCCCAATTTGTTGCGTTGTATACAAAGAAATGTATTAAAAAACATACTTTCCACAGCATTGTCACGTTTGAAGTTATTTATCCCCGGGCAACAGCAAGTATTCCTGCTAATATTTATATGTATATATATATATATATATATATACCTCAATACAAATAAGAGCTACAATATGATATGACATGAATTATGATATAAAATATAATACAATATCTGATGTATGATGGGTTTATTTCATGAAGTGCTCAACTTGAAACATTAGTCTGCACAAACATGTTTATGTTTCAAATAATGATTCACCTGAAGAAGCCCAGACAGGGCAAAAACATAAACAGGTTTGTGTAGCGAATCCTCATTCCATTATAATATATATATATATATATATATATATATATATATATGATATATATATATATATATATATATATATATATATATATATATATAAGAAAGTAGATTTGCTCTTCAGGTGTGGGGGCCCAAAAAGGGCAGGAACATTAACATGTTTGTGTAGCAAATCTACTTTCTACTAAATTTCCGGCTTTTCTCCAAAGTAACTCAACACTTATAGTTTTAAGTTGAACGTATCAAGCGATCTATGAAATAAATCCATCGCACATCATACATTGCTTTATATCATATTATGTTGTTATATTGTAAATCTGATTTTTACTACATATATATATATATATATATATATATATATGTGATCATAAAATGAAGGATTCACTGCACCAACACCTTCATGTTTCTACCCTGTTTGGGCTTTAGGTGAATCAGATATTGTATCACTGATTTGTACTTTAGTATATATTTAGATAGACAGACAGACAGACAGAGAGGTATTTACCAAGTCAATCTTAGTTTGGAACAATACTTAAAGTGTAGGACACCCAATGAAGATCAATCTCACTCCAGTAGTCACTGTTCTATAGTAGTAAATGTCTTTCTTTATATATCTGTGTGTGTATATAAGCCAGATACCAGCATCTTTTTCCCCGTACAAAAACCACGCACAGACACTTGCACAGATAAATGGGGAGAAATCAATACAACAAACCTTTAATCTTTCTTCTTCATTCATCAATAATTGGCATGTAAGATCTGTTTCAGACAATTGGAGAGTTTCGTGTCTTCCTTGCAGTCTATCGATTTGTGCTAACAAATCATCTTTGGCATTCTGGAGTTGAACCTACAAGAATAAAAGCGATTGGTTCTCTATATTTTGATGGGGAGATTTATGATCCACAAGACTTTGGTAAATTTGATCTTTAGCATTACCCCCAAACACTCCAAGTATTTTACTTTGTCATTGTCATCTCTATCCTGTGTTAACAATGGTTTCTTCTTGAATATATTCTCATCCTCAAACTCACTCTTTCCATTTGGATCCTTACTATCCGCATTTTCCATTCTTTTTCTCATAGAAGAACTATGTACGTACTTCCATTTCATCTATATACACAAGAGGTGGAGGCAAATTGGTGTCACATTTATCTATCCGTAGACTGGAATCAGTGAACCAAATTTTAGTTCTGGCCGAGGTTACCTGGGTTCATTTTACACCAATGCCTTTGAGAAAAGATGGCTCTACTATCCTCTGTGACATTACCAGATATCTTGACAAAGGTCTTGACACTGACAAATCACAATGGCTAACAGAGAAGAAAGTTCAAGAATTTTTACCCTGGCTGGTAACTTATAATCGAGCTGTACTTGTCATGTGATACTCTGGCACCGTCTGAGATGCACTGACAAAAATTCAATGTGGCATCCCAATAATCTCTGGGATATGGAGATACTTTTGATTAAGAATTAGATACAAAACCCTTCTTTTAGCTAGGTATCTAAAACGTCACATCCTATGACTCCCCCAAACCTATAAAAGCCCTGAACACATGGTCAGTCACTTATTTGGCCCTAGCATCTCAAGCCGGTTACCGTCTTTTTCAATGGCTTATCAGCCCTGGCACTTCAAGCTGGTGAGGGCATATTTTGCCCAAGCTTTTGAGCTGATTATCTCTACTTCCTTTATCTTTCTCTTGCTTATTTGGCTCCGGTATCTAAAGCTGGTTATCATACCTTTCTATAATTCACAGCCGGTGTAGTTCCTTTTTTGATCATGACTATATATATATATATATAAATATGTGTATATATATTGTCTTGTCACTTACCTTCTTCGATGGGAGTATTCGCAAGAACTTTATACCAATCAAATGCAAATACTGCAACTGCTATTTTTGGCAACCACACAAATGTTGCATTCATTATTTCACCCATTTTAGCTCTTTCTTGCACCTATCCTGACTAACCACCTTTCTATAATCTTGCTTGGTCAACATACCACTCGTTATAGCAGGCACATCCCACCAGGCTCCACTTGATAGGTAGACAGAACGACTTCATGCCACTTGTCTCCTAAATTCTTATTCTATCTTATATCTCATATTTACGCATTGGAATAACCTAAACCTAACAAACTTCTACCCTTCTCTTCTCTTCTTTACGCAACTGAATGTATTAATGTTTCCATCATACATCAGCGCATGATGACAGCCTGCGTATGGAGGTAGAATCCTTCATCTACAACTACATCTTCTTGCCATATCTAACCAACAGCTATTATCTACTCTCTCTCCTACACAATACAAGAACGATATACCTCACATAAAGCCAATGAACAAAGAAAAGGATAACAAAATAATACGAAAATATATTCTTTAATGCATTGTCCCTCAAGTTAAAAATACGTAATGTAATTTTTCCCAGAATCCATATAATATTTCCCATATTACAATTTGATTTTTTTGAGGAAGAGAGCAGATATTTTGGGTAATCTTGGCTCTGAATCATTGATTATGTCAAGGTCTTCTTAGCACAACAAGGTAAGTTATCTTTTAACCTGAGAATGCATTTAATTTTACTTCTTCTCATGATTAAACTGAAGTTTGAATTGAAATTTTCAAAAATTATCAAATTCTAAATTCATAAACACATAATTCTTTTTTTTTTCCATTTCATTTTCATTTAAAGAATTATAGTTTCATGCATTCATATGATTCAGGAAAGATTGTTCCTCACTTTCTTTTTATATATAACCCATTTTAACACAAAGAACAATATAAAATAAAGCAAAAAAAAGAAATAATTAGGAAAAATATGGATGAATTAATATGACGCACCAGTCGTTTGCGTGGTCAGGGCCAGCATAAGGGTTTAGGTGAGACTTAAAATATGTGTGAGGGTTTCATGCCTCCTAAGCAAGACTCAAGATTAATCAAACCAGTTGTATTCTAATGACCAATCTTTTTCAGTTAGAGTGTACCCATAGAACCTTTGTGCTTTAGGCGACCGCCTAGATTCACCTAATGGACAAGCAGGCCTGTTTTGGACATACAAGAAGCCTGATAGAAGCCAACTTATCAAAACTATTTGTGCATGCACGTGTCCGTGTATGTGTATGTACATACATGTGTGTGTGAGGATCAAAACAGGAAAAATGAACAAGCTGCGAAGAATGTAAGATTAGAACACACACATCTGTATAAACTAGATGTCTTAGTCCATATTTCAATCATTCGACTGTTGTATCAGACTCTAATCAAATTACCAACTAGCAGCATATTTGACAACGGTTAAGTGAAAATAAGTAAATTATGATGAGACATATAAATTAGGATGAATAAATGTAGTATATTTTCTGCATGAACATAACTCAAATCAATTCAAGCATATGTCTCTTGTTATTTCTATGGGTATAAATTTTCAAAAAATAGAAAAAAAAAAAATCAAGGCTTTATGCTGATTATCTTGAAACACCATATTTTTCTCGAGACAATGTTGCATTGAGACACGAACACACAGTGGCAAATACAGTAGAAACAGACTTTGTTTGTGGTTTGCAGACATTCAATCAGAAAATAATTTCAACAAGTTAGACTCGTATGCGAGTAGGTTTTAATAAATTGGATCACTGTTTCTGGTCCAATTCTTTAACTGATACTTTGTATCATGGAACATACGAGTGAAGTTAATTTTGAATATTCGTGCCTCTCATAAATGAATCACCATAATCAGCACATGTACCAGAACTAATCATCTAAAAGAATTGGATCTTTTGTCAAAATAAAATAGATCTTATATCTAAAATTATCTAAAAAAAATACCAGCACAAGAATTGGGCATTGTAGGTCAAAGTACAAATCCTGAAACCCTTCGGACTTGACTATACAGAGCAGCACCACGCCTCAGGAGGTAAAACATCCATGGCACTGCGTCTGTGTCTGTCTGGTCTTAAATAGTCATTCTATTTGTCTGACCCCACATGAGAACAGAGTGTGACACAAGGTCGGTTTAATGGTAGATACCATACATGTGAACGTATTGGTAAGATGACTCAAAAATTTCCTTTAGTCCTCAGAGCTATTGCCGCAAGGACATAAAAGTGCTTGTCTTGAGGTCCCAGGATGAATCCTCAGCCCCTTGGACTCAACCACACAGAGCAGTAGTAGGCCTCATGAAGCCAAACCACAATCAGCCATGGCACTACATTTTTGTCAATCTGGTCAGAAACAGTGATGTAACTCAACTGAATTAACAAAACACTCCATTATATAGTAAAGTTCCATTTATATATGAAGAGGCAGAGCCAACCAAATTGCATGAATTTGATTTCTAGCACCTATATTCAATTTTAAAAGGAATATTATTTTTTAGTTATCACTATACATTCTAATATTTCAGCTAGTTTAGATTATTTCAGAGTCACTGTATTTAAAATGTGGGGGATCAGTTTTGTAAGCAGGAATGGCTAAAGCCATAGCCAGCATAAGGGTGCTTTTTATAGTTTGATGTATGCAGAAGTTGTGCCTTGGTCCAAAAGTCACCTGTACCAAATTTCAGTTCAATTTAATAATCTATAAGGCAACTTTATTGGACGAGACTGCAAATAGTGCAGACCCCTTTGCCACATGGGTTCTGTGAGAAGATCTTCATTTCAATCCAATAATAAATGATTTAAATAAATTGTGCTCAGATATATTTCAATGATAAGATTAATTATAGTAATTTTATAACAGCGTATAGAGAATTCAATGATTATATTCTGGTAATAATCTCAGCAATAGTTTCATTTTTGCATTCAATGAATAAATTTTTACTATAATTATAGGATTAAAATGAATTTTGGCCAATATCAGGATCATAAATCTTTTCTCCTAGAAATTACATACTCAGCATTTTGTCCTTAGAAAGAATTGACCTCTTAGTGTCCTGTTCAGTGCAATAACCATTCAACCAAATCATATTCCTACACAGAGAAATATTTTAAAGGTCATTTCTTCCTCTTTTGAAACAGTTTCAATACGGACCAGAAATATTTGCTTGCCTAGAATAGCCACTCAAACCATCATAATCTATATTGGAAAGGTTACAACAAATTATAAATATCTAACCTCTATTTTCCATTGTCAAAACAAAAATAAAGTATAAAATCAAAAAAATATTAGAATTAAATCAACCTTTTCTTCTGGAAAAGACAAAACCAGAGCTCTTGCTATAGGACAATTAATAAAATGCAAACTTTACATAAGCCTACTCATAAATTCAGTTCTCATAGGGATCTCTGATAAAAAGGCCCCAAGTGACACTAAACCTAGATTAGTAAATATCTACAAGAGATAATTTCCAAATATAAGGGAAAATTTCTTGGCATACGGTCTTCTTTAAATGGTTGTGTGGATAATATTCCTATGAAGAGTAAATGAACTACTCAATAACAAAGAAAAGCATGAAGAATTAATGATTCCCTCAAATAATGAGAGCACATAAAGCATTACATTTTCTTGTTGTAATTTTCGTTGTGACAAATGCTTCGAACCAACAATGGCCACACTTGAGTCAGTCTGCTCTGAGAAAATGTCCAATTGTTGCTTGAGGTCAATGATTTGGGCACGATACTGAGTTAGCAATTCCTGAAATTTGAAAATAATAAAACCGACCATTATTAATACAATAAAGCAGATATGGATTATAATTGTAGTAAGAATATTTCAGTTCATGGAGAGAGGATATCCAGCAAGAATTTGGTGTTCACCTAAAATTCAGTACACCAGAGTTTCCATCCCTCAATTTGTTTTGATCTGTACTTGATGCTAGACACACCCAAAAGAAGGAGGAGAATGCACCAGTTGAAATGAACAAATCAAAATAACACAGATGAGGATGTTAGTTTGAATAATTCAAGGAATAATGAGAATACTTCATATCAGAGCTTCAGGTTTCACTCGGAAAGCTATATAGTGTACTGACTAATGTATATTGAACAATACAATAAATATATAGATGTAAGTCCAAATAATTCATGGAATATTTTGTATACAGGTATACTTTGATTCGTACAGTTAATTCATTGCAAACTTTTCCACACTGTTCAAGATCATATTATGATTTAGTGCCTTTTTATCAGCTTCCACTAAGTTACATTAGTTTGTACCGTAATATCTTAACCATATAACATCAAGACATGCACTTATCAAAATATTCTATTCAAGGTATACCTGTGCTCCATAGCAGAACTTTAAATTATCTTAGGAAGGCCAGATAGTTCACTGATCAAAATAAAAAAAATACGAAATAATTAGTTTGAATAATTTATTGACTAATGACAACACTTTATAGTAGATATGAAGCAATAACATTGCAAGTCACAAGAATTTAACTCATGGTCTAATGTCTTCTACCTGGAACTGTTCTATATCTGTGGCAATACTAATGCAATTCGAGACACTAACCAATAAGGTTATCATATCTTAATGACGAAAAGAGATTAATATAGTTGGAAGGAATTATTCTGCACAGCTGCTCTTGAATTTCAGCTTGGAATTTTTGAAGGTAAAAAACAAGACTTTTAACATTAAAAAAATTTTTTCACTCCATTCGACCAGGATTGTAACATTGAAGATGCTGATTCAGTGAGTTTTAGTTCTCACATCTTTTATTCATTTCTACTGGAGGCAATTTTATTTTGCTCAGCATTTTTTCTAACCAAGATTGCCTTTTTGCCCCCCTTCTTCAATTCTGCGTTGTGTGCAGAGTTTTTTTTTTTTTTTGCTGCAGCCTATCAGGGTCTTAGAACAATATCATTTATTGAAGTGACAGTAGCAGAAGAGGACCAGCTGGCCAAACTGCCATATCATTAGTTAATCTTCTAGTCACAGATATGCACCACGGTGCTCCCACTGATAGATGAAGCTACCACAGCCTCTCATTTCATACACTGGAGCATCTATCTAGCCGCTATCCCCAAATAGATGACAGAATGATCAGACCTGAAAATCAAAATTTCTAGTATAACCACATGACTGTTATTGACTATTCTTGTTTATTTGATTTTTCTTGTTTTTTGCAAAAATGGCCCATAACAACTGACACTTTAACAGTATTTATAACAAATATTGATGAAGTAATCACCCTTTAGCAAGAGAATAGAGTACAGGGGTCTTATATCTTTTCACTATTGTAAATAGAATGGGCTGCTGTGAATATTTTCAGGCTGATAGATGGCTTTGAGAGATTTGATTAGATAAGATCTGTATTAGATTTTATCAGGGATCTTATAAATTGGAGGAAGCAAATCATTACATTTTCTGGTTTTGGAGTGTGTTACTCAATATGGACAATTATACAATTCAATCAAGTACAGCATATGGCTTCCATTACCAAACTCTGAGTGAACGTTATAGCCTTACAGGAGAATGCCGTGTGTGAAGATATGGTTTATATGGACAAAGGTTGGGACTCTTACAATGCACCAAAGATTTCAATAAAAGAGAATCAAATGAAAAATATGATGTCCAAAGCTTTGATTTGTTATGTGAGAACAAACAAATCATTAACTTGTCACCACAGTCAATAAGTGGACAACTGTAACATCAGAATTTTATGTCATAAATTCCAACAAAGAATGAATGTGGTCCAAATGAATTCTATTTATGATATCAGAAATGTTTACCACTGGAAAACATCTAGAATAAAGTGAAGCATCAAGATTCTGGAGGATCTAGATGTTAATGATAAGCCCATTCAATAAAAAGGTTAAAAAGCTTTTTTTCCAAAAGTAAAAACATTTTCAGGAGGGGTCTAGTGGAGTAATGATGTCAATTTTCAAGTCAGTAGACAAAATAGTATGGCCAAGAGCACTGAATGCCCCCAAACAGAGTCTGTTCAGACTGGAATGTCCCACATCCACGGGGTGCATACTAGGGAAAGTGTATGGAGATCCTGGGATGCCCGACCGTCAGAATCCACCTCACAGCTTTGCTGATGTAGTCCAGAGGAAAGCTGAGAGTGATACCTCTGGCATCAAATTTGCTGCAGGAGCTGCCTGAAGAACGTCCACTCCCTGCTTTGGAATCAGACTTGTCCTTCTCCTAGACTGGTTGCCTTCCTAAGGCTAGAGATCCCAATCTATCCTGCTATTTTACCCATTGCTGAGATGGAGCAGATGGATTCATGCCTTTCCCAAGTGCATTATTATGAAGTGAAGATAATCAGTCCTATCAAGGGTTTGAACTCTGGTCGCCGATACCATTATTTGAGTTGTTACCACTACAACAATCGCACCTCTTATATAAACTTGCAAACACATGAATGTATGAAAAAAGATTGAACCTTTCACTGCCTTTGACAGCTATAGTTGTTCATTAAACAAAGATGGCCTAATTTGGTCCACGGAAATGTAATGGCTCAACAAGTCAGTTAAATTTAATGAGAGTCAGATACAAGACTAGCTATATACTGATTAGTTGTCTTTCATTAGCCTCATCTCTACATGAATAATTTTTTTCTTTCAAATGCATTAAAAATGAAAACACTGAACCAAGTATGAATTCCAATAGTGTCTGCTTATGTTCACTTAACCAGACCAAGATTCTTTACTATCAATTTTAGACAGTACAAAGTTTTATTAGCCACTGTCAAGCAATCATTAATGTAGACGGTTATCAGTTATAGCTGAGATGAATTTATGGCTTCGCAAAAAAAAAAAAGCTGTTGTTCATATTAAATCAAGGTTGAAATAATACAAGTCTTCATAAATAGTTGTGTTTAAAACCACTTCCTGAGGATAATGGTAACAATTTTCACCTCAATTAACCCCTTAATAGAAAATTTTCTTCTCACAGCAAATATCATCAAAAGTAATCTATTGTAGAGGCTTTATGTGACTATATCTTCAGTGGCATAATGGCAAATATCTCAACATATCATCCATATATATATATATATATATATATATATATATATATATATATATATATATATATATATATGAATGACAGGATCATTTATGTATAGATTGGCACTTCTGCCAAGAATCATAGTATCTGTATGCTCAGCCTCGGATCATTTTGGTTCATATTTCTTTTTATATTTTTCCAATACAAGTAAATGCATAAAAATACTCCAGTTGGATAAACACTTCAATTTCTACAAAAAGAAAAAAAACAGATTTCTTTTACATTTCCTTATTAACAGATGATGTTCTGGAAAGGCACAAAATGCAAAAATGTCAAGAGTTTAAGCTCGAAGTGACACCACTCCCACCACATCTGTGTACTGAAGAAGAACACTTCTGGCTCGGTAAATAGGGAACCATCCCTTAGACATCTCCATTACACTAGGAGAAATAAGGTTAAAAGTACTCCATGATATTGGCAGCAAAGACCAGAAGAAACCAGGGATCCGCATTTTTAAAAAAAGCATTGTATTGTATTTTGCATTTATGAGTATGCTAAGTAAACATCCTCTCCCACATGCACCAACTGAATTTACTTCAGACAGAAAAAAGGTATTATGGTAGATTTCCTTACTTTATTACATTACTAGTATAATGCTCAAAGAAAATAACAGCATTATTCATATAGAGATTGGCACTTTTTTCTCAGGTCATCATATCTGTTTACTCTGCCTAGAATCACTCCCTGACCCTCTGCTAAAGATCAAAATGTAGTATCTGTGTGCACATACATACAAATATATATATATATATATATATATATATTTATATATATATATATATATATATATATATATTTATATATATATATATATATATATATTTATATATATATATATATATATATTTATATATATATATATCAATACAAATGGTGTTTTTATGTATGTGAATTCTATAGAAAAAGCCTTGAGTTTACTATTTATTTCGAAAATAAAAATTGAATGAAATAGGTCTGGTTAGTCACACAACAGAAACCATCATTTGACCAATGTCTTTTGGCAATGTATCATGTTGGGGGAGATCAGTTATAAAATTGGGGAATGAGGTGATCAATGAATAAGTTATTTCACCCACCTTTTGTTGAATAGTGATCACCAAGAAGGTCTACCTTTTCAAAAAACAAGAGTGAATGCCGCCAGACACAAACTAAGGGATCAATTTAGCATAAACTTACTTTGAATCCTCTTATAAAAACTTATTTGAGTTCGAGGATATTCAAGAACAAAAATAAAAAACATTGTAATAAGGAGTGAATGTTTAAGTTTTCAGCCCTCTAGCACATGCATAACCAGCAAGATCAACTTGAAAAACTGAACGGTTTCTAATACAGATAAAATCAGAATGAAAGAAAATTTCTTTCCCATTTTACAAGCATTAGACAGAATAAACTTCAACTTTATTTGTTACTATTTAGCTTCATCTTAATTGTTCCTTTTTATCGCAACTAAACTCAGGCAGGGTTCCCTTCAGCAGTGAGTTAATAAATTAACAGCACAGATCGGAATAAAGAATAAGTTCACAACAAGAGTTCACAACCCTCACAACCCATAACTCAGTGGCAAGCACATGTCCAAATAAAACTCTTAAACTCATTCCTTACCCAGATCTCTTCTCCGCCATGTTTGTTAGTAAATGGTCATACAGTGTCAGTAATCAAACTTTATTTTACTTTATTAGATGAAGTATTGTAAGTCATTATAATTTTTTTTTGCTACTATTCACCTTCATATTGATTACTATTTCATTTTATTGCAACTAAAGTTTACCTGAATCCAGACATCATTTATGATTGGGAAGTTGACAACTTGCGAGAGATTATTCGTGAAGATCTGTATCTCTCTGAAGAGATCAGCTTTGATAGTTCTATCCAAAGATAGAATAGCACAAGTGCAGCAGTTACCACCAAGTTCTTCTTTCAACATCAAAGACAGTTTTGAGCCTCTGGAAAGAAATAATCTTTTGCTGTAATTGATTTATGTACTGGGAATATCGAAACACACACTGGTACAAACCAATTTCAGTAAGTAAATACACAGAGATGTATCTCTTATATAACAATATATCTACTTATATGATGAGCAGTGTGATTTATTTTTTCTGTTTCTCTGTCCATAAAAGTAGAGGCTTCCTCTCAAAGGTAACAATTTTGCTTATAAAAATACCCACTGTCTAAAATAATGAGAACTTCTACTGAACCAAGTTTAGTAGTTTCTTTGAAAAAAAAAGAAAGAAATGCAAATCTTTGACTTAATTTTTTCCACTAGTATATTTCAAAATTATAAGATATTCACAATATACATATACTTAATTAATATCATATCATATTAGAAAGACTGGCCATTCCTGACATTGATACTATTTCCAAGATCTTCATTAGTATTTACTATAATAGAGGTAACATGTGAGTTTAATTAGCCATCACCTTTTCTGGTTAGACATTGCAGAGGGTAGTGCAATCCAAGTTTTCATGGAAGGAGATTGGAAAGGCCTCTGTAGGGGTAGACTATCAATAATTTTTGGACCATCAATTTTTTCGTTTTTGCTCTTTAAGATTTAGACTCTTTCCTGGATGATTGCAGGACAGCAATGTTTAACAAGATAGTCTTGCAAAACCATTTTTTATCTTCTTTGAGTGTTCTAATACCATGGCACTGTGCCTGACTTATACAAATTTCTCTTTCCTAGAAGACAGCCACAGAACAGTAGTTAGCAAGTTATTCTACAGAATGAAGCTAGAGTAGTTCGAATTTCTTTGAGTGCCTCACAACTGTGGCAGGTTGCCATACTAAGTCATGTTTAGTCAATATCTACTCAAGATATAGTGTTAGTTTGAAACTTACTGATAGTTGGCATTATGACTGAAGCTGGGATGATGGGCAAGAGTACTGATTACACTTTTCAAGACTCTCAAAGATTTATCTTGCTTGAAATTTCCAGAACCCGACTCTTGGCAATCAATAAGATTCTCCAGGTATGGTAATTCAACAATGGTGAATTTAGTATCAGTCTGCACGGAGCTTATTCCAACATTCTATAAAATAAAAATAAAGATAGAATCATTTCATTCAAGTATTTCAAAGTTTTAATTGAGTGATAGAGAAGTAGACTGGTGCTCAAGAGGTCCTAGATATCATTTCAACTTTCTGGAAAGTGAGTTTCATTATCAGAGAGGAGATAAAAAGACTGATAAATGAGCTTTTTCTCTTGTGGACAAGTCATCTAAATTTGTATTTACTGTGTATCTGTGATTCTTAAATTGTATAAGTATCAATGATAAGATCTTGGAGTACTTGCCAAGGAGCAATAATTAACTATGTGTTGCAAGCTGGTCATTATTAAAAGTATGCCTCACTATTATGGCCTTGTGCCATACTAGATCAAACTAAGGGAATGCATACAAAGGATGCCTACAAAAAGTGATGGTTAGCTAGTTTCAGAAGCCATTCTTAGAGATTTTGATCCACACTGGGTGACTTACAACTATAACTTGCTGTCAGATTGAGTTATGAACAGTAAATTATGACCTCAATTACCCTTTATAAACTGATAGTAAGTTCGACTCAAAAGTCATTGCTAGTGATTTTGATCCTCATTGGGTACCTTACTACTGTAACCTGGTGCCAGATTAAATTGAGCTGAGGAAAGTGACTGTTAGAAACTGATAGTAAACTAGGCTTATCCTAGCTGCATATCTCACAATCTTAACCTGATGTCAGACTCTGCTAAGCATAGTTAACAACAAACTGTCAGGTTCATGTTAATGTGATAATATATAATCTATGAATTGTATTGAAAGAGAGGTTACAGAAATAATCAAAATTGTTTCATTTCTGGCAGAGCATCATATATCATATCAATGCCTTTGATCTTTTAAAAATGAAAAAACTTTTTTAACCTATAATTATTTACTAAGATTGATTATCCAAATTTGTTAGATTGTCATTATTCATTTTGACTAGTTTTCCTTTCATCTTATTTTTGTTGCTTATTAATCACAAAACTTGGGTGATCCTTATGGCATACAAATTAAAATCTTGAAAGGATTGCCTTTGTTATTTCTGACTCATGAAGCTTCCTTGACAGTCACAGAATATAAGATTGATGTGAGCATCGTGATAAGAAGCAACAAAAATAAGATGAAAGAAAAACTAGTTAAAAATCAATAAGATTAGCGAAGTCTGCCACAAAGCCATAGGTGCTGAGCACACAGTAAGGATCAGACTCACTGTGGTAACAATGGTGTGTGAGGCTAATTTGCTAATTATGACTCAGTGATGAGTTGGCCCCACATTAATTTATAAAAAGATTTCAGAACAATGAAACTCAATTGGATTCTTTTATACAGTTAACTCTATTCGCTGAGCTATGAATCATACCTTTAGAATAAAGTTTCCCATGTACTGGTATTATGGTTGGAAGGCCAATCATTGAAGACTCAAGTTTTATAGGTAAGTAGTCAGGGTAAGTTATGTGAGTAGTAATTGAAGGAAATGCCTTGAGAAAAAAGGCATAACATAGGTCAGGAAATACAGTAAGTATTGCAGATTTTAGAAGCATAATGACTGAGCTCCAAAAGGATCAGGCAAGGTCCTTCACAGGAAGTGAAGTGTGGATGAAAGAAACAACCGGAAAAAAAAGGTGTGCATTGACTAAAAAGTGAACAGTCATGGATAAGAATGGACATTTTCATTCAATACTTTTTATCATTACCTTTGACAATGTTTAATTTTTGCTTGTGCAGTTGTTGATAGTTTAGCGATATTTTTGTGATGATGAAGAAGAATTGATTTTTAGAGCATTTGATTGAATGCTCAAACCTGTTTAATTTTTCAAACCAATAACAAAATCAGACAAATTTAAAGCCAAGTATGAAAATAATCCTAGAAAAAATGAAAAAAAAAGCATCAATTCTATAAAACAAATATTTATTTTCAAACATAATGTCCTAGCTTGGCAATGCACATAATCCAGCTTTCCCCCATTAATCACATAGATCAAACATTATACACTGAAAATTTGAGATCAAAATTCTATAAATACCAACTGTGTTAGGCTACAAAATTTATTATTCCACCCTCATTAATCTCTATACAAGCCATATTTGGTTGAAAACCATAATAGTATGAATAATTTTGTTAATATTTTGATTTTTACCCATATTATGAGAATGATAAAAAAAAACATTGAAGCATAAACACAATCCATATTTTTTGTTTGTAAATCAGTTTATTTTTCACCTAGAAACATATTTTCTGAGTTATTTTCATCTTTTACATCTTCATACTTAAATGATAAAATTCTTCAATTTGAGAGAATGCAATCTTGTTATGAAAACAAAGCCAAAGATGCTTTTGTATGGGACATCATTCACCCAGCAATATTTGATTCCTACTATCTCATAGCCGAGACAAAGCCATGACGTATCAGACTAACTTGCTAACAATCATAGTAGAGAGGTACCCAATGAGGATTGAAATATTTTCTGTCTCTAGGTGATCTTAAATATTGTATGGTGAGGTCTATCATGCTGATAGACACCTGCTTCTCAAGGACCTGTCTGTGTTTCCTAGTCACCTGAGTATGTTCGGTTTGGGACATTGTCCAGCGAATTTGCAAAGAAGACCTTGAATAATCTTATTACAACTGAGACGAACGAAGATGACAGCTCACGATAAGGAAAGGAGTTGTGAATAATTGATGTTAATAAATACCAGATGGATTTGTATTTGAATAAAAGCTGACGTGTCATTCCGCACTGATTGGTTACTGTCTCTCATTGACCAGCCAAGATGAAACTTGGTCATTGCATCCGTCGTATTCTGAATATTCAGGGCTGTACAATTCTAAAAGAAAAAGCAATAAATTGCATCACTTAAATTCTATAATATATATATATATATATATATATACATATACATATATATATGTATGTATATATATATATATATATATACATATACATATATATATATATGTATATATATATATATATATAGATATACATATATATATATATATGTATATATATATATATATATATATATGTATATATATATATATACATATGTTTGTGTGTATATATTTAAAAAACAAAGTACACATCAGGAATCCAATAGGAGATAATATAATATAATGCAATATCCAATGTGGGATTGGTTTATTTCATAAAGTACTTGATAAATTCAATTTTAAACATTATGTTAAGTTAAAGTAGTTCATAAAATATAATGAAATAAAGGATTTGCTACACAAACATGTTCACGTTTTTGTCTTTTTTGGACTTCTTCAGGCAAATGATTCAATTCATTTTTGGATCTCTATTCAGAATGTTTTTTGGGGATATTTATTTGGGGGGGGGGGTGGAGACCCTACCTCTTATTCTATTTATATATCTTGTTTTATTTGTTATTTTCAGTGTTTAGTTTTTGGTGACTGCTTGTTATGTTTTACATGAAGGAGATAAATTACTGTCTGGTAGTTAAAAATTAGTAGGGGGTACTGTAGATACTTTCTTTATCAGTGTTGTTAAAACATCAGGTCTTTATGGTGTGTTTCCTTTCTTGAAGTATTTAATTCCTACTTTTCATTCTCTATCTGTTCCCCAGTGATGGGGTGCGCTTTTACATGACCTTCATTGTTACTTTGATTGTTTTATTCACTATAGGTTTAGTTTGTTTCTATGTTTCTAAGATGATTATGTGAAGGTGATTGGGTTGTTCTTAAAGAGGCCTGGGGTATAAAATAATGATAATGTTAATGTTAATAGTAATGCTGCCGCTACTATTGTTGACAATAACAAGAGGAATAAGATAGCTATGGTGGTTAAATTTTGTATACTTGGCGAGTTAAATTATGTTTTTCAATAGAAATTTTGACTAGTGCCGACACTTGACAGCTACTTAGTTTTTTCTATTTAGTAAGTCTGTATTCTTAGTGAAGGTGATAATTTCTAATTTCTCATTTAGACCAAGTGGTGAGAGGTTTCAATATTCTGGCATGTGTGTGTTTGCTTCAATATTTTCCATTTTACTTTGGGTGTGAAATAGCTGTCTTTGAAGTCCCAATAATGTGTGGATAGTGATGCATTAGTTTTGTATTCTTCATTTGAAAAGGATGATGTATAGTCAGCTAATCTTAAATTAAAGGATGTTTTTGATATTCCTACGTATCATTTTGTTTTTCTAGGGTTGATATTCCAGCTTTATATACAATATTCGATTTCAGGCACTTGTTTTGCAAAGAGTGCCTGTTGCAATTTGTACAATTGCAGTCGTGTTTATCTATATTTTCTTTACTTGTGTTATTCCTTATTACTTTGTTGTTATGCTTTTTTGGAAGTTGTTCATACAGCTATAGCTACGTTTCAATTTGTCTTTGTTAAATATTTTACACAGTAGGTAGGAAGTGTTTTTCTATTGATCTGAGGAAGATTTTTCCTATGTCTGTTTTGACTTATAGATCAAATGGTGGTGTATACCAGATAATTTTTCTATTTCTACTTTTTTTTGTTGTTGCAGTGTTTTACTCAACTGGTTTTCTCTTTTTCGTCATGTTTAAAACTAGTCTCGGTAAAACCGCTGTCCTATAGAGCTTTAGTATATTTTTTGCAAGCATTGTTAAACATCTTTTTGTCAGAGGAATTGTATATTAGACTAGTTTCTATTGATTTAGGGACCTATTTTATGTCAGTATTTGGATGGTTGGATTTTGTGTCAACAAATAAACTTCAGAATTTTTTTTCATGTATGGTTTGCGGGTGCTATCGTTTAAGTTGAAAGTAATATCTAAAAAATGTAAAATGTCATTGTTGGCCTTAATTTCAACTTCATTTTTTTCATTTCCTTAAAAACATATTTTAGATTTTTTCACATTTTTGCCAGTTGTTATTGTATACATATATAATGATGGATGCTAAAACGCTGATGATGAAGTGTGTATATTTTTTAGATTATATATATATATATATATATATATATATATATATATATATATATATATATCCTAAAGAAAGCAAAAACAAATAGACGAATTGAATTCTAAAGATACCAAAAAATTTTCATAGAAAGCAGCAACTAAGATGTTTGCTTAGTTTTAATAGATCAAAATCAAAACCAAAATTGATTTTATGAAACTGATTAAAACATTCTACGGATTAACAGATGATCAAACAAAGAAAAATATACCATGTTAAGCTCACCAGTAGCAAACAAAAAAAAGAACTCATAATTCAATAAACTATGTAGTGAAAAAAAAAATCATAACTCTCTTGATAAATACAACCTGATTAATCTTTTTTTTTCAAATCTTGAGAACAAAACAGCAGCATTTTATTATTTCTAGTAGAACATTGAACAATTGAATGGATATTATCAGGTATTAATTATGAATAAACACTACAGCACTGTTGTTGAAAATATCTTTTTGTAGGGGTATACTCACTTTTGGTTAGAAACATATTCATATTTTTTTGGCAACAGAGTTTTAATGCTGTGGAGTTTAGTCATAAAAAATACCTTACAATATCCATACTGATAGTGTGGTGCACCAATAAAAATAATGAAATCCTGCAACTTGGTTTAGAAGAAAATTAACTTTTTATAAAAAAAAAATGGAAGGTATATATATTCATTCATAGGCAGTGCTGTATATTAAGCTTGACTGTTAAATGCAAGATAAATATCTGCAGATATATATACACATTTTATACATATATATGTATTAGAGGCAGTGAGGGACTGTGTAAATATGCACCTGTTTGGTGACTGAGATATGTATTTCTCACCAGGTAAATATCTGGACCTAATCAAAAGATTGACCCTCAAACTGAGAACCATGCAACGTGCACATGAGAGAATCATGCATCAAATCATCATCATCGTCATCATCATCATCATCATGCTCAGCATCACATGGAGGGACAACAAAACAACACAGTATATTAGAGAAAAGACAGGAGTCTGGGACATCATAGAAACTGTTCGAAAACTCAAGTGGCAGTGGGATGGACATGTTGCTAGAATGGAAGATAACCACTGGACATCACAACTCACAATGTGGATCCCCAGAGATCAGGTGTGAAGCAGTGGCTGACAGAAAGTGAGAAGGTGAGACTAGCTAGATAAATTTAGAAAGTACTGGCTCCGCGATGCTCATGATAGAGAGGTCTGGCAAATCTTGGGAAAGGTCTATGTCTATCAATGGACGTTAACAGAATGATGATGATGATGATGATGTGGTGGTGTCTTGATTTTTATGCTGATCCAAATGAAAAGCAGGTATTCCTCGTTTGGACGATTCACTCAACTCGAAATTTGTACCCCTTATAATTGAATGGTTATATATGAGGGTAGATCAATATTTTTAAACATCATTTCTTTCCTTGTGAATGCATCTAATCCAGTAACAAATATTAATCACTCATATTGAAAATCATAGTGTAAGTGAGAGCTTCAGATAAAAATTTTGCCAAAAAGTACATTAAGCTCTGGACTTATTGATGTACTCCCAATATATATATAATACAAATCAGGAATACAATATAATGTAGTATGATGTAATATCCAATGTATGATGGGTTTATTTCATAAAATGCTCAATACTTTCAACATTATTATTTTATACCACCAGCCACTTTAAGAATCCAATCACTCTTTCATATTTACCTCAGATATATAGAAATATACCAATCCTAGAATAATTGAACTAATAACTAATGTCATATAAAAGCAAACCCCGAAACTGAGAAACAGATTTAAGTAAGAATAGAATACTTTCAAAGCCAAAACATATAACAAAGGGCTGATGTTTTAACAACATACTGATAAGAGAAGTGCTTAGAGTATCTCCAGCTAATTTATGATTTATGACTACCAGCAAGTAAAGTATCTCTACTATGTAAAACAGAGAAACATAACATGCAGAGACCAACAACTAACAAGGAAAAAAATGTATATTAATAGAATAAGAGGATGAATCTCCACTCTAGAAAAATAGTCCCCCTCTAAAAAAAATGTCCTAAATATGGATCTAAAATAAATTGAATCATTCGCTTGAAGAAGCCCAAACAGGGCAGAAATATAAATGAGTTTACGTAGCGAATCCTTTATTTATCATCATATATATATATATATATATATATATATATATATATATATATATAAAATCCAGGCTTTTCAAAAGCGAATGATACAATATAATATACAGATACATCTACTTGAGTTTATCTTGATAGCACCAAATCATGAAATGTGGTGAACCTGACACTTCACTTGGTACAATCTAATAGAATGAGTGTGTCATAAAGAAATAATCAATAATTAATTAATTGTATTTTCAGTCAGCTGAAAACTAACTTTGTACAGATATGAAATGCTGAACAAACTGGCCTGGTTAGTCAATCAATAGAAACAGTCAAGTGACCAACAATGCCATGTTGGGGAAGATCAATTATAAGATTTGAAAAAGGGTTGATCAATGAATGTATTACTTCTCTCACCTCTGTTGCCTTACTAAAAAGTGAAAATTTCCAGAAAACAAGCATAGACACAGTCTAAGGGACAAATTTAGCATACAATCGCATTATGAATTAGCCCTCCACTAAAAACGTATAGGGGAGGGATTTTAAAATACAAAAATAAACGTTTTTTTTGTCAACATAATAAAGAGTGAATGTTCAAATAGCTCCATTGGTGTGGCTTGTATTTGTGAATATATATAGTCAGTCTCAGAACCATGCAACGTGCACATGAGAGAATAATGCCTGGCCTCACATGGAGAGACCACAAGACAGCACAGTACATCCGAGAAAAGACAAAAGTTAGGGACATCATAGAATCTATTAAAAATCTCAAATGGCGGTGGGCTGGCCATGTTGCAAGAATGGCAGACAACCGATGCACATCGCGATTCACGACATGGATCCCCCAAGATCACATGTGCAACCAAGGCAGGCAGAATATTAGATGGAGAGACGAGCTAGACAGGTTCAGGAAGTACTGGCTCCGCGACGCCCATGATAGGGAAGTGTGGCAAATCCTGGGGAAGGTCTATGTCCAACGATGGACGCTAAAAGACTGATGATGATGATGATGATGAATGTTCAAATAGCTCCATTGGTGTGGCTTGTATTTGTGAATATATATAATCAGTCAGGCTGACCCAATTAAAAACCGAAGAAACCTACATTGAAAGTTTGGGTACTGTACTAGTTGATAGCTTTTAATACATCTATATTATACTGGATTGAAGGGAACAAATAAACTGCCATTCAAGAACAGAAATTGGATACGAATAGAACTGCCTTGTTCAAAAACAAGTGAGGCTTTCTGTTTACACTAGGGTCATAAGGAGATGACGTTAGAGTTGTGAAGTTTTAGTCAAAGTCAGAAACAATTTTAGGTGAAGTCAGAAACCATAAAAATATACTGACCCTAATTCTAGTCATAAAATAAAAAAAAGAAGACTTATGATATTATGTAGCAATATGGCTATTCTATTTTTAGAAATAGATGCCAATAATTCTGCCTTCTATAGATCCACGATGACAAAGAAGCTTCTCATGAAGTAAGCCATATTAGAGCATTTCATCATAATGCTAGATGGAAAACATTTATGTTGGTGTATGACACCATATCCAGACATTGTTACTAATTAATATGTATCATGAGCGTGTCAGAAATGGACAGTAGAAAATAGAAGTAGAAGTCAAGGTTCATTGTACCAACTCCATTTCTCCTATTTACACATCTCCCTCTCTCTCTCTCTCTCTCTCTCTCTCAATGAAATGTCCATCTATTGACTAAAGACAGTATAACTACAATGGTTTTGTTTCCATTTGAATATGTTTTCATACAAACCAATAACTGAACTTTTGTACGTGGCAACCAATCAACATTACAATACTTGTAAATCCAGTTTCATACATAGACATAAAATATTGAGGAGCAAATGCTTTATTCTCTATGCTCAAAGGTCATGGCTTACAGTGCAGACATATATACAAGAAGAGACTCGTCCAAATAAAACATCAATACATAAATAAATGAATGTATGTATGTATGTACACATGTATGTATATGCACACCTATACATATACTGGTATATAAACATTTGCATATGTACGCACACATACACACATTAAATAGCATTCAGAAGTAGATAATATGTCATTCTGTGGTGACTTACCTCAACATGTACACCAGACGTTGGTGTCTCAACTAATTGTCGATAACTAGCAATTTGTTTATTTTGAGTTGCTGCCAGCAAGTCTCGAATCGTTTCATGGCTAAGCTCCCACATTTGAAGAGTGACATTCGGTTTCTGAACAGGTTTGACCATCGACTTGGAAACATTGCTCAAACGATTTTTTTCTAAAATGAAATGAAACTTTTTTTAAGGCACTCCAAAAATGTACGTACGTATTTTAGGTTGATGCAAAAATTCCTAGCATCATTTTTTGCATTATGTTAATGTCTTTTAAGTTTTCTGACCAAGAGATTAAGTTCATGGCAACTAGACAAACCTTTATCCACTAGGCCACTATTACTGGCACGCCTCTATGGTAAACAGAGAAGTGGAGAAGATAAGAATATAAACACCCTCATTTTAAATGCTGCAGTGAATAAAAGCATTTGTGAAGCGTATGGTTATGAGATCAATCCTTGGAGTCAGGAAGTGAAAGTCATATACTGAGTGGAAAAGGTGAAAGTGAAATCACGAGGAAGAATTAACTGATGTAATCTATGTATATAGTGGGACGGCATATCTCCACATATCATATCAATTTTCTATTTTTTAATGAAAGCACCAAATTTGGTAGAAGTGTTGATAGATATAATCGGAACAACACTGGATATAGGGCCATCTCAAAGTCAACCCCAGGCTACAAGCAGCTGGTCAAACTTTCCTACCTCATTGGAACCACATGTAATATCAGATGTAATCTAGATCCTAGTGAAAGCCAAATGAAGTACTCGCTCACAATTCTATTCAACTTTTTGAAGTAATTTGCCATTTTATTATATCATAATTTTATTATGTAGCGCCATGAATCAGTAAAAACACTTCATTAGTTCGGAAGCATTAGTTTTTTTTTGGCAGAAGCTTGCATTAGGGAATTAACATTTTTTTCATTGGCCCAAAATATTGTTCATATACCTGATGACCAGCTGTCAGCCTTTGGCAATTTTCAGTGCAGAGGTTCATGTGGAAATACCTCTCAATAACAAAAATTTGACCAGCAAACCTGAATTTAGAAGTTGACTTTTGCAATTTGGGAATGGAAGACGTGTTTGTGTCTCCCACAAAAGAGTAAGTGAAAACTGAATTTTTCTTTTTTTTATGTTCATTTTCTTTTTTTTCTTATGTTCATTTTCTCTTGAATCTGAGGTGTTTGTATTATTGCAGTCACATAATCATCGAGGTGACTAATAGATTATGTCAAAAACTTTTCCACTCAAAGACTCGGGGTGTCTAACACACTCAGCATCTTATATACGGCCTGTAAATAAGATAAACTTGGCGCTATGTGTCATCTGTCAACAAGACTGTAATGAGATGCTGACTGACCCAATGTTGATAAAAAGGAAGGATGCTGAGAGTACTCAAAAATCGGTAGCCAAAAATCTCCTGAAAATGAATGAACTATCCAGAAGTATGCAGATTGAGAAACTAAATCAAGGTAAGGGTCTTGAAACTGCTCAGGTTGTCAACAAAGCTTAATGGCATCAATTGTGCAGGTTGGCTCTCATCAAGACAAAGATTCAACAGGTCAAGAAAGGTACTCTGAAAAAAAAATAGCAGTACAAGTGACGATAACAACATTGCGGGCGTAAGTGAAATTATCAGGGGACGTACTTCTAGCACTGAAAAAAGAAGCACAGGAAGTACTCCAGTTTTTTAATTGCAAGCCATGTTTTGGCTAGACAACCAAGGCCAATCATGTGCAGAGCTCTTAGAGGACACAGAACTACTGGCTCAACAGTGCAGGAGAAAGGGTTCCACTTGAAGCCAGATATCACAATACGTGCTTGGTGGGCTTCTACAACTGAGCCAGAAAACACCAGAAATGCGCAAAACTGATGGGGAAAAGTGCTACCAGGAATCACTTTAGCTGAAATTGACATGTGCATTGAAGAAGCATGTCTCTATGACAGCATTGCAATAGTCTTCAAGCTTGATGATCTGTACAGGTCGAGGCTGGGGCAGCTTGGCATTAGGCTCAATTCTAGTGACTCTTGGTCCTTCTATAGCATAGGTATTACACTCTTTCAACACCCTACCTTTGCAGGTCAAGGATTTAACCACAGCATTGTGATTGTTGAGGGTCCTTCAGGCAAAAAGGATAGGGAAGTTTGGCATTAGGCTCGATTTTAGCCAACACTAAATGATTGAAGGAAAGACTCTCGGTTTGATCCCAGCCCTGCAATCTTAGGCACAGTGGTAGGATGTTCTTCTCACATTCTCTGATGAAATTGGTGCTACCCTGACTAAGGCATGTAAATTGGACAGTGACAGTGACTTTCACATGTGAGTATCAGTATTAAATATATACTATGGGCTCCAATTGTCGGCCTAGCTTGGAAAAACTGTCATTCAGCAGTTCCAAAAAGAATGGTGGTTTGCCCTCCTAAGATGCATGGTGATGTCTTCACAACGGCTATGGTTGGCAATATTGACCATAAACCTAGCTCAAATGCCTCAAAAGAGTCCTCTGGCATAGGTGTCTCAGTCTTTCAACACCTAGCATTTGCAGGTCAAGGAGTTGACCGTAGCATTGTGATTGTTGAAGATTCTTCAGGCCAAAAGACAGTGGGCCATTTGCCAAACTACTATACAAAAGTTCCTTCAATTGTCAGTAGCACCATGAAGGCACCTGCATCACCTAGTACCATGGGCAGGGTGAATTAGAACCAGAAAATCAAGAAAGAGTATTGCTTGCTAAAAAATTGCAGAGGATTCTTGCATGTGCATCTGATGAATCTGTGAATCATAATGAGATCAACATGTCCTTGGCTGCATATCATGCAAGTCACCAACCAGCAGTAAGAAAGTCATTTGTCAAAGTACCCTAATCCCCTTATTCCACAAGAGTGCCCGTATTGTGGCAATGATCAAACATGCAATGGACACAGTGAGAAAGCATTCAACAACAGAATGCAGGGAAGGAACCAGTAGTGACATTTGATCAACCTTTGTATGCCATTGGCAAGCTGATTCAGTGGAAGTGGCCAGAAATGTGTAAAGAAGACAAGCTTGATGGTCTGCATATAGATATGGTAGCTCTGAAGACTCTGTGTCATTGGTTGCAAGGCAGTGTCTTGTTGGAGCACTGGTACAAGTGGAGATTACAACAGTAGGCACTTCCAAGTCCTCTTGCATACAGTACATACTGGTCACACCAGATGTGTTTATCACATAACAGCAGCTACTTTATCCATCCTGCAGTATTTGGCCAAGGATAACTGTGACACAGATACCTAATACGAGTCTTTTGGAATGGATGAATTTTGCTCAAAGAGGGAAGAGAACTATTTCAGTACTGGTCAGCAGTCAGGGCACAGGAGATCTTCCATATGATTCATGGAAAGTTGTCTTGCCATGATGAACAATTAACATGATGAAGATTTGTTCAGAGAATGGTTCAAATAGCATACAACAATTAACTTGTTCTTTCCAACTAAATTAAGTAGCATAGTCAATGGCTTCAGTACATTCACTAAACATTGTTACATAACTGTACTTGCTACGGTAAACAATCTCACTATTTTGTAGTGTTTTCTTTAATTATCATTGTCGTACTATGTGATAAAAAATATTTTTCATTTTCAGTTGAATGTAAATATTTGTGGTGCTGAAAAGAAGGAAACAGCAGCTTGGGGGTAGCCAAAATATTCTATGCTAGTAACCACTAGTAGCCAATTAGGGAAAATGGCTGGCATGGTCATCAGAATGCAAATTTGTGATTGCCCAACATCCAGATTCCTTCAAAACATATTAAGCTATGTATGTATCAAATTAGGTGCTTTCGTCACAAAATGAACAATAGTTTAGCTATGCTGTGCCATTACTTGTATAGGCAGCAGAATGAGAGCATTTCACCATTGATGGATTGAATAACATTTCCAGTTTGAAATTCCCCAAGGGTTTCTGCATACAACAAATAACTGAAGAAGTCTGAAAGATATAACAGCTGGAACGCTGTGGGTTTATCAACCAAATAAGAGCACTATTCCAAATATATTAATGCATGATAACGATAATTCCTCATCTCGAAAATTCAGAAATGCTGTTGAGGCATGTACCCAAAATTTCTCTGCAATCTAAACAAAAACATATTTACACTGGTACCAGAGCCTAAGTTTTGAAAAAAAGAACAATAAAAAATAATGCCATACCTAAAGAGTTCTAACATAAAATACAAGAAGAGTGTTCATTATGGCTACAGCCAAGAAAGGAACAGAGAGTCTGTAGTCCAAAATCAGACCTCTGATGTACAATCCTAGTCTGTTGGCCAACCAGTTATTTTCTGTAATACTAAGGTAATGTAAGTCCATTTATCATTATGATTATTTTCTTCATACTTGTTGCTAAAATATCTTACTACAATTGAAGAAATCTTGGCATGCATATGTGTGCACACCACAATTACTCAACAACTGGCCATTGTACGAAGTTGACGTATGAGATGGCTCATACTGTATTTTTCACCTTGAATGGCACTGCTAAAGAGGTAATTTTGAGAATGGACCTGGAGCATTCTGACATGGGAATGGGTTAGCAAGATCATATGAAAAATTAGATGATTAGTTTGAAGGAAAATAGCCACGGAAAAAAACAGAAATAAAAATGAAGAACTGACAGATTATAATGAAGCAATGGCCAACAAAGCTGTGAAGACTAAAGAAGAAAATGTGGGAGAAAAAGATTGAAAAAATAAAGATCAGTTAGAGAAGTCAGATATGGGAGAAAAAAGAAATTAAACAAGGAAATAGAAACAAAAGTTGAATCTGATTTGGAAGGGGAAAATTTGAATCAAAATAATAGAAAAATAAATATTACCAAATTCTTGAAGAATTAGAATTCTCAAGAATATTACAACCAAATTATACAGCATAATATCATTTTGAAAGAAAAAATCAGCTTGAATTAAAACTGCATAATAATAATGAAGGAAGGAAGGCACAGATTTCAAATGTCACCAAATGGATAAGTGAGGAGCTTACAAAATCCCAAATGAGTAAAATTCCAACAGGATATACATAGAGAGTTACATCACTGTCAGTGGTCGCACAGTTCATCAAAAATTCTGGAATCTGCAGTGAATTTTGATAAATCCCCAATCCTATTGAATATGAAAAAGTCGCACATGATAAAGCCTCAGACACATAGAGGGAATTTATGAATCACTACCACCCAGTGTTAAGCTGTGAAAATTTAGATTTCAACGAAAAAAGAAAAAAAATGGTCCATACCGCTCTAATGACAATTTTTAACTTATTCCCTCTTTTAAATGGTATGGTCTTTGCCAAGGGCTGATACATAGATGAATACTAGTGGATATAAGACCCTCACCATCCCAAGTCCAGATACATAGTAGATAGATAAACAAGCCTGAAATCTGGTGGACACAAACTACGGGATTGATTTAGGAGAAACTTACATTACAGATTGAAACCCCCTCTAAAAACCTATTCAGGGGGAATTGGAAAGAAACAAAGAAAAAATTTTCCCTGTCTGCAAGACGAGTATGAGTGCAAAATTTCATGTCTATTCACTGAATGAAGTGTTTTGTACCAAGAGCTGATCGATAGATAGTGCCAGCCCTCCTCCCTATGCCCAGTTCAGATACATAGAAGACTGTGAAAATCAAGGCTTTGACAAAAAAATTATATCTACCCCTCACTACTCCCATTTGTCCCCGCATTCTTCCATGCCCCTTCTCCACTAAAAGCCTATTCAGGGAGTGAATTTTCAAAACAACAAAAAAAAAACATTTTGACTTTGAGAGAAGAATGTGTGCAAAATTTCAAGTCTCTTCAATGAACAGTTTGACCTGTACCTAATGCTGATACCTAGTGTCTCGTGAATACAAAGATCCCCTCAACCTGACAATATCGATGAAACTTGTTGTCTCTGGGCTGATGTTGATTACAAACAAAAGAAAAAGCTAAATAGGAGAGGGAGACAGGTCTTGTAAGAATCCTCATTGATTGAGGAGACTGGAGCTAATGCAGTATCGTGGGGTAAAGTACTCATGACCAAGATATGCAGTTGCAGTGGACACCCACAAATACTAGGAATTAATTGCTCATTTCCTGCAGGATCTCTTATCCCATAATACAGAGATCAATAAGTAAAGATGGAGGAAACTCTTGAGATCAATTGGTGAAGTGAAGCAAGGCAGGACCCTGAATGAATTGGAGAAATAGAGATGTGGTGAATGTCTGAAGATGCCAGACACGGCCTCAGAGGTATTGCAGACAGGCCTGAAGGAGCCAGACAAAAGAATGGGGATTTATGTTAACTTGAACAGAAGTTGGATGTACGAAGGTGGACTAAAACTGAATTAAAGGAGAACATAGCTAACTAGTATCACAGTTGGACTACGTGATTCAAATGACCAAAGTTATTCATCGCTCAGTTGAAATCCTTATAACATGCAAAACTGATAATGTAGGTGTTTATCAATCAGTCTATTCAAGCACTCAAATTCTTGAGAAAAGACTTTGGATTGAGACAGCTGTACCACCTGAAATAGTAATAGGTAAAAAAAACTATCTGATATGGAATGCCTACCAGCAAATTACCAAATAACTGATTCACTAATAAAGCAAGGTGTTCCCTCATCCAAGATTCTTGAACGTGTTATGGAGCCTACATGGGGACATGATGTCATGGAGTCCAAAGAAATCTTGGCAGAGGGGAAATCCGCAGAAAATTATGGTTCTTATTTTTCAAATATTTCAGTAGAAGATGAGAATTTGTTTTTTATGAAGACTATGCTTACCCTAAAGAAAAAAAGAAAAGAAGTATTGTTAATAATTTTTAATGTGATGCAGAGTTATGTTCTTTAGACCAAAAAGGTGTTTGTTTCAATTTAACTGAGATCCCTGCATCATCTATTCGAGACGTAATCAGTTTTAATAACGGACTTAATGTCAGTACATTGCTTCCTTGGCTTCATTGGATATCTATATAGCAACTAAACAATCTCTACAAATTATCTCCCTTGACTATCACTCATAAGAATTATTTTGATTAAAATATAAAATATCTAAATTGGCAACACTAAAGGGAAATAACCCAAATATTTAAACCTGTAGTTTTATACATTGGACTGAAAATTATCTAACATGACAATTATGGTAGGCTGCTTCACACACCATAAACTCCGCCTCCTCCCAAACATGCACCTGGGGAATGGACACTGCACTAGCTTCTGCAATTATTTGTAAAACTAGCAAAGTGTTTTTAATATTTCATACATCATTTGGACTATGAAAAAAGAATGGCTAGTTCTCAAGTAATCCTGGTGCATGCACACTGAAATTTCTTCAATAAGTTGTCATGATTTTTATTTTTTGTTTTAACTGATGTTGTAATGTTAAGACTTTTCAATATTCAGCATATTATTCAGACGATTGACTTCATCTTCTTTGTAATTAACACAATGCTCAGCCAATACATTTGTTGGCCTTACTCAAATAGACTTTGCAACTGGTCATTATCTCTCACTTGATACAATTTCATTTTCTTCCTCCTTTGCATCTTAATACTCACTAAACATGGTTCTAGTGAACTTGTATGTTCTAGTTGAAAAGCCCAGGTACAGCATACACCTGAGGAAGGCTGAAAAATGTACTGGTAGAAACATTGGGTTGATAAACCTATTGGCAGACACTTTGTGGAAATAGTGATCCTATTGATATATAGAATACCATCCATGACAGTCAATTATTTCAGGAAGAGTCATTATTATTCCAGGAGTTGTTAGGATTGTTGGACTCATTCTTTGTGTTGCTTTTGTTGTTAGCACAACAATTTGTCCGATCAATTCTACAACATTCTCCAAGTGCACAATCTGTATTGAATTAGTGGGATATCTTCTCTACAGAAAAGAAAGCAAACAGAAAGAATGTTTGTGCATATATCAACCAGAACGACTCATTTCCAGCAATGTGAGTTACACACACAACTTTCTCAGCACCTGTAAAACATAGGTGATTCTATATTATAGTTAGGGATGCTCAACAATCTTCTCCTTGATGAGCAGAGAAAACAAAAAAAGCAACACAAAAAAAGAGTTCTATAGGCTGACCAGCTTATGGAATAATAACCATAATTCTGCACTTCGGGATATCTATTCCTACCCTTCTTGGTAGTTTCAGGAATTTTTGTACAGATTTCTGTTTTTTTTTTAATCATAAGAAATCTTAATCTTCAGATTCAAAAAAAGCATTTTTTAAAAACTTTTTAATTAGCCTACCATGATATTTACCCTCTGTAACAGAACTCCTTACTTTAGTAACTGTGCAACTCTTTACCAGAGATATGTTTTCATAGATACAGGCCTTAATTGATTTCTGGATGTAGATGACCATACCAAATGGGTATTTTAGATTTTATAGACACAGAGTTGATTACAATGAAGAGACTTTATTGACCCTTGGCATAAATTCTCAGAATTCATGCCTTTTAGTTCACCTATCTAATTCAAAGAATCAAGTGCAAAGCTCACCTTTGTTTAGATTGCTGAACAGGGATTTGAACAGGTAAGCAACAATTCCTGTGGAAGACCTGGATCCTCCAAGTAGGAATGACTTTTGGGATTTCTTTGTTCCCATAACCAGAAGGCATACATTGTAGCCAGCAGCACAAAGATCAACCAGTGGAGAAACAGAGCCATAAAACAGGTCAGCATCACTTGCAGATTCATCATGGAGCTTCTGAAAACTGTTAATAGTAAAATTATTCACTATGAAAATCTTAATAAATTGGTTATAAAAATTCAATAAGACAGTAGCCAAGATGGCATCAGCATTACTGCACATCACAGCAAGCTCCCATAACATGAGTATTTTATAAGCTTAACTTAATGTGGCATAAGGTTAACAAGTGTTGTGCACCTAATGAGGATCAGACTCAAGATCATGATAGTGGTCTACGATACTTGCTTTCTAGCTTTATGTTCCACAGTGAGGCATCCACATTCCTATGATGGAGGATACAGGTACAATTCATGAACAAAGCTACTTCTTTGTTCAGATTTCTCACAACTGTTTTGTATTCTTTATTCTCATTAAGAGGAACTAATTCTTTGAACAAGGAAAAATATAGAAACCATCACTTGGTATAGTGTATCAGACCATAATACTTTAAGCAATACGGCATATATAAGATATAAGTTATGGATAATGTTTGGTGGCACATGGTCAGATTGAGGCAAAACATTATATTTTGTCCCATGACTTGAGTAAATGTCAGGATTATGTAGCTTTGACCATAAAGATGTATATCAAGCAACCAGTTGGCCACAGTGGCTACTTAAGAGAAAGAATATTAAAAGATCTTCACTTGCAGGGCACTAATTTGTTCCTGCCTTTCCAGGCTCAGCACATGAAGACACATGAGGTGGGGCGATATTACCAAGTCATTGCTGATAGTCAAGTGATTGAAATCAGGAAAGCATGTCCTTTGTTTGATCCAATATGGTTTGAAATAAAGAAAGCCTGTCCCTTATTTGACCCAGGCAGCTTGAAAAAAAAGAAACAGTATCCCATGTTCAATCTCTGTTTCTCTCTCTTTCCATGTGACTGGATGAACAAAGTGAGAGCTATCAACAATAGAAATCATGTGCTGTTCTATTCATGATCACTGAATACAAGATCAATGGCTGTTTCAGAAATTTTTCATTGTATTATTGCAAAGGTTGGCAAGATTTGCTTGCTAAGCACAACTCTATGACCAGGCACACATAGGTATTTACAAAGCTACTAGTGTATATGAACAAAGATGGTTACATATCAGGTGTTCAGTGAAAATAAACTATTTAGTTAAATTTGTGTTCTTATAATTGGGTGGGCTTCATGGCCGAAGGCAGCTGCCCAGACAGGTATTTATTTATTCATTTCCAATATTTGTTGGATACTAATGGCCTTAGAATAACAATCTAGAAGTTGCAATAAATAGCAACAGAAATAAGATGTTATTTCACTCATTTAAGAATAATTTTTATGCTTCCTTTTGCAGCAATTACTACCTTTGAATTAGGGATTCACTGTATATGTTCTCTAATCTTATGTAACTGAGAGAAATCAATTTAAAATATGTCTGAGGAATCAAAGAAGTTTTTTTCTCCCAATAAGTGAATTATATGCATTGAAAAATACAAAGACTGTTTTATTATTATTATTTTTCAGAAGTATGTAAGCTTTTTCGAGTTCTGATTCATATTTCCCTTTTTTTCTTCCCTTTTTTTTTTAAAAAGAGCAAAGGCCGACTTACACAATGTGTGGTCCACTGGAATTCAAGGCAACTGTGTTTGGTTGTTTGACATAGAAACTGGAACAGGCTCCATCTTTGCAATGTGAAGTTTGCAGTTTTCCAACAATATCCACATTCATTATCTCGCAGGTGCAGCTTGGCATATACTTCAACAAAATATCAGCACAAAAAAAAAAAACATGAGAGACCTTCAAAGCGAGTCCCTAAAACTTGCGTTTAAAATTCCAAATCAAATAAAACTTTCAAAATTTCTCCAAACAGAGGCCTATTTATTCAATGGCCTCTTTGTAGTTCATTTTCTCTGGCTGGTTGGATGGAGCAACTTTACTCTATTCCCATAGTTGTTAAATACTTAGGTCAAATAATAAAAACACATAAACTGTCCAATCGACAAAACTAAATTAAAGGGATCATTTATCCGACCAGTAGAAAGGAATAAGCACCTTGCATAAGATAGAAGGTACACTATAATAAGTTTTAAAAGTTTAGCTCAGATGAAAGATCACAAATAGTTATTCCTATTCTCATGGATAAAAAAATTCTTCTATTATCATAATAAAATTTTGACACGGCTAAGAATGCTCTTTAACAGGCTAATATGAAATAGTGGGGAAAACTCATATAAATTGTAAGACTTAGACGTGCTGACGAGGACAAAGCCAGTAGATTTTGTAGAGAAAAAAAAAAGCAAATAGAATCATTTTAGTGATTAGCAACTTCCCCAAGAACTGAAATCACTTCTTGTTAACCCTTATAAAGGAGCTATGCCCTGTTTCATTCGGCAAACCTGATGGACTTCTAAAGCCAGAAAATTTACTAAGCATTGAATCCGCGTAACCTCTATTTGATACGCTCGCCACAAAATTTCAAGACACACACCAGTTCCATTCTCTTTCTGTGCTAATGTACCAGCAATAAATAAACTTTTGTTCTTATGTTATTGAATCTTTCTTCTCGTCATTCCCGCCTTTGTCCTAAACACTAAACGAAACAGTTAAGAATTGAGACGTAACGGAATTTCACAAAAAAAAAAAAAAAATTATGAAAAACAGCATTAATTTTCCGTGTCAAATATTCATTTTTCAACATAATGTTTTCCTCTTCAATGCACTGAACTCAACGCTTTTCAATTAATTACATAACTCGAACATTATACTGTGTAAATCTCAGATCAGAATTCAATTTACGACTGAATCAGGCTACGAACTTATCAATGTACCTTTTGGCAGGCACTCATCATTTGGGGGACTGACATAAAACGCTCTTACCTCTCACCATTTAATCCTGTACCGGAGTAAGCTTATCTTAGTAAATATCAATTTAAACCCAGTCTTCAGACAAACCACCGCTCTAATATCTATAAAAGGTATTTGCTGCTCATGAAGACACAAAGAAGTTAGACTTGGATATACCGTTTTGTATATTAAGCAGTTAACAATATATAGTCGAAATATATGATACATACATATGCAGGTTCAAGCAGAAAAAAAACAAAACATTCTAGTCAACTTGGGCGCCATGATTTTAGGTTAGGGTCGCACGAATGTTTAATTCAAAATAAATTATATTTGCAGCGTAAGTTAATCAGGATTTTCCTGAAATCAATTGGTCTTTTCATGAGGTAAGGAGTGACAAGATAAGAATTTGTAGATCAATATATAACACTAACTGCTTTTCAAAACTTTGATCGGATATGAACGATTACAACTTTCAGTTCCTTGTTTTCACTATAAAGCACAAAAGCTCAAACAACGGGTCCTCAATAATTCTTCTTTTGAGCTAGGACCATAAATTATGTAGGTATATCAATGAATCTATACCCAAATGATTAAAAAAAAAAACAACATTTATTTTACACAACATACATCTATTTTTCAATATGATCTCCTTCCTCGTCAATGCGCCTAATTTGGTCGGGAGTTTAACTTCTCGGCCTAAACTATTAATATTGTTCTCACCACTTTGCTACCCCAGCGCGTTTAGGATTAGGTTTATGAATATGGATAAAAGGTTTTATTAATCAAAGTGTCACTCTGACGATCTGAATCGTGACGAACAGCAGTTTTAAACAAGACTTTTGAAAAAGCAGGCGACAAATAACTAAATTGAGTTCTTCGATTTCAATGGACAGCAGACGACAAGAGGTCAATTGGGAACTTACCTTCTACAAAGCAACGTTTAAAGCCATTTTAAGTAGATTCTGACTCATCTGGACAGCAGCAAATCAAAACTCAGTTTATTCTCGAAAATTACGTATGATCTTTTCATTTATTTATCAATTACTTCAAACGCAGGAGAGTTCTGTCGTGGCTGCCTTCATGTGGAGACTTGTTTAAACGCTTCACCTAAGTAGGAGTTATTCGAACAATGCAATGGAATTCCTTGTTCTCTTAACAAAAAGCTAGATATCACTTATACAGAAATATAATAGGATATACGAATATAGATTGTCAGAAAAATAACTTGGATACCTGATTTGAAATTATAAGCAGTGAGGGGACGCAGGGACGCCTGCTGTCGGTGAGGGGTGATTTAATCTCCCTTCCCAGTAAAAATTGTTGAAATTTAACCAATTTCAGAGATATATAGAGGTTATATAGGATTTTTTTCTATATTCAGGCGCAGTCCAAGTGGGAGTTGACTTTATTTACCCCTGCAACAAGAACAATCTGCGCCTAATTTGGGGAAATAGACTCTTCACTGTTTTTCTATCCGTCACGTTAAGCAAAACCGATAGATACAATTGACATTTCCCTACCGTGATTTGAATAATCGAATAACTGACTGGTAGGTGGCACGTTTACCGTTCAAGTCAAACTGACATGTTTTATATATCTATGAATTCCCTTATTATTTGTAAAATAAAAACGTCGCAGTTATAATCTGAAGTTGGAATGGAAATAGGAGTGGAATTCGACCCTGCAGCAGCCTGGCTTGTTTTAATTCATTCTTGAATACTGAGGGATAGTAATCTGACGCCTCTCTTCTTTCATGAATATTTTCACACCCTACATACACATTATGGTTATTTCATAACAGATGACGGGTGGCACACCTTTCTCCTTGCTTTATTCCTCTCAATGAAATTATTGTTGACCGAGTAAGTCTCTTCGTTTTCATTGCTTATATATATGGTAATTCTCCCTTTAAACCAAGAATGAAGTAAAGTATTTAACTAAACTAATACCAGGCTTTTTAGACATCTTCTATTGGACTCGTGCTAGCTAAACAGACACCGCGACTCCGTTTGAAACGGTCCATAATCCAATAAGGAAGATGGTGGGGTAGAAAAGCGTTTTAAAATAGATATTTTCAAAGCTTGGCTTACTGCTGATCGAGAGCCAATAGTGAAACGATAGTGAGCGTTGTGCCAATGTTCGAAGTGGGTTAAGGGCGTTTTGCGGGACCAATACCGTATTAGGTAGTTCGTCATTAAGTTTTGGATCATTAATGTGTGTATTAAAAATCTTGTCTAAAAATAGAATTCAAACTTCACTCTCTCACATCAACGCTATCATTTATGTTTGTGTTTTATCATTAGATTTTTGAGCACTCATCACAAATATTTGTTGTAAACCCTGAACTATTTAATCAATTGAAGACTTTCGATCCTGGGTGATTCATTATCCGTTTTTTTCTCTCTCTCTCTCTCTCTATCTCCCTTTTTGTTCTTTCTTTTTCAACAATTTGTCAAAATGAAAAGACCGACACATTGCTGACTTCTTATGATTTGATATTAAGAAGAAAATAGCAATGATATCCTATCTAGTTCTCACTATACCTACATTTTAATCAACTCCCACCGAGTCACTTCCCCTTTATTTCACTTCGGTTATATCCAGAGTTGTTTATATTGTTTTGGAATATGGAACCTAACCAATAAATTGGCTCTCAAACTGAGAAACATGCCACACGTCCAAGAGGGGATCATGATTAACATTACATAAATAGATCACAAGACAGCACAATTTATTAGAAGAGAAACAAGTCAGGTATCATGACATCCTTTAGAAAACTCAAATGGCAATGGGCGGACCATGTAGTGAGATTGTCAGATTACCGCTACACTCACATCATGGATCCTAGAGATCTCAAACGGCAATGGGCAGGCCAGGAAGCAAAGGTGTCAGATTACTGCAAGACTCACATCGTGGATCCTAAAAGATCATATGCGAAACTGTGGCCAACAGAGAAAAAAATGGCGTGACGATTTAGAAAATATTGTCTCCGTGATGCCCATGATCGAGAGGTGTAGTGAATCTCGGAGAAGGTCTATGCCCAACGACAGACGTTAAAGGGATGATGTTGATTCCATTTATTTCACTTATCATTACTTCTACCAATGGAGCTGGAAGATGTAAATGTCTTCACTAATGTTTGTCTGTATATCTGTCCACTCAAAATCTCCGAAAGTTCTCAAAGAATTCCAATGATAATTCGTCGAAGGGTGAGTCTTGAGACGAGAGGGGATTGTTTAAATTTTCCGGCGGTTTCTTGAGTAGTTTTCGATTGAGAGATATTTTTCTTTTTTTTTTCCCACAAATTCATACGTATTCACTCATGTTTGTTAGTCCACACAATATCTCTAAAAGTTCTCAATGAATTTCGACTAAAATTTGTAGAAGGGTCGATCATCGACTAGAAAAGAATTTGGGGCGTATCCAGGATTTTTTTCCATTGAGAGATATCCTTTATAAATCAAGACAATAGTCTGAAACACGGAAAATCGAAACTCACATAGTTAACTCTCGAGCATCGTAGCTCAATATGAATTGATTTTCATTCAGTTTTTAGTTAATGTATGGTGTTCGCAGAGGTATGTAGTCTCCGATTGCTTCTTAGTATGTACGTACTTCTATAAACGAGCATACATTAGCACATCATAACAATAAGTCTTCAGTTTTCAAGTTGGTCTGACTGGCCGGCTGGCTATGTATGAAAATTATTGATTACAGCAAAACCCGTTATGTTTTAATTCATCCACCTAAAATTGATCACCTCTTTAGGCATAGCAGCATCCACGCTTGTTGGTTTCGAAAATCTGAAGCGACTTACTCCTTGATCATTCCTTTTTCCAATTTTTTTAATTGATCACCACCTACACGATATGTTTGGTCTATTGAATCTGTTGAGTGACTAACACACGCCCGCGCATGCGCGTGTCAGTGTTCGCCAGAAGAAGGGAAAATGTAACTCTAATCAAAATAACAAAATAATCAAACTTGCTGTTATCTCTGAGCTATGTTCGTACATTATAGTTTTTTTTTTAAATATTTTATTTAACCTCCCACAGGGCTCACTGAAGCTGTATTTATCTCTATAGAAAAGGAAGGAAAAAAAAGAACATCACACTCAAAACAATGAAATTGGCTACGATATCACGATAGGACTTCGGACATGACGTGTTAGAAATCTAGAGTAGTCTTCATCTAATTCGCATGTTTTGTCAAACAAATTGTTTACAGAACAAGAAGAAGAAAATACTTTCTACCAAGCCTTATCTGAAAATGTCTGTGACAAACCCAGCAGCGAAATTTATTTATGTAACCTCAAGCCTAAGAAGAGGAATCGGTTACCCAGCTAAAAATCTCTTTTCCAGTAATGTGAAGGCCATATTGAATTTTAATCAGTTCAAATGACTTAATTTACATAATCATCGGGTTGCTCAATGGAGAGTAGTTGATAAGTTTTCAAATAATTTACTGTTTGTTTGGCTTTTTCAACTAATTAATTGAATGATTATTAATAAGGAAGAGTAATTTCGATCACCGGAAATTAACTTGCCGTGAGTGCACGAATACTAAGGAAAGTGTTAGAAATATGAGATCTACGACCCCAACTGTTAGCTGTGGCCTAACAGGCGAAAAAACAGAACAAAAAAAACCCAAACAAGCAAGGAAGCAAGCACGCACGTATACACACACACACACACACACACACACACACACACACACACACACAAATGGTACGAATCACAGCACCGCTGTGATAGGTAAAGGAGAGATGAGGCGGGGACTAAAGACCCGAGGAGACTCACTGTCACTAAACCTTCAGCGATAACCACCGGACAACCAGTGTGAGACTGTGAACTACAGCATTGCTGTGGACTGTGAGAGTATGGAGAGGAGGGTTGGAGACTTGAGGAGATTTGCTGTCACTCAGCC
>OY735204.1:34670670-34865670 GCA_963457665.1 Thysanoteuthis rhombus
TTGATTCCTTCTTTTTTTTTGAGGATTAAATTGGGACTTCTACTCTCACCTAAATAAAGCTCAAGTAACAAGAAGTAATTTTTCGAAACTTGAATTTTTAATAATATGCTTCCCTGAACGTCATGGTTTGCAGTGATACTTATTTCTTATAAATGTATATATAATACGTAAATGGATACTGATCAACACAAATATTGATCTCGGACAAATATATTTTTGGACTCACCTTTATCATATATATATATATATTGACTGAATCATACAGAAACAAATGAATTTCGTTAGTTCGATTGTTACTCCGTACAGCAGTAAAGTTCTATTGTATATATATGAGGGAGAGAAATAGACAAAGAAGGAGATAAATCTCGATAAATCTAGATAATTATAAATGAAATCTTGATGATTATGGATAATTTTATGAAATTTTGTGGTTTTCATTTCCTACAAACTGAATATATATATATATATATATATATATATATGTGTGTGTGTGTGTGTGTGTGTGTGTGTGTTTGCATATATATATATATATATATATATATATATAATCAGATGTGGTAGTTATAGGAGAATGTCACCCATCTTCCATCCATCATCGTTCAAGAGTCCTTGAGTGTTGCCCAGTACATTTTACTGTCTCAATGAGAATACCACAGTTGACAAATACGAGCGTCGAATTTTGTTCTACAAAACACAACCCAAGGGAGGCCGAGGAACTCATTAGCAGGTATGTTATGATTAAAGAAAATGAGGATATTCATCCGAATAATCCGTGGAAAATACTTCATCTCATATCTTCAGGCAACAATTGAAAGATTTCCACCCGTTTAATTCATTCATTTTTAAGATTCTAATTAGGATTGTTGAGGCGGAAAAAAACGTGAAATCTCCTTGAAAAATACCCAGTTTCTCTTTCAGTCAACAACGGCGTTTTTTTGCATTTAAAGCTCAATGGGTAATTTTATATTTCGAAATGTTACGGCATTATGGTATCATTTTCCAGAGCAAAATAGTTCTAAGAATGTCGTATTCATTACTAATGGCCAAGGGCTGTTAAGCCGATACATAATTGTTGACTAAATCAATTTCTATCGGTTAAGCTCTTACATTAATCTGATAAGAAAGATAAGAAAATGTTTGAGGATAGTCAAATGTATGCAACGTTGCTATTGACTTAGTCGCCTATGTTTTATACATTTATAAATTAATAAAAATGTCTAACAATATGGCAATGGGTGTGTGCTGGTATTTAACCCTTTACTTTCCTTATTGTGGTCGTTGCTTGCTTGGCAACTTTTATTTACGGAATCAAGACACAAGCAGCGACAGAAAAAAAAAGCGGAATTACGCAAGAAAGACAATAATTGACCGAATACTCTAAATGATAAATCGATTGTGAATGTTGTCCACTTTGGTCATACGAGGCCCGTCTAGGTAGAATCAAGTCGTTTGATATTAAAGAATAGCCTGTCATTGTCCCCTTCAAAAGTATCCCCCTTGGGATCTCATACACTAATTTTAGCGCCCAAAATAGTCTGCAAAGTCCTTTATCAGGATCGTCATTAACTGCCTCGTTGCATTTTCCTTAATCCTGTCTTCTGGCAGGAATAAATACTCTTTGAATGGAGAAATAACTACCCTTCATTCAGAAGAAGTAGCAGACTTGGTTGATACAATGTTTTACCAAAGGGACGCACGGAACATGGAGAATGAGTCGGTTCGGTCATCGATAATGCGACGTACACATGTTCACTACCAACCGAGAAAGGGTTTCTGACTTTGCATACGCTGTAAAATCCGTTCTTATTGGTTACCAAGTTACCTCAAGGCTGCGTAACTGGTCCTCGAGATTAACAACCTGACACTCTCGAGACAGGCTTGGTACTTCATTATTCCATGAATTATCCTGAAAAATATCCTTATCATTATTGTTTAAAACATCACGTTTCAGCAAATGCACTTTCCAGTTCTCTCAATATTGTCCAAAATCTTAAGTGAGGCATTGAAATCATTTTATAATAAATTAAGACAATCAAGTACACTTTCCTTTTTTTGGTCATAACATTTCGGCTAAAGCACATTCTAGATTCCCTTGTACTGTCAAATTATCTGCGACAAAATGATGTGACTATTTCATGAATTATTCGAACCAGTATTCTTACCATTTCTTTTTCGATCCCAATATCATCATTCTTTTGATTCACTGCTGACACTGTTTTCATATTGTTAATATATCAATTAATATATAAGAGGTTGATCAATGAATTTGTAGTGTAACCCAGTTATCAACTGAATTTGATCTGAAACTTTCAATGTATAATATTTGATCTATGTGATCAATCGAAGGGCTTTGGGGCAAGTCCATGGACAAATAGGAGATATATGTATAGCCCAACAATTCTAATATTGATTTGGGTGGGCCCCTACCACTTGAAAGAACGTGTAGTTTCTACCCCGAATTAGACAAGTGTCGCACTAAGCTGAACTAAAGATACTAACATATATGAGTGAGTTTTGTCTGTAAGTAGTACGGTTAAGGTATTGCAGTACAAACTAACGTAACTAATTATAATCTAGAGAAAACACATCAAATTATTATAAGATTTGAATAGTATGGGAAACTTTAGATCAAATTAACTGCACTAATCAAGGTACACCAATATATGTGTGTGATATTAAGAAATGGATGTATGATGTAACATAATAATCATGAATTGCATTATATCATATTGAAAGTCTTATTTCAGATGATCTTCAATACACAATGATTTTATCATTTGGCCTAGACAAAATAGAATTAAAAAATGGGGCTGCTGCTGCAGGAATCGAACCTGCGATCGATAGAGCACCGCTTGCAACGTAGCGATGCTTTTACGATTGAGCTAGATAGCCGCCAGTTATGCAAGTATGCAAGTATGCAAATAAATTTTACAACTCCGAATTCTTTCTTTTGATCATTCATGGTCTATATCTGCCCTATTTGTTTCTTTCAACACGACTATTAAGTTATATATATACATTATATATAATATAACGCAATTCGTAATCATTCTGTCGAATCATACACCTATTTTTTTAATAACGTATTGAGTTACTTGGGCTTTTGCATTTAGGTCATTCACCTGTAATAACGAGGGATAATTTCATAATGAGTTTCAATTTGATACAACGCAATATATATATATATATATATATATATATATATATATATATATATATATATATATATATATATATATATATATATATATATATATATATAAATAGTAGAATGTGGATTCGCTATACAAACTAGCTCATGTATCTGCCCTCTTTGGGCCACATCAGGTGTATCGAGCACTCTATGAAATAAATCCATTACATTTCAGAAATGGCTTTATATTATTGATATATCATTATATTATGTTATACTGCTAGCCCGTACCACATATACTGTATATATATATATATATATATATATATATATATATATATATATATATATATATATATATATATATATTACATTGACTCACTTAATTTTTTGTAAACATATCAGTAGAAAGTGTAGAGACAGGGGATTCAGCAATCAATACTGCTCATTGTAGGTTGTCTAATTTTGTCTGTCCTGTACAAGACAATATTGTCTTGATAGATGATTAGAAAAATTGTAGACTAAATTAAGACTAAAAACGGCTAGCAATCAATGATAAGTAATATGAAGTTGAGAAGCACATTTCAAAGGTTAATTTCCCATTTAGTCTTTTTTTTGGCCGAGAGCATTCGGGCTACAAATAGAATAGGGCATTGAGGAAGAAAAAAAACCTGATGTAGGAGAGTAATCCGTCATCACAAAAAATCTTTACGACTATGAATGAGTTAAAAATAGGTCGCTTTGTGAATTGGTCAGACGAAAACAGTTTCAATGAGGAGGTCATTGACACTTTGACTCTGAATCCCTCCCTCTCTCGCTCCTCTCTCTTTCTTTCTTTCTCTCTCTCTCTCTCTCTCCCTTTGCATACACGGATATACAAACACACACGCACACACACACACACACACATATATATATATATATATATATATATATATATATATATATATATACATGGCATTTTAATTCACACTCACACAACACACACCACTGATGATGGGAAGAATCCCGAAACATGTATGGACTATTGACATATAAGGATTAATAAACCTTACCACCAAAAACTTCACTCCCGAGTCTGTCTCACTCTCTAAAGTACACATTATATATATATATATATATATATATATATATATATATATATATCTTACACAGCATTTCACAACACGAAAATACGCTCACATCCTCGTAGAAAATTAAATCAGATAAAGCTTCTACAATACCAAGAGATAGTACCCTTGAATTAACAAACATAAGCAAATCATTCTGCATACCAGTTATAACTACATTCCATGATACACTCACCCCATTTTTACAAATTATCAAGAACAGATGTGACATCCTGACACTGAAAAATAAATTTAAAGAAATATTCCACGTTCTTCCATACCTAAGAACATCATACATATAATGATAAGAAGCAGAACCATGATTTATTATAAAGTGTCCTACAGGAGAAGCAACCGTGAAGAATCAAATTTTGCCGACCCCGCTATGGCAGAGATAGCCTATTCTGCAACCATCTCGAACAAACCAATATCTTTACCAGCTCCATTGACAGAAGACTTACAGCAACTTCCATTGTTGTAACTACTAAAGTAACAATATCATCTATCTCCTAGTTCAAAATGCAAAATACAATACATAGGTAAATCGAGGTGACCGTTTAATATTAGACTTAACAACGGCAGAACATGATAAAATCATCCAATTGCAACAGCTTACCTCCAATAGGACAACAGTTCCACCTATCTGACCACAATTATAGCACATATGCAAAATTCACTATTATTGAAAAGATGGAAACACATCTAATAAGGTCGCCAAAAGGCATGTGGATTTAATGCCTCAAAACTCTTTCACCTGATGGACTAAACATCAACTTGAGCAACCCAAATTAATAAGAAATATATCATTTAAGTAAACAACTTCAATACCAAAGAACTCTTACGCAGATATTCTAGAACACAATCCAATCAAAAGCATTTAAACACCACCACCTATCCACACACACACACACACACACACACGAATATTAATACAAATCACTGAAGAATAGTAAATCATAATGACGCAACCCATTTATTTTAATCTTTACCAAAGTTAAGACCCTCATGAGAAGTACTGTCTGCGCCATTAAAACTCAACTGTTTGGAGTTTTCTAAGGTTGTTCCGGGTTTCCTGACTCTTGATCTATTAACCCCCATAGAATCGTTGATTTCAAATTTACCTTGATTTTTTTCACCTTTTGAATATACACGATCTTCTCGTCCTTTCAGTATTAACCCTCCACTACCCTTACACATACTGTGCAGAATCATGTAGATTTGTAAAATGCAATGACCAGGTTGGTTTTTATGGCAACCAACATCTTAGACCTCCTGATTCTCACTGGCTAGTTTAGTAGTCTCAAGCATACATGAAATGTGGTGATGTCTGCAACTCCATTGTTAACACCTTGCTGTGTAATTGTCTTGATTTGATTAATATATATATATATACATATATTTATGAGGTGCCCAAAAACGTTTGAGATACTTGAGGCATGAAATGGCTTACTCAAAGAAAGAATAAAAAATGAATGATAGAGATCGATATCTATTTTCCCATCGCTTTTTTTGACAGAATATTGAATGCACAGTACTTTTTGAATTGATCTTGCCCAAGGACTTTGAACAACCGGAGTTCCAAACTGCTCCCCACAACATAGCCCCAAATCCATTAACTTTGATAGTGGCCTGCAGGCGATTCCAATGAAATTCTAGGCTGAGAAATCTCCAAATCCATAATCATTCGCTGTTCGAAAACCGATCAAATTAGGTTTCATCCTGAGGGCTGAAAAATCTCAACATTTTGGGAGAGGGTAATTTGCAATACGAGTTTATGCTAGATAGAGCTATTAGTTTGTTCCCAGCAGCATTCACACTTATCTTATGAAAAATCCGACTTGTTTTAGTGATTACTGCCCAACAAAAGACCAGGGGAGTAACCTATTCATTGAGCAACCATTTTTTTCCAATTTTCTAATTGATCACCCCCAACATAACATGCAACCAGAGGACATTGATCATATGTCAGTTTCTATTGAGTAAAATAATTATAATCTATGCTATGTCTATAAATGCAACATTGTTTACAAAAATTAATATGTATCTGCCTAAGCTGACAGATATTACTGGCATCGCAGGCTCTAGACCATACTGTAAAATAACTAATTAGAGTAACAATTTTTTCAAATCATTGAATTTGAACCAAAATGTCCACAATAAATTACTGAATCTATGTTACTCAAACAAAATGATATAAGCCTCAATTAACCTTTATCTTCGCGCTTTTCTTTTCTATAGACTTCATCAAATCGATGTTTGTTTGAATCCAAGGACATTTTGTAACGAACAGAATTAGGCCTCCGTAACATGTCTATCTGGGGAATATAAGTATTGTAAGAACACGCTCAGAGATAATCAATAAATCATCAACGAACAAGAAGGTGTGGCCTATTTTGATTGCATTCTGATGTTTACTCAAACCATACTCATAGAATTGTTGCTGGAAGTGCAAATAAATAATCAAAATAATGGAATATTACAAATATAATCAAATGGCTGGCAAAAAGAAACGATATTGAGAGTTGATGCAAGGATCGTAATTTGAAAAGAATCCCAATGTTCACATCTTGTATGAATGTATTTGGAGCTATTTCCTCAGCTTGGTTGTTAGAGTCACAACGTTTTTTGTCATTTACCTTTCGGCCTTCTTCAGATGTGAGTTATTTACTTATTTTCAGTAACGTTCTTAGAATTTCGAACCGTGTCTTTCATCAAATTACATTCTCATCGCTTGTTCTCATTCCATGATCCAAGCTAGGGGATATATCACATTAAGCAATTCTTCCAAGTGATGCTGCCTATGCTTTTTTTCTCTCACTGAAACAGAGCGCATGACTTCCATTGTCTGACCCAGGAATTGGTCTCACAACCACCAGGAAACTGGTTACACAATACCTCATAGATACACCTCAATCAACACTTATATGCACTGAGTCATTGTCTTGAATAACCTTTAATTGTTCAGATCTCAAGTGAACGATTTTTATAGCAAATGAATGAAGAAATCTTTTGTGCATATAATACGGATGTTGATGATGATATCGCAGGCGATAGCACTATATATGACGTAGTCTGATGATGATAGCGCAACAGCTCCTTTATTTCAAGTCAAAATTAACTACGAAAACAAATAAGTATTAGCTCTGGCTACGAAACCCTAAATTTAGTTGTAAATACAAAATGTCACTTCCTCCATCTGCTCCTTATTAGTGCAGTGAATGCACGTGTTCACTCAGATCATTTGTCCCAGCTCATTAGCCAGTTACTTTCTTCCTATCATCATCATCATCATCATCAGTCTTTCAACATCCGTCGGTGGACATAGACCTTCCTCAGGATTCACCATACTTCTCTATCCTGGGCGTCGCGGAGCCAATAATTTCTGAATTTGTCTAGCTCGTCTCTCCATCTAATACTCTACCCATTTGCACATGTGATCTCGGGGGATCCATATCATGAGTTGCGATGTCCATCGGTTATCTGCCATTCTTGCAACATGGCCAGCCCATTGCCATTTGAGATTTTTAATTGATTCTATGATGTCTCTGACTCCTGTGTTCTTCCAGATGTACTGTGCTATCTTGTGGTATCTCCATGTGAGGCCCAGCATAATTCTTTAATGTGCACGTTGCATGGTTCTCAATTTGTGGATCTGTCTTTTGGTTAGATTCCATGTACCAGCTCAATAGATGACTTGTGGGAGGATGCATTGCTTGTTTACTCTTCTTCTTAGGATTAATGGGATCTTCTTATTTTTGAATGTTGAACTTGCTTTGCTAAGGGCTTGCCATCCTAAGGTGATTCTTCGCTTGATTTCCTCTTCCTTTGAGGGTCTCATGGAGATTCGTTTACTTCTCTCTGACCTCGCGACCGGCGAAGTTTCTATTCTTTGACTTTGATTATATATATATATATATATATATATATATATATATATATATCGTCTTTTGTCTCTAATCTTCCTTAATGTGAGAATCCGAGTGAGCTTTATAATTACTAGATGCGATTATTGCAACAATTTCACTCATCTCATCTTTTGTGACAATGCAAACTCTGCACATATTACTTCTCCCTTTTAGCTCCTTCTTGCACCTAAATCTGAATCAACCGACTTTTGTTAATGTAGCCTGGTCAAACATACCACTCATTAACATAGGCACTTCTAATTAGGCTCTATTCAATAGATAAACCAAACGACATTAGATTCGTTATGTCACGTGTTTTCCTAATCAATTATCCTCTCGTATACCTCATTTTGGTGTATTGGAATGGCCATCTAAACTAAACAGGCCTCTTCTCTTTTCTTCTCATCACGATCGATCGAATGTTTCTTTACATGTATTTACTTTCAGTCTTTTACTGTTATAAATGCTTCTTTATTAAAAGTATGTTTTATTTGTTTATTTAAACATCTGTGCGTGTCGTTGTTATAATTATGAACTTTGTTTAATCTCTGTGTCCACACTCATATTTGGCGTGCATATCCTCCACGCTGTTATGGTGACTGTCGTGTCCCTTTCTCTTTCAGCATTTCCTGTGACGTCGGCGTGTGATGAAAAAAACTTACATCGCTACTCTCTCACACTCAGTATAGGAGCCACCTATAGCTAGAAACATTTCAACCTATATAGATCGATAGTATTACTAATTATTTATATACTACAATGATACGTACATATCAAGTGATGCGTCGTTGTAACGGGTCACAATTTCCTCTTCTATATGTATGACCTGGTGAGGAATGAAAAGAAGACAGATTTTAAATTCAACTAAAACAATAATTTATTTCCAACTCAAACGTTCACACCAAAATATATATCACGATGAAGTGTTGGAAAATCGCTTTGTAAGACCTTTCCAGAGATAGCATATCAAAATGGCGGTTGGACTTTGGCACACTTGTTCTTACGGCCTTTTCGATGCATCAAAATGAATCATATGTGTATTGACTATTTATCCGTCTTCATCTACAGTAGCATCACTACTAATTGCTACTGCTACTACCCCTTTTCCTTCTTCTTCTGAAGACAACTCAATCCTTAATTCTCACGACGAAATAAAAAGTAGACCTCATGGGTATTGTTGGTCCCAAAAATGACTCAGCAAACAGAAGGTTTTCAAACTTGAGAATATCCTATCTGGTACTCATCAAGTGAACCTGATTAGGTTGCTTTAATAAACATCTCACTCCTTGCCTTCTAAGCATTGATCGAAATTTTTTTCTTTCGTTTCTTTACTGCATCTATCTGTCTGCTTATATATCATTGCTTCCTCCTCTGTCTCACACTTATTGCGTTGTCATCCATTTATTCTTCTGTTCAATTCCTACTTTTTACTTGTATCAAACCTGTTCACTTCTTGTCATTCTTCTGAGTCGTAGAGGAAGTAAGATTTTCATATAAACTAAGAACAATGCATTTATCACGTGTTGATATCATCATGATCATAAAACTAATAATTATAGCTTTTATATGATCATAGATGCTGATATTGTTTCTCATTTGATTATTGATGTTATTATCAACTGCACACACGCTATTTTGTTCTTTTTATCATTGTTATGACATTCATCAATAGATGTTCCGGTGGTGTCTGTTGGAGATTGAACGACATCAAATGTTATTAGGTTTCTAATAACTTTTTCGTTATCTTCGCTGTTTTCTGTTGTCATACAATTTGCATTATCTCTGTCTTTTCCCGAATTCAAAGGTCTCATATTTCGCAACGTGGCCTGAAGATACCATTCAGATTTTATGATTTTTATTTCATGGATTCTATAGTGGTCTTCACAAAGCAACCGAATCTCTATGAGAGACCAAAATGTTACTTTAGATGAGGAATTTCTGTGGGGTGTGAGCAGTTTCTAGAGACACTGTCTTTTGTATGACTTCGTTCCGGCGTTCCAGATCCATCTGAACTCAACCTCAAGGTCTTGATTATCTTTATCATTACCCTTTTTTCTTCTCTGACCCTGGCGTCATTAAGGAAGCATCTTTTTACAATCTTTTCATGGACTACGATGTCTTGTTGGCTGACTGCCATACCATTTTTATTGTTGTTATAGAGTTTGGGGACAAATGCAGAGTAATGGCAATGTCTCACCAAGGACTTTGTTAAGATATGTTTTCCTTGTTACTGATGACTGTAATTATTAAATAAATCTGAAATCCCGAGATGAGTCATCATCATTGGTTCACGAGTTATCAAATTAGTATTCTCGTCCTAACTTTTTATATCACAATCTTTCGGTCGATTTTTCCTGGGCTTTCCTCAGGTGTATAATTCACCCAGTAATTTTTTTTATCGATGGGCGTTGAAGATTTCTGCGACGATCTGGTAACCCATCTGGAAAAAAATCTGGCCACATGTAGATCAACCCAAGTGCTGATTTTTTTAAACAAATACACGAAACACTGACAATACAGTTAAGGAATATCTTAGCATTCTTTTTCTACTGATCATAACTACCAAAATAATGTTGAATTTTATACTAACGTTCGCTTATGCTTCCTTTCACTGGGCTTATACGTAATCTATTTTACATTATGCACTCTCCAGTAAGATACTATTCCAAAGGAGACAATGTACAAAGGTGGGCCAATAAAACCGTCTCCCAAACGTACTTTTGGCTGAATTTCGATCTGAAATTTTCACTGTTTAATGTTCGAACTATGTGATTAATAATCAGCACTGAATTAGGTGCATTAACAAGGAAGGCCATGGTGCTGAAAAAGATACTTGTATGAAGTAAATGCCATTTTAATCATTATGTACCGATATGCACATGTGTTGTGCATACAGGTAACAGATAGATTGTGTAAAGAATACAGTCGGAAACAGACCAATTTGATTGTGAAATTCGTTGCTTTTGTTTATCATCCGTCGCAGCATGAAAACACAAGATACAAACATCAACGTATCAACTATGGAGAGAGAGAGACAGAGAGAGACAGAGAGAGACAGACAGAGAGAGAGACAGAGAGAGAGGGGAGAAAGAGACAGAGACAGACATAGACAGAGAGACAGAGACAGAGGGGGGTGAATATTTCATGTGCCAAGTCGATCACGGTCAATTAGACACGGGCAAAGGTCTGTGTCTTTAACGTCCCAACTTCTCTCACTGAATGGCTGACTGACCGCTTGGTTGCGTTTACAAGTGTTATTCTTACGCACCACCCCTGCCTTCCTCTTAATCCCTCGACTGTACAAAACCGAATCCCCTTTCCCTCGATCACGACTAACAATCACATTGATCATGACCTCTTCTTTATCTTTTTTTTTAACATTCTTCCTTTCTTTCTTTCCTTCTTTCTTTCGACCTTTGTCACCAGCCCCAATCGCGACTAGTCCCTCGTCCTACCACTCGACACTACCAATGTCTTCCGATCTCCTATTTTCCATCTTCCTCCATCTACACCCTTTTCCTATCTCGCACGGAAGTTTTCTTAATCTTAATCTTTATCTATTCCCTGCTGGGCAGTTTTCTTAGACCAAACTACTCATATCCGGGCAACGTCCGAGGGTTGGGATTTTAACCCTTCAAAGCCAACTGGTTCTGACCCGTCCCGATCCTACCTTTCAATGCACGGGAAAGATAAATTGTATTCTCGAATCTGCTATTATACGGACACACAGCGATAAAATCGTGCGTACATACATATGTCTTCAATCTCTTGCGCACACATACTTACACATATGAAATTTTCATCGACGAACGTATATGCATACAAATGCATACATAAACACATATCTTTCAATGTCGCCCTGCTTGGTGTAGGGAAAAGCAAGCACACACACTTCTTAGCGAGGGATTATATACACATACACATGAGCACATATATGCACGCTCTCATCGTATTGATTTTAATAGTATTCTTTAAAAAATACCATCATCATCATCATCATCAGTCTCTTAACGTCCGTCGTGTCGTTGGACATAGACCTTTCCCAGTATTCGCCACACTTCTCTATCGTGGGCGTCGCGGAGCCAATACTTTCTGAATTTGTCTAGCTCGTCTCTCGACCTAATACTCTGCCGGCCTCGGTTGTGGATGTGATCTCAGGGGATACACGTCAGCTGTCTACCATTCTTGCAACATAGTCCCCCATACCTAAAATACTATTGCAATTAGGCTACGGATTAATTGATGTACCTATGCACTATAAACCCTGGAAAAATAATATAAATTTTCTTTACAGTCTGCATGAATGATTCATAAGATCTCTCGATAAAGAACGCAGCGAGTCCGTGCAGAGGGATACCTTGAATAGTACGATTTAATTGGTGCCGGTTTTGATGTAATGTAGTTAAGTAATTGCTGTGTAAATTTATATAACTAAGTATAAACTGGGGTAAAACACGTTGAATTATATAATAAGACCCAGAACAATACTATTTTGAACAGTACGGATAATTTTGGAACGAAATACCTGGACTAATCAAGGTATACTTGTTGTGACCTTTAGTCTTCAAGACTAAAGCAATAAATGATAAGAAGACTGATTCCGTTCGTAGCAAGAATTGACCTTATAACATCTGAAAGGCCTGTCAGCAGAACGTGTCGATGCAACCTGTCAAGAAAACTAAAGATACACTCATAAACTATTCTCCAATAACGAAGTGTTCATACAATATACACTGCTTCAAACAGCAAAAGCCTGAACAATACTCACCCACTGTGAACGGCTATGTAATTATTAACTTCTTTACTTATAACTAGCTATCTATCCATGGTTGTATGATTACCATCAAGTTCAAGTAAGAAATCATCCATTCGATTATGAATTTCTCTTCTATCGTCCTTTTCTTTATTTTAGCAGACTGTATTACAAGTAAAAATAAACATTTTGTTGTAGTTATTCCTTGGTTCGTAATGTGTAACAACCACGTCGGAGATAAAAACACTAAGATCAAAATCGAGGACACAGAACAAGAGAGAGTAGATCACTACATCTACCTAGGACAACAAATCACCAAGAAACTCTCAAAATAAGAAGAAATCAAGTGAAGAATCACCCTAGGATTGCAAGCCTTTGACTTTGCAAGTTCAACCTTAAAAAGATAAGACGATCCCATTAATCCTAAAAACAAGGGTGTATAACCAATGCATCTTCCCAATAGTCACTTATGGGGCTGAAACATGGAACCTGACCAAGAGACAGATCCGCAAATTGAGAACCATGCAACGTGCACATGAAAGAATTACGCTAGGCCTTACATGGAGAAACCACAAGACAGAAAAGTAAAACTGGGAAACGATAAGAGTCAGGGATATCATAGAATCCATTAAAAATCTCAAATGGCAGTGGGCTGGTCATGTTGTAAGAATGGCGGACAACCGAAGGATATCGCGACTCAAATCATGGATCCCCCGAGATCACACGCGCAACGGAGGCCATTAGATGGAGAGACGAGCTAGACAAATTCAGAAAGTACTGGCTCTGCGACGCCCATGATAGAGAAGTGTGATGAATCCTGAGGAAGGTCTATGTCCTACGACGGACGATAAGAGGCTGATGATGATGAAGATGATGGTGATGATGAAATCTCAATTCTGCTTGAGACATACCTTATACTCAACTTGACTGGATACAATTGAATCCTAAGGGAGTGCTGAGCATCCTTTACCGAACGAAGAGAAAATATCCGGACAACCATTGGTAAAGGGGTAAAAGAAGGCATGTGATTTGATGCTGTTGACATAAATCCGTATATACAAGAGGTTGAGGTAGAATTCAAGACAGACGCTCTTTTTTTCCTTAATCGCAAATCCTATGTAAATTTGACGAGTTGTCAGTATTTTTCGATTTCCTGTTCTCGATACAATAAGACAACGAACAGGCGCACGTATCAGCATTCATTGTGCCGATAGGTATTCCACTGTTGACGAGCAGGTACAATATTTCTACAACCCTACCGACAGCGTTTTTGTTATCATTGTCCCTTACTTTAAAACGGAATGCCTCGATCTTGATTTGGCATTCATTGCAAATAGTTTGGATGAGTATTGATAAGTTACACTGGGCCACATACTAAACAGTTTTTTTTTTCTACCTGAACACAATCGTGCTTTAAAAAACAAAAAAACATTTCTACGTTTTCATTTGCCTTGCGTCTATACACAAATTAGCTACTCGAACGTCAAATCGGGTCGGTAAGGTTAAAGCGAATTATATCTTGGATGCCAGCCTGATTGCTTAGACCAGTTTGAAACAGATCGATAAGCCATTCTTCCTGATCCAGTGCATTCATATCCTGGTGTAGATCATCAATGATATTGCAATCATATCTGTCATTCTTGTTATTTCATTATGATTATTATCGCCATCTTCTATATCATTAAAGTCAATGTTACAATTACTGAGTAAGAACAGTTCAATTTAGAGAATGCAACACCAAATAAGGTCTAATAATAATGATTTTAATAATAATAATAATAATGATAATAATAATAATAATAATAACAACAACAACAACAACGTAAAAATACTACTAGTAGTGACTTTAATTTAGATTTAAAAAAACCCAACCTCCAAAAAAAGTAACATATTTATAGCATAAGTCAATTACCATTTAGCAGGATTGGAAGGGAAAAATCCAACGTTAAGTGAGAATACTGCACAGAAAACCATAGAAGACAAACCGTGTCAGGCTTGTCTCTTTATACGGAAAATATTCCACATTTGTAAGTTTTTAGATACCTTCGTTTTCAAATGAAGCCTTCCAGCTTTGTATTTGAGGCTGTTTAGAATATTAAAATTTCCAAAGTTAAGGCAATAAGAACCCGCCGAATCCAAGGATTACCCTCAAATTAGACAGGTTCATACTAGGAAGGAATATGAAGGTGAGGAATCCCCAAATCTCCTCTCAACATGTGAAATCAATATTTGCAATGTATCAGGATGAATACTGATTTGATTGTCAATATTAAAAAGGAAAAGGCATTTGAGGACTGTTACTAAGTTAAAACTTGGAAGAAGTTAGTGAGGAGTATGAACTGTCCAATAACACTCAACAATCTGTGGATTTATTGCGCACCAAATCATTCTTTAACCCTTCTGTACAGCAAGACATATACATGTCAATCGATGGGGCACATCTATAGATATTTAGCTATATATACCTGTGAGTTGTAGATAGAATGTGGTCATCCTGTGGCTACCTCTTATAAACCGCGTACGCTTATATGGCAGTACAACCAGATGTGATCATCATAAAAATGGGGCACAAATTAAAGATCTGTGTGTCATAACTTGCAGGTGTAACTCTTGATGGCTTTCAGGAAAGTCCTGGTTGTCATCCTGCAATTGCTGTCCAAAGGTCCGGCATGTGTTCTCTTGATGGACTATAGGAGGGATACAATCATAACCGATTGACCGTTGGCCATCAAGAACTGATGCTACCTTATAGAATCGCAAACCAAACAGCTGAGTCAAATATGATAATATAGAAAATGGGACACTATTCAAAATTCGTGTATCACAACCGGCAGGTGATCCCGATCATCAACCCACGACTGCTGGTCAAAATTCCAGTTTGCGTTCCCTCATGGCAAAAAAGTGACATTGTCGTAACCGAGTGACCATTGGCCTAAAATGAGAAGAAAATGGGGTAAAGATTACTTATGTGTTGCTACCTTAAAAGCAAAGCATCTGATAGGCGTCATAGAGAACACATGCCGATGATATGGAGGTACGAATCTACTATAGAGAAACCATGTCTGCGTCTAGTTGATCAAATAAAATGAATCTTAAAAAATAAATGGTTATCAGAGATAGAATTGCAGGAAATCTGCAATGATATAGAGGAATACCCTGAGACAACTATCATAATAATCGAAGAAGTAGAATCTAATATAAACAATAGCCCTGACCGAAATATAAGTCAAAGACGAGAAAGGGACGACGACAACCTAATAGAAGAGAAAAAGTTTCAATACTAACCCTAAAATAATCAATGCAAGTAGAGAAAAGGCCATTTCTGAAAGAAAGAAAAAAAAGGGATTCAACTGAATATTTCATTCATCATATTGAAGCTAACAGCGTAATGGAGCTCAACAACCTTGTCTATACTGGTGCAAAAGTTGTAATATACATCTTTACGACACAAGAAAAAAAACTCGGACAGCGGTAACGAAAACCTGCCTGGGAAATTAAATTAGAGAGACAGATCTGCCAACTTCAGAGTGACAACTGATCACTGTAATACGCGTCGCAAATGAACAGAACACGAGTAAGACCATGAGACTCATAGTAGATAAGACACAAGGGATACTCGCTGCAGTGGAATAAATATGACGAAGAAGACTAGCCAAAGAAGCAGACTCAAAAGATACAGACAAAGAATTTTCCTAAACACCCAGAAAATAATAACGAAGTTTTAGAAAAACTAGAATGGAGAAAAATAACATAAAACCAGACGCCACAAGGACAAAAAATTCGAGAACAACATGCAAAGATACAAAAAAAAGAAAGACACGGCGAATCTCAAGAATCGTTAAATAATACTAACAAAGAACACCGAGACATAGCTGAAAAATAAGAAATTGTATTAAACAGAACGACACTGGAAAACACTTCCCAAAAAATAGCCAACTGGAAAGCACCAGGATCTGATGGGGTCTACGGATATTGCTCCAAGAGAATCTGCACACAACATGACAGACTTATCCGCTATTTCAAAAGTAGATTAGATGAAGGTGTGGCCCTAGGCTGGATGGCTAGACCCTCGTCCAAAAGAACACTAAAATAAGTAATCAAGCAAGCAACTATGGGCCAATCACGTGCCTCATACTAATGCAAAAAAAAAATTTAAGCTCATAGATAGTAGAGAGACTATATAGTTCCATGGGAAGAAGAGTGATCTTACCAGAAGTCCAGAAATAATGCAGGAAAGGAACCAAAGGACTGAATGACTTGTTCTACATTGATCACATGATACTAAAAGAAGTAACGGAGAGAAGAGAATGTTGCAATGGAATTGAATGACTACAAAAATGATCTCACATAGCTGTTTACTCTAATATTTCTTCAAGATTGGCAAACCATTAGTAAAAACCATAAACCATTCTATGAAAAACTGAAAAGTAGACTTGACAACGGCAGAAGAAAACTTAGCAAAGGTAAATATAAAAAAACAGAATTTTTCAGGAGAATTCTGTGTCTCCACTTTTAACCAGTATACCACTAAACAGCAGAGGGTACCAATTCTCTAAAACGAAGGAAAAGTCATTCCTCTCATATTCATGGACGACGTAAAGCTATTCGTAAAGAACAGGGGAGGGCTCGAAATGTTGTTCAACAAAGTTAAAGAATAGAACAATGACATTGGCATGGATTTCAGGATAGTAAAATGTGTGCTGATGATAATGTACGGGGGGAGGCTTACAGAAGACAGGAGGAATCGACTTACTGGACAACAAAAATTTAGGACATTAACTACACAGGATTTCTATGACGAGACTCTTACCAACAGGAAGAACTGAAATAGAAAATAAAAAAGGGACACGTAAGGAGGATAAGACAGAAATATTAGCAGAAGAATTAACAGCTAAAATTTGATAGAATGGATGAACACAATGACAGCATCGATAGTAAGATAAATATATCCATCTTTTTGATAGACAAAGGAAGAATTCCAATTGATAGACCGGCGAACGATGAAGGTTATGGCGATGCACAAGACTCTACATCCCAGAGACAAAGGCAGCAGATGACTCATCAGCATTTTGATTTTACGAGTATTTATTTGTTTATCTCAAATTCATTTTTATAGCAAATTCTCAAAACGTTGTTCCACAGCCGATATTAAGATGATAGAAGTATGGGAAGGAAATTATTAGTTGAAAATGCTATCATCTGATAAAAATCAACATTCAAAATTATATCATTACTAATACTACCAGTATTTTTAAACATCAAAAATGGAAGTGCCTGGCGTTCGGAGAAAAGAAGAAATGAATACATGTTGTTGGATCTGATCTCCTGCCCCATTATCTCTGCACTGCTAGCCCCTGTGAGATCAGCTATCAGTAAGATGGGCTTTCCGGGGCAAATTTGATACGAGTTCGAGTATTGCCGGGAGTTAATCCTTCATTTCCGATCTGTACTATTTATTCTAGATCGTAGAATTACGGTATTAGTAGCTGTGGTGGAAAGCAACTGGAAAGCATTAAAATGAAAAAAGCACTACTCAGAAGATTTGAAAACAGTTTTTTGATGTAAAAGGTATTCGCCTTTTACTTTATCGCATTTCTCATCCCGACTCTGATACGTAGCAAAATTCTTCTGCTAGGAAAACAACGCAAATACGTAAATGGTTTAATGCTGGTAATGGTCAGTATATGAAAAAGTAGACTTAAGATCTACTTGTTGTCACTGAATAATCCCTTGTTGAGTTCTCCAGTCCACAAAGAATCATTATTATATTTATAGTTTGTTATTTGTAGCGGTGAAGGCAATGCATTTTGTGGGAGGGTAACAATACAGAAAACGTAACGCTTGCCTTATGTTCGATTATTGAAATCTACGTTGTCAGCGTTCATCAACTTTTCTGATTTTACATTTAACCTCAGTTACAAAAATAGCAGATAATCCCACTAGCATTATTTTCTACCAAAAATAGTAACTATGCTTTTGTTTTATTTAAATCAAATACTCTCGGGGCGTGACCAATTGACACCTGATAATTTTCCTCGTCATTATTTTCCAGGAATTTTTTTAAAAAGTATACTTTCATCTTTTTCACTGGACCTCATCTCCTCCTGCAGACCAATCCATTCTTCAAATAGAAATTTTCCATCTCATGTAGACATGGGGAATGCCATTTTGTTTCCTGACGATCATTTCGTATATCTGCACTTTTTTCAGAGTATGCTAGAATAAGATCATGGATATCCTATTCACGAACAGGTACCTTTATTAACTGATCAATGATTAACTAGATGTGAATAATTTTATAAAACTCAGCTAAAACCGTCTTAAAATCGGTAAAAATATAATTTTATCAATATTTTATAGGATTCAAGTTAAGGGATAATTGCTCGATGATTATTAACTTTATTCGTTCGCTTTCTTCATTTTCTTCTTATTATAAAACGTTTGACATTCTGCTTGATCCTGCTTCTGACTCTTTTGAGCCTTGGTATTCATGGGAAACAATCAAACGCCGAGTTCAGTTTGCCAGCCACCAATGGCCTCGGCCGCTACAGGCTAGCTGCGATCACCGAGACTAAATCAATCAAATTTTATTGAGCTCTTACCACGAAGAAGAAAAAATCGATCTTTAATGCATCTTTCATCTGGGTGATGAGTCAGACGGACATCATCGACCTTCGTCAATCTGACCGCGATTCTGAAATTAGAAGGAACCTCAAGAAGATTTTATATTATGGTGACTGACACTCTATTTAACCCAGGAGTATTCATCGCGTAAGAATAATGTACCAGAATACTTTGGCTGACTAAAAGTGAGGATGATTGATTTCCAGTTTATTCCATCATTCAATCAAGGTGATCAGTCGTAGATGCAGACAGAGAGAAAGCTTCAAGTCATTTTTATTACACAGATCATCTTTAAATAACAACTTTCTCTTAACTGCAATTGAATGAGTTTAATCGCGTACACAGATATGCGCTCTTATGGCAGTTCCGGCTTAGTTCCAGTCATTCAAATTGACTTGCACACATTTTTCCGATATTGTTCAAAGTTATATAAACTCTTGCATATATGTTGTAAGTCAAGCGTCTTTGAAAAAATACGTCCTTTCTTCGTCGGAGTTGAGTAATTTTTGATTACTTGAAAAAGAAATTCACACAGAAGTTCATTTGGAAAATGTCATAGAAATATTGCCTGTCAAATTAATTCCTTTTTAGTGGGGGGGGGGGGTATTTGGTCATTTTTTTTTCAAATATAACAATGAGCAATCAGTCAATACATCAAAATTGAATTATATTCTATTTCTAAGAATCGAATAAAATTTATTTTGCGTCACTTTTTTGCTTTTACAAAAAAAGGCAAAAAGCGAAAATAGTGTTGAATGTTTGTTTTGTACTGAGCTGTTTTAGAGGCAGCACCCAGATTCTTCCTCTCTCCCTTACAAACATACCATCATCACTTTTTTGAAGTCTAAGAATGCTCAAAAGATTACCATATAAATAGTGGTAATTGTTTCTTTGTTCTCCTCCATTAGGAGCGGTCTATTTTCGGGGGCACACAAAGCCAAGTGAACAGTTGAAAGTTTTAGAAATGATTGATTGCAATATTGAACAAATTTTCAACAATTATTGCGAAAGCTACGTTGAAACATCTTGATATTTTCATCCGTGCACAAATCTGTGTAGGAACGATAATTCACTGTACATTTGCCCCCTGTTAAGTTGCCATTTCTCTACGAAGTGTAGGACAGCAAAAACAAAGCTTAATTTGAGACTGTTTGGCAAGTAATCCATTTGATTAAAAATTTTCCACTCTCAAAGTACCATCCACGATCTTGAGCTCATATTCTCACTAGATATTTACTGTAAAAAAAGTTTTTATTGGAGAGCATACTGAAGAGGAGGTTGTTGCTCGGACTGGATTTGCCCTCTCTTACTACAATAAATCTTATTGAGCAGTTCGTTGACATTTGACATTTTATGACCATAAAGCCAACAAACATTTAGACTATCTACCAAGCTCTGATCAATAGCCCAGCTCGCACCAATCCTCGTGAATGCATAAACAAACTAACTCTCATTCTGCAAGCATTTAAGAGCTTTGGATTTACCCTTCCCGGGAAATGCACTCACAATATCACACCCAGTGAAGCATGATACACAGAGAATAGCACGTTTATATTCTGTTTCCTGCATCTCTTTGACTTATGCTCGTCTTGGGTTAGGATTCGGTTTTTTTATTTGCCTTGACTGAATAGCAAAGCTGTTACATCTATGTTACATGCCTGTACTATTCAAAGCTTCTTTCCTAGTTACAGCTATATTGAAGATGCGTCATATCATCGCAAAGTACAAGCTCTCTTTGCATTTATTCACGAACGGTTGAAAATACCATTGTTTTTTTGCCCATAAAACTTTCCACATACATATATCCTCAATTAATTCAAAGGAAGTGATCTTGTATTGATATCATCTTCTTTGTTCGGGTTGTTGTCTGCATTATGCACTTCATAAAGAACTCTTGGGTAGTTTTTATAACATGGCCGATGATAGACAGCTCTACTTTCATGTAATTCATTGACAGTGATGGACACCATTCGTTAGTCATTTCGTTGCTTTGCAGTGTCTCTTAAAGTTTGACAATTTGCAGTTTCTTACCAGCTTCTCCCTTGTTTTCGTTTTCTTCAAAAACCTTGTATCTTCCTTACAAAATACGCAAATTTTAGGTGAAATAGTTAATGAAATCAATGATTTTTTACAGAGCCTTGATCTTTAAGATATATTAGTGTCGTCTGTTGTTTTGTATCTTGTTTTTTCTTATAAATGCATACAATATAAGAGCATTTCATTGTTGAAGTATGTCGACGTATTCGGTGATAGAATATTAACAGAATAGAATTTTGGTGGGTACCTTAGACCAGTTGTAAGATTTTTGGATGATTTCTAATTTTTGCAGTCTCATGTAGCGTTTGTATGTACGAAAAAAACTTGAATAAAGTTCAAATTCAGTCGCTACATAAACATTTTTGTTTTTATTTTGAAAATGCATGGCAATCGAACATCGAATATGCGCAAGCTGTTAAATATGGATTATTCATGATTTAAAAAATAGCTGGTTGCCTCAAATTCAAAACAAGTTTTCATCAAGAAAGCTACCATGCTAATTAGCTCATCATAACTAATTTTGTTCAGTATGAAACACAGAAAAAAAAAAGTTTAAAATTATTCCCTCCGCTGGAGCTTAAATTCTGTCTCTCATTTCTAATCTCATGGACTAACAAGCTATCAAACCAGGTAACTCTTATTCAAATCTCTCTAACGGTTCACTCGGCAATTATGCATTGAAAACTGTTCAAGTATGTTTTCTCGTTGGTTTGTTTTCGTTTTTTTGGCTTTTGATCGCATCTACGACCATCAGCTACAATCCTTTTGAATAGGAAGAGACGATGCAATTCAGCCAATTTTATTTAATTCTTGTTGTTTTTATTTTGTTTTTATTTTGACGGTCGCCATTTGATTCATTTCCATTTTCTCAAGCTGATATTTAAGAATGAACTAGTTAATCACCGCGAAAAAAAAAATCAAATATATTCAAAATTCTATGGGATGATTTTTTTTTAGAAAAGAAATCTTCTGAACAATAGAAAAGTTCATTGTTTAAAATGATGGATAGAAGGTATTTTTATCGGTAAAATTCTTAGCTTCAAACGAGAGAGTCCATTGTTTCGAAAAGAGAAACAGAAAAAACACTGTTCATTATATAAGCAGATTTTCTGCTCTATTTTTTTTATTCATTTCAACCAATCACAAAGAACCACCGTCATGTCTGCTTGTTTCGATTTTTATTCGTGGTTTTCCATTGCACTTATCCACCTTTTCATGCTTTTCTTTCGTCTTTTTTCTTCTTGTTATAATTGATCTTCATCTTCTTCTTCTTCTTCTTCTTCTTCTTCTTCTTCTTCTTCTTCTTCTTCTTCTTCTTCTTCTTCTTGGCGTCATTCCCTTTTCTCTCAGGGAATAAAAATGGTTCCATCGAGGATGCGCGAGATGAAGCCATGTAGCTGGGGGATTTCCTTGCACTATAAGGCACTAGGAAAAGGCCAATTCCCGGGGCGTGTGGAGACGTACACAAAAACCTGAACATTGATAGCACAACGATCAAAATTGAAAGTGCAGAGCTGGAGAAAGTAGACCAGAACATCTACCAAGGACAGCGAATCTCCATGTCATCCCCAAAAGAAGAAATCCAACGAAGAATTCTCCCTAGGTTGGCAAACCTTCGGTAGAGCCAGCTAAACATTCAAGAACGAGAAATTCCCATTAGTTCTAAAAAGAACGATATGACCAATGCATCGTCTCGATAATTACTTATGGAGCTGAAACATGGAACCTAACCAAGAGACCGACCCTCAATCACATGAAGAGAACACAAGACAACACAGTGTTTTAGGGAACAAGCGGGAGTCCGAGGCATCATAGAATCCATTAGAAAACTCGATGGTAATGGGCTGGTAATGTTGCAAGAATGCCAGGCAACTGCTGGACATCACGACTCAAAACATCGATCCCAAGAGATCACTTGCAAAACTGTGGCCGGCAGAATATAAAATGGCGAGACAAACTAGACAGGTTCAGAAAGTATTGACTCCACGACGCCCTTACAATAGAGGTCTAGCGAATCCTGGGGAAGGTCTATAACGAACGATGGACGATAAAAAAACTGATGATGATGATGATGATGATACGCCTACGTAGCGTATACTATACCCTAGCATAGGCTCCGGCCCCATTTTTCGCCACTGCTTGTCTATCATGACTTCAACATTATACAGTTTATTTTGGTTTTCTCCCTTTTTCTCGGTACGCATGTGTATGTGTGTATGCAGGTGTGGGTGCGTGTGCACTGGGTGTTTGTGTTCTTTTATCCTAATCTGTCCGTTAACATCGGACAGACGGTTCATCTAATCACATACCTAACATTTTGTCTGTCAGCTCGGATTATATAGCTCCCTTAGGAAGAAAGAATTTTTTTTTTCGTTAGATTAAATAAGATGGTTACATGGGTTCACTACACCAGAACACTCTTCCGTATGTGTGTGTTGGAATGGATGTTTGCGTGTGTGTGTGTTTAGGATTGTGTGTGTGTACGTGTGCGAAAAATGAGAAACCACTAAGCAGTAACAACGAACATTTACATTGAAACTAAACCAGACCCAAATGCATGGTGGCTGCAACAGTCACCAATTCCCTTCCTCTGTTCGATCCACCCAAAATAGCTAGGATTCCGAAGCTGATTTTCAAGGCAGACTGGATATTGGCGCAACACAGTCTTTCTACTTCCATTCCCCACCCTACCCATTTATCCTAGTTCTAGACACAGATAGGCTTAGTGGATGCGATTAATTCGCATACCAGTTAAAGTACATTGAAATATTTGGTAGCTGAGATGCACCAGTTGTATAGCCATTATCGATGCCAGTGGTCGGTGTTCAAACCTAGATTAGGAGCCAGGATCTTTACTACTCCAAGGTAGGCAGACCGTTACCAATCATTGTACTTTCACAGTATCACTTTATTCTCCAAATAGACTAAATGAAAGTCAGTAAATATCTTCGTAAAGAAATTCACGGAAATGTTTGGTGGCTGAGATAGTTGCGTATTTTTCACTGGTGCAAATAGTTGCTGTTCTAAAATGACCGAAAAATTACAATTTGGAATCATCATCATCATCATCATCATCATCATCATCATCATCATCATCATCAGTCTTCCAACGTCCGTCGTTGGATATAGACCTTCCCTAGGATTTGCCACACTTCTCTATCATGGGAGTGTCGAAGCCAGTACTTTCTGAATTTGTCTAGCTCGTCTCTCCATCTAATATTCTGCCGACCTTGGTTGCACATGTGATCTAGGGGGAATCCATGTCGTGAGTTGCGATGTCCATTGGTTGTCTGCCATTCTAGTTACATAGCCAAGCCCACTGCCATTTGAGTTTTTTAATGAATTCTATGATGTCCCTGACTCTTGTCTTTTCCCCAGATGTACTGTGTTGTCTTGTGGTCTCTCCATGTGAGATTGTGCAAAATTATTTCATGTGCGCGTTGCATAGTTCTCGATACTGATTTTCAAAGGAGATGAACCTTCACCACTTGAAAGATTTGCGCAGTGCGATTCCTAGCGTGGCCCAGGGTCAGACTAAACTGAGTTAGTAGATGTCTGTATTTACCAACAACGAAAAGGTTTTTATGGACATGTTTTCTGCTTCTGTTTGATTAGGAAAACTAATATAAACTAGCATTCCAAGGGTAATGATAACTCCTACCCATTTATGCTTCTTTTTACAACGCAAATAAAGCAGTGATGGTGGTAAAATCAAGTTATCTGAATGATTCTGAATGCTGGAGAGTGATGGATAACATAGACAAGATTTAATGCTTCCCACGTCTTTTCACGCCTGTTGTCTCGGAAAACCGCGCGAGATCTTTCGAGAAATATCACCAATGAGTAACTATATAAAATGGCTTAATCAAAGAGTCTGCCAGTCGAGATCAAGATATGCAGGTTTAGATGGCTCAGACAATAAATGTTTGGCACAGAGAAAGAGCAACGCAAGTTGGAAAGATGGGTCCCTTGAATAATTTTAGTGCAAATTTCATAACCCAACAGACATAGAGAAGATAATTGTAATGTAAAGACATTTTGAGGAGAATGTTTCTTATACGAAAAGTTTCAACAATTCTAAAGACTCTTGTGAGAGGAATTGATGAAATTCAGGGAAATTACGACCACAGAACCGGTGAAGCTAGCAAGAATTCTGAAGAGATGAGTGTAGATTGAAGGAGACATCGTGTACTGCAGCTTAATCACCAGCGATTACCACCCAGTATCCCTGCTGCAATGTCACGAATATTAGTGAATGTTGTTGTTCTATCAAATCACAGAGTAAAACTGGGAAGAAACTGAAAAGCAAGAAAACATATTTACTTCACCGAGAGAACTGAAAAAAAACTTGGAACGTGAAAGAGTCCATCATTATTTGAGCATTCGATACATTCCCGAAGAGCCTTGCGAAGAGGTTGGAAGAATAGAAACGAGAGAGACAGCGATACTCTAATCATCAAGAATACCAAGGAGAGTGCTTGAATATATCAGAAACTGAGTTTCTAGTGAAAGTCACATGTTACTAATGATATCAAAATTAAATGAGTACAAATGATAATAATCACACAGTAATGGAAAATTATGTTTTACCCCAAGGAAAGGGTTTCATGGAAAAGATATCGTAGTAGGGCAGGTATTGAACTATATTTAAGAAATGTTGCGTGAATCTGGATCCATCCGGGGATTGTTCTGAAGTCTTGTTACCACGAAAACTCAATTTACCCGATATGAAATAGAATTCGTCTATAAAATATTGAAAGGGAAATATTTTTTTTACCCAATTCTGTTGCTCCATTGTTTTAAGATTATTAAAAGAAATATTGGAAGAGTTGTGGAAGATCGATTTAGAAATAAAGTTAGAGCTATGCCTTCATTTGCAATACACACATTTACACTAAAATATACATTTGTATAGAAGAAGAACAAGAACCAGCAGGAATTGTAAAATTTCTAGAATTATTGCAAATCAAATTTTCTCCAGTTCTTCAATGATGAAACATACATACACGTAAGGTACGATTTAATCATGTCCCAGTGGCTATCCAAGAAATGCATTCTCCCCTTGATTAAATTCTAAATTTAAATTTCTCTGTACACTGTTTCACTTTTGTCTTTGAATTTCAAGTATTCAACCAAATGGAAACAACGAGCCTCAAACAATACTATGTCCTAAAATGGATATGTGTGCGTGTGTGTATGTGTGTTGTTTCAATATTCTATGAATTTCAAAGAAACTGCACTTGGCCTTATTCAAACCTGTATCTTTCAAAATGTGATATGCACTTTACATTGAGCCACAATAGCTTATTATCATTCAGATGTGAAATAATTCTCTTGTGATATGACACATTCATTGCAGGAGTCACAATAGCAATTTTGATAATGTTCATGGGAAAATACATGTTATGCACTAGCCAGCTATTTTCTGTTATGATGGTCGTAGATGAAGTGCCGCAACGCATATACAGCCACGGCGGCTTCTTCATCAGGCTACATAAAGACTCGGATCCCTTCAACCCCTCAAAAGGGATAAGACAAGATGATACCAGGTCACCAAAACTCTTCACAGTCTGCCTCGAGATTATCTTCAGAAGACTAGACTGGGGAAATTAAGAAATCAAAATAGATAGCAAATATCTGAACAACATCAGATTCGTGGATGACAGTGTCCTTTTCGCAGAGAACCAACACGACCTCCAACTAATGATAGATGAACTAAATGAACAAAGCCAAAAAGTTGATCTACACATGAACTTCAGCAAAGCAAAGATCATGTGCAGCAACAGCATCAGAAATAAGAACACTAAGATCAAAATCGAGGACATAGAATTGGAAAAAGTAGACCACTTCATCTACGTGGGACAACGAATCTCCAAGAGACCTTCAAAAGAAGAAATCAAATGAACTATCATCCTAGGATGGCAAGCTTTTGGGAGAGCAAGCTCAACCTACAAAAAACAAGAAGATCTCATTAATCCAAAAAAGAAAGGTATACAACCAATGCATCCTCTCAATAGTTACTTATGGAGCCGAAACCTAACCAAGAGACAGATCCGCAAATTGAGAACCATGTAACGTGCACATGAAATAATTTTGCTCAATCTCACATGGAGGGACCACAAGACAACACAATACACCCGGGAGAGTACAAGAGTCGGGGACATCAAAGAATCCATTAAAAATCAAATAGCAAAGGGCTGGCCATGTCACAACAATGGCAGACAACCGAAGGATATCGCGACTCACGACATGGATACATAGAGAGCACATGCACAACTTTGGCCGGCAGAGTATTAGATGGAGGGACGAGCTAGACAAATTCAGAAAGTATTGCCTATGCGACGCCCACGAAAAAAGAAATGTGGCGAATCCTGGGGAAGGTCTGTGTCCAACATGATGATGGTAGTAGAAGAAAAATGCAATTTAACACGCCGCTGTTCTGTGTTTGGGAGGACTCGCTTTATTAATATGCTGGGTAGGTAACAACGACCTTCTCCGAAATTAAGCGCTGTGCACTCGAAAAAGCCATAGACGAAGAGCTTTAGCACAAATATTCTGCATAAAATATTCTCTTTTTGGTTGTAGGGAATTCCTACTGGTCGCTTTATATTCGTGTTTCATTGTCAAATCAACAATCGCGTGACTTTCACTTCACCACTGCATGTCTCTCCGATGTATCCCAGCTTTCTCCTTAGTATACAACAGAATATGTGTGTTTCTTTATAAGATTATTGATGTCTACTTTGTTGGTCTTGTGTCTTCCTTCCATTACTTCATAACACTGAATCTTAAGGACGTCTTTTGATCAAGCCAAGTTGTTGAATACGTTAAAATTCTAAATCCAGTCTACTGCTCATTGATTAGACAATGAAAGAGCGAAGAAAGAAAGAAATAAGAATGAGAATATAGCGATCGTGATAATAATGATGGTGGAAAGGAAAAATATCTTGTCAGTGGCATTAATACCAGAAAGAAACATAGGTTAAACACGAATGTAATTGGTTTGAACACTTCCTAGTTGTATAGAGATTTTTTTTTCAAATTGGTCTTTTTTTTTCGTTAATTTGAATTTCCGTCTTTTATTGATAGGCTAATTATTTTCTTATCTCTTTTTTGCTTCTCTGAATACATCTATTAAATGCACAGATCTAACGAAGTGAACTATCGAACTGACAGCCAAGACGAACAAAAAGCTATAAAGTTGTTCGTACAGGAACGAGTTGCATTCCATCCAAAATGCTTCCTATTGAAGACTGCGAACAGAAAAATGAATGATTGATCACCAATAAGTTGAAACTAGTTTCAGGATTTTGGCAGATATGCCTGGTCATTCGATTCAGGCGTAATCGATATCTTTTATTCGGGGTATTTCCTTTCATCTTGTACTCTGTGCATACTATGAACGAGCACAATAAAGAAAATTACAGTGTTCTTATCAAATATTGAGTTCTTAACACTCACCCCCCCACACATATATATATATATATATATATATATATATATATATATATATATACATACATACATATATGGGGCATGTGTGAGTGGTGCATATTTTTGCAGCCACCTTGGGTGTATAACCAATGCATCTTCCCAATAGTCACTTATGGAGCTGAAACATGGAATCTAACCAAGAGACAAATCTGCAAATTGAGAACTATGGAACATGCACATGGAAAAATTATGCTAGGCCTCATATGGAGAGACCACAAGACAGCACAGTACATCTTGGAAAAGACAGGAGTCAGGTACGTTATAGAATCTATTAAAAAGCTAAAAATGGCAGTGGGCTGGCCATGTTGCACGAGTGGTTGACAACCGATGGACATCGCGACTCACGACATGGATCCCCAGAGATCACATTGCGGAACCGAGGCTGGCAGAATATTAGATGGGGAGACGAGGTAGACGAATTCAGAAAGTACTGGTTCCGTGAAACCCATGATAGAGAAGTGTGGCGAATCTTGGGGAAGGTCTATGTCCTACGACGGACGTTGAAAGACTGATGATGTTGATGATGATGATGATGATGATGATGATGATGATGATTCTTCTTCTTCTTCTTCTTCTTCTTCTTCTTCTTCTTCTTCTTCTTCTTCTTCTTCTTCGGGGGATCTCTGTAAACATACATAGTTGTTCTACTTAAGAGGACACTAGAGTTTATGATTTTTCTCACGACAAACGTCTGGATACCACTTCGTATATAAGTATATATAAGTATAACTCACTACATGTATTACTGAATGAAATATTGGATAGCACTACCCGACCCCTCACCTCTCAGATCGTAGTATCTAAACTTAGAGAAATGGGATATGAAGTCTTGTAGCCTTCCTTATATTCACCTTACATTTCTCAAACAGATTAGAATCTTTTTTTTCAACTTCAAATCTATAACAAAAGGTTGATTATAGGAAAGCCATAGTTTGTGCTTTGTGGTCACCTAAGTAATCTTACAGAGATTTTGTATTATCATTAATGGATTGTTGAAAAATAGGTTATTACGTCATATTTTGATTGAATATTTACAATTTTTCTAATTGTTTACGTTTGCCTTCATATTACTAAACAACAATATATCTCATGTGTAACAACCTAATACATGAGAGCACTTTATAGCCTCCAATCTTTTGGACTATACGCAGCACAAAGAAAGCGGACCTAGTTACTGGAGATTCCGATTTCAGGGCAGCACCAACTCATTACTCTAAAAGGGAGAATCGTTTGACGTATCGACGCCTTTGCAACGTTAGGGGCTGGTAACTTTGCAACGTATGCGCATAAGGCTTCACGTTAAATTCTCCTTGTATCACTTTTTGACCTCGTGTTGAGGCAAAAAGAATTAGGATACTATCAAATTTGTGTAGCACCTGATTATTGAATCATAATTCCAGATCTAACGTAATTATCATGGAAGAATAAACTGGTGCCTAATATCTTCTTAAAAGTCTGATAGACTTTCTGTGCTTAGAAGTTAACCAAGTTATAGAACCTGGATAAGCATGTTAATCTCATGTGAAAGAGGTCACGGTATCGGATATCCACTTGATATACCTGGCACATTTCGATTGCCTCGTAACACTTATGAGATACCACGGAAATCTGAACCAGGTCGAAATATATCTGTGTGTGCATAAGCCTAGTCGAGACCAACTTTTTCTCAAAGTGCAAAATTCGGAAAAGTAGCGTAAAATGCGAATATACGTTTTTTACGGCTATATTTCAAACATGTAAAGGCTGCGATGGATGTATATCGTGATAACCATTTGAACGTAACCTCAATACCCAACAGAGAAGCTGATAACTTGTTCATGGACAACTATTGTTAGTCACCAATATAAAGGCTGTCGCAGCAGGTTGCAATAGATGGAGGCTTGCCGTCATGTTTGATATCCAGACGAGTGCGAAGAGAAGAGAAGGCCGTTGCTAAGATTGGATAGAGTGCAGACATCAGAGGGTAGTGACAGCACCTGCAAATCCGGGTGTAGTTTACACCTGCACCAGATGCAAGAGAATTTGTCGTTCGAGAATTGGAGAGCAAAGTCACAGCAAAAGCTGCAGCTCTATCATGGACTTATCTTCGACGCTACATTATCTTCCCAGATAGAAGGAGGCCAACAGCAATAGAAAATGTTGAGGATTCTAATAACTAAAATCCAACATTACCGAGCAGAAGAAGTCAGCGATATATTCAGTGCTTTGTCGCCTCTTTTTCAACGACATAAACAGTGAATTATACTGAAGAAATAACCTCTTCCAGTGAATCTGAGCAACTCTATTTTCTTCTGTGGGTTTTTTCAAAGCAAACTTTGTTATCCCAGCGGCTTTCGATATTCAACCTAAAACTTTATCAATTTATCAAGTTTTACTGACAAGATTTTTCAGTTGATTTCCTTAGTATTGCAGTTGATGCATAAGCGAGAATCGAGTCACTGAATTACAATCTCTCTTCATTTTTCAAGCTTCCATTCCCCTATGCAAAAAAAAATCTACATGATCGGGGATTCACCAGTAGTCGTACCGTAGTTTGAGGGGAAAAGGGACATTTTTTGAAGATTTGATATCTGCAACTAGTGGAGCATGTTCTCCGAAATATTATTTGTGTCCATTTATGTCAAGGGGTAGCATCCACTTACCAGTATCCTAGAAACATCAGATATCCTACTCAAAAGCATTTATTTGAAAGAAAATCTCTCCCTATATATCTTCAACCAACGGAATTAATATTGACTTATGATTATTTGACATATTCGTTGCCTTATACACAACATATGGTGATAAAATTTTCCCCATCACCACCTGGTTTTGAGGTGTCGATTACTCGTTCGGGGTATTTTATTTCCCTTTATCGTTATGATTATCTTGCAGTCAGGGTCATCTGACACATTCTTTTTATCATAATTCATTATGTTACTTGGTAGTACTCTTTCTAATGTCTACTTAGTGTTTTTGATGTATTCATAAAATTCTTACTTGGTTACCCTAATCTTTCTTATAGCGATGCAAAATCGATGTAACCCATTTCAACCAAGGTAAGCCATCTTTCTCTGAAACACCACGTCCTTCTGAGTATCTTTTTACCACAATTCTGAAGTGCATTGTATTTTAAAGGTAACTCCGGCTCGTAAAAAGGATGAGTTTTCTTTATCACTTGCAACACCAAGAACTGTTTGTCTACCATGTTCCTTCGTATTTAACTGTTCAACATGTCTGTGAAAAATTCCAAATTTTTTGTCACTTTTTTTATTTGTCACTTCACCTGCGATTGCTGATTTTACCCTTTCTGACTGCTCTTCATCAATCTGATTCTAATCTTGGATTTTTATGCACGGGGGCATGCTGCCCCTATTCACCTCGATATTTAATATTAATCTGATCTGAAGAAGAAGATTAGACATCGGTTGAACAAGACAAGCAGGACAGAAGAAATTCAATTATGAATTTATGAGATACACTTCTATTAACATCCGATCAAGTTCAAAGGCACGACGTAACGGATTCATCAAACAACAGAGACAATGATTTCTACTATATCGAATTTCGAGCATTTTATTCCGAGATTTGGGGTTTCAACTAAATCTAAAGTAATTTATAACAACCCACCCTTCGTCAGTCGTCATAAAGACAGTGATTGTCGTTTTACACACACACACAAGCGCTCACACAAGCGCTCACACAAGCGCTCACACACACACACACACACACACACACACACACACACACATATATATATATATATATATATATATATATATATATATATATATATATAAATATATAACAACATATCAATTTCCACTGATTATGATAATTTTGATCTGGTGGTATTAGCCTCATTCATCTTCGGGCAGAAAGTTTGTACTTATAGCAGCAGCTTCGGTAAGATTGAAAGGTAGGGTTTTTGATAAGCCAAATCGTCAGATATTTGTAGCTTTAAAAAAAAAGGCTAAAATTTTCAAATGATAAAAAAATAGCAATATTGGAAATGGCATTTTCGGACTCCTCTGTTAGTCCCCACCATACATACAAACGAAGTTAGAAAATTTTAATGCTGGTTTTTAAGGCAAGCAAACCCATCCAATTTGAAAGGAAAAAGTTCAAGAACCACCCTACAAATGATATGGAATAATTAAGCTCCTCTTTAATACAATATTTAATCTTCACAACAATAAGCGACCAGCATTTCATAGAATTTCCCTGCTAAAATCAGGAAAAAAAATTCTACGCATTCAATAAGCAATCAATTACAATGATAGCCAATTGAATAAGTTTTATGGAATCATGACGAAATGTCCTGATGCCTATTATATAAATGAATACGAATTGCATCCGTCCTGTTAACGCCTCATTGTTGCTGATTTTTGACAGGTAAGAATAAAGGTAATGGGAGCATACAGAAAGTTTTTTTTTTTTTTACCGACTTTTGATAATGATCCGCGAAATTAATCGGGCTAATATCCTCCTTTTTCTGCTCACAACATTTCAGACAGTATGTTCTTCGGTGTTCCTCGGGTGTAGGTTGCATCCGGTCGTCCCTTAGAATCACCCCGTAATTACCACATTAAAAACTGAATGGGAAAACCCAACTGTTGATACAGAACACACGCAATGGGGGGGGGGTATGTCAGTCGAAACGCAGAGATCTGAAAAACCAATTATTCACGTCAGATCTTCAGGTAATCTTAAGGAGAATGAAGAGCTCACAGACAAAAAAAGGAATGATATTAAACAAGAGAGATAATGATAGTAGCTCAAATAACTAATAGAATAATGACTGATAGATCGTGTTAGATAACGTGTGGAAGACTGAATCTTAGTGATCTTTAACAATAAAGATAAGATTCAGTAACTCAAATAATTCACGGGATAATACCAATTTGTCTGAACTTCAGGCAACAATTGTTGCAAATATTCCATATGTCACTGTTTATCGATGATAACGTTAAGCAATAAAACGTCTTGACAACCAACGAATCATTATCGAGTTTCCCCGACAACTAGCCTTCAATTGTGCCGAGTAACCAAGCACAAAAGGCATTTGTTGATGCTGATCAGAAATTCATCGCTTTCATTGAATGAGCGGAGACCTTGAACAAGCGTAAAGATAGACATGTCCGTACACACATGCACATGATCGCATAAATACAGAAACAAGAATGATTATATGCATACATATATGCACATAGGAACACAGGCATACATTAACCACATTGGCCAATCAAATACCCCTCCCCCCAACACACACACACAATATGCTTTGGGTATACACTAGAGAGCCAAGTTTAGCGAACATCTCTCAGATCATTCTCAAATACAGCAAGTTCATTCCCCAGCGGATGCTCTACAATAGTAACCCTTTAACGAAATCGTATTTAAATTAGATTTAATAGATACGTACACACAGTTGGAAAAAAGCACGTACTCACAAGCACAAAATAACATATGCTGGATTCCTACAGTAGAGCAAAGTTAATCTCGCAGATCATTGCTTGAGTAGTGCGTTCGATCCCCAAGTTAATTCTCGCAATAGTTCCTTTTAAGATGTGCAGACGTGCGCTTGTATGTGCACATGTGCACCTGTCGTGGAACAATGGATAGCGAGCGAGAGAACAATCTTTTCAGTCAATTTTTATGTATAGTCCTAAAGTATACTCGATCCTGTGTCACGCAAGCCACTTTTAATCTGATCTGTGTTATTTCAAGGTGTGGTCTCACAACTGTTTATGATATAATCGTGGGTCTTCGTTGCATTTAATTTAGTTTTATTCGTATTTGTAACTTTATTCTTTATCATAGAGTTCATCAGCTGTTTTATCATAACTGTGTGCCAGGAGTTTTTAAAAAAACAGGAGAGGTTTCTTGGAAACTATCACATAGATCATTTGAATTCCTTTCTGGTTTTCTAGTGTTTAGGAATCTCTAAGTTATTTTTATGGGTGTTTCAGTTTTTTTAGGTATTGTATTTTTTTTCACAGTTTTCTTTCCATTGAATGAATTCAGAGTCTGTTATTTTGTATTTATGTACCATGGATAGAATGCAATCGGCTAATTCTTCACCAACTTCTGTTTCACATTTATCATAATCTTTACTTTTCGGTTCTCTATAATTCAATCCTTTAGTTGAGAGTTTTCTGAGTTCAATTCTCCAGGTATTATGTGATTCAGATATTCATCGAGTAGATCTAGTGTTTGGCATATCTGTCTTGAAAGTAATGAGACAAATTGCCTTCATCCCATTCTAAATAGGTCCCTTTGAAAGTCACACACCAACGGAGACTTTGTTCCAATCCCTGGGAACAGTGCTGAAGGTCTTCAGCTGACGTTGCCATCAGTTAGTTCGTCACGACCTGTTGGATATTATCAACAATTCCCAAATGGCGATCATGGAATCGGAATTTGATTTTGGGAGAGAGGAAATAGTCACAAGGATTCGGATCAGAGGAGTAAGGGATTTGTGGTACCGTTGAATTATCAATATTTTCCCAAAACTTGTCTACGTGGAGTGTGGTGTGACAGAGGGCGTCACCAGGATGAAGTATCCAAATGTCAGCGATCTCAGGGCGGACACGAAACCTTATTTCTGAATTGTTCATAGACAACACGAAAGAAAAATGGGTTATGACTGTTTGTTTTGGGGTGCCCCCGCATACTCCTTTGATCTGAGTCTTTCACTATTTCCTGCTGAGAACAACCAGCAGGTCTTGCCGAGCCAAGTGAAAACAGTTTCAGTCGAAGACTTCCACAACTCCGTTGTTTTGTGGTTTCTCAAGGGTTTTGGGGGAGATATAGTTGACTTGTGTGTTGATGATAGATATTTTTGTACAATCAGTATAATTAATTTCTAGACAGGTCTCGTATATATATATATATATATATATATATATATATATATATATATATATATATATAAGGGTGCATCAATGAGTTCACTGCCTGATGCATAGTTATTAGCTGAATTGGGATCTGAAATTTTCATTGTATAATGTTATCCACCATGGAACAAGTGCATTGACGGATATGTTTTAAAAAGTTCTTGTGTGAAATAAATGCTTTTTTCATCATCAGCTACGGACTCATTCACGTACCTCTACACACACACACACACACACACATATATATATATAGTCTAGAAAGCTTTCCTGCTTTCAGCATCAGATATCAAAAACTTTCTCATTTTTGTGACATTTCAGTTATTTATTTCCCAATATCTGTGAGTGTAATTATTGTTATTTTCTTCAGTGCTTTTTTCTGAGTCTTAGATATACTTGGTAATTATGGTACTATGTGTAAATTTTCTTATAGGGATTATCAGTTGTTCACCATGTAACCTTTTCGGGGATTTAAAAAAAGACAAAAAAATATTTATACTAACATTGCACTAGAGCACTGTTGATTAAACACTAGCCTACTTTCAGCTATGATTTCAATGTATAGCTTATGTCACCCATTGATTTTGTTATTTTATATTGGGTTTTATGATAATGTATTGTATATAGATGATATTTAATCATTATCATTATCAGCAATCTTTTAGCGTCTATCGTTGGACATAGATCTTCCCCAAGATTAACCAGACCGCTGTATCATGGGCACCACTGAGCCAGTACTTTCTAAATTTATCTACCTCGTCACGCCATCTTACTTTCTGTCGGCTGCAGTTTAACATATGATCTTTGGGGATCCACGTCGTGAGTTGCGATGCCCAGGGGTTGTCCAACCCATTGCCATTTGAGTTTCCTAACAGTTTCTATGATATATCGGACTCCTGTCTTTTCTCAGATACATTGTGCTGTCTCATGATCTCTCCATTTGAGGTTGAACATGATTCACTCATATGCTCGTTGCATGATTCTCAGTTTGAAGGTTAATCTTCCATGTTCCAGCTCAATAAGTGACTATCGGTAGGATACACTGGTTGTTTAATCTTCTCAAAAAACGTATTTAACGATGAGTAAGTATGACAACAAACATGACTCTTTATTTGTGTCATTTCTATTGAGTGTTCACTCATGTGAATATCAAATCCGTTGGGTTGGTTTTAATCTCAGACTTCATGCTAACCAACTTATGATGTATATATTTCTGATTAACTCACTTTCAAAAGGATGATATCATAAGTTGGTTTACAGGCAGTCTGAGATTAAATTTGACATAACAGATTTAATATTCACTTGGGTGAACACTCAACAAAAGTGACACGAACGAGTCTCATCCAGTTTTATACTTACTGATCCCTTTGTTGTTTTACGGGTGACCTACGTAAGTAAGTCTTCTGTTTCAGGATATTGAATGATGTGTAGTATAAAATAACATCCATATACAATGCAGTATGATAAAACCCATGATAGAATAACTATATATATTGAGGTACGGCCCGAAGAATGATAAAACAAAGCTGAATATCAAAATCGTGGCTTGAAGGGAGATAGTTTTTGAATAACACTGTTTGGGATACATGTTAACATAAGTTTTGTTTTTGAATCCCCGAAATGGTTACAGGTTAAACGACTGATGATTCGAACAAGACAAAAATCACATATAATACTATAATATCTAATTCGGTGTAAAACATAAAACCCTTCGAAAAACTTACATTCATCGCCTTAATTGATATTTGGAAATCATTGATTCAAGTGTCATAAATTTTGAAAAATGCTCCAACGTCTTTAGTGTTCAAGGCTTTCTAGACTATATATATATATATATCTTTCCTCAGAGCAATGACTAACAGACCATTACCAACCCATCTGGTTGCTTCATGCTAGTGACTCCGTGGCGCGGACTAAGCTAAGCTTTGTCTATTTGTGTTTGTCTCTCTGATATATGTAGAGGTCAAAATTGTGTAAGAGTGATTTTGATAGTTATTCAAAGAGCATAAAGGGGTTTAGGCATAAGGTCTCAAGTATGAGATACCCAACGAGGATTGAAGTCACAACTAATGATCTACAAAACCTGTTTGCTAACCAGTACGCCACGATGAGACGTCAAGTTGATGAGACGTCAAGCTGATTTTAACATTAACTAGACAATTTTGTGACCCATTGGGTTTCAGTTCGAGAAAAAGAATAGTGGTATTTGATGTGACCAAAATGATCATTAAATTTAAAGGCTCAATTGCAGTCGGATTTTTCACGCATTTGCAAATTTAAAGAAAAATAACGAAGACTACTGTATAACTAGCATTTGACAATCATCTCTATTGAGATATCGAATGGGGTAGATGGGCGAGGAAACTGACCTTATATTATCAAGTTGCAAATCTCCTCGATATTTTGCCTTCATCAAGTTATATTAAGATGAACATATCAGATCTTTAGCATAAGCAATACTTTTTGTCATTGTTTAAAATAGAATCCCCTCGTTTAAAAGAACGCCTACAAAAGTATGTTCAATAGAGAAGACCCATAAGAACCATTTACTTCCAGTTTTATTAAATCAAATCTTCCTCCTTCCTCATGTTTCCGTTTACTCAATTGACCTTTAGTTCATATCCTATCGGTAGTGATGGAAATGGCTTTTTGGAACTAGGTATACGGCAATGCCAGTATTAGTAGACATTCAACATACAAAAAACCTGGAAATTGAGAAGTAGGTATACGCTGTATCCCTACACACCCCATTACTGCCTATCATAAATAATTTGATTATATCCTGACTCCGAATGGACATTAACACAACTTTTTCTTGTTTTTTTTTCTAATTTTTTTATGGCTGCCTATTTTAAAGGTTAGTCCAAAGAAAAAATGATGAAGGGAGATTAATATATTTTTTTGACCATAAATTTGTAAAAATACCCATAAAACAATTATGAAGGAAATGTGGTTATTGAACTGAATCAAATTTGATTCGAGGAAATTAATAAGAACGGAAATAATTGTACATGATCATGTGATTTGATAATTCAACTCCCACGCTTCTTGGTTGGCTTTCTTTCTTCTTTTTTTAAAATCATTCTTTTTTTTATAGTCGACACAAACTGATTGTTTTTTTTTTTGCTATCATGGCGAAGTAACTCACTAATTCATTTTTCAAAATTCAGGTCTTAAATTTTGAAAAAAAAAACATTGCCAGAGAATGCGAGCGTTTTAAATACAGCATTCAAGATTTTTAAAATTACGAAAAAATGTGGCAATTTTGTTTTCCTTTTCTGTTATCTAAGGAAGAATTTAATGTTAAAATCCCCGTGACCTGAGGAATCTTAAGCTCCCTCACTAATCCAGTCGTATTCTATAAGTATACAGAATATTTTTGGAAACCGTTCCTTGATATTGATTTTCACATGTTTTTCTATCTCCATGGCAAAGGCAACAAGCTCTACTTCTTTTTATTACATATGTGAAATTGATTAAATGCACAGTATCTGATTCTGCCAACGAAGTCATAGAGGTATATGTGTTCGGTTGTGTCTTTCCCGTATTATCCACACGATATCTCTAAAAGTACTCGATGGATTTCAATGAAATTCTGTGGAAAGATGGATAATGAGCTAAGAAAGAAGTGGGGCGGAATAATCTTTTTTTTTTTTATTGGGAGATTCCTTTTCGTTTTTAATACATTCATTTACACGCTCATGACTATCGACACGATATCTCCAGATTTTTCCAATTAATTTAAATGAACTTTTTGAAAAGGTTGACAATAAGTTAAGGTGAAAGGTATTGAATTTTGGAGCAAAATTTTTCAAATCAAAGTTGAAGTAGTTTCCTCTGATATATAAATAGTATACAGGTCTTATCACACTATCTATCTAATGAGCTGAAGTAACAAAACGAAGGTTTAACCATTGTTATAGACCTAACTTTTTACTTTTAATCGATATGTATATATGGCGAACCTGAAGTTCTTCAAAAGCATAAGAAGAATTACAAACAATGTAGGTTTAGAGAAGGACAAACAACGGACAAATGCTATATTCAATGATGAAGTCCCGCATAAAACCATAAGGATAGGAGGCGAGGCTCTAAGGAAAGGATAACGAATAAATTTATCTAGGACAGGTAATAAACTTAGAGAAAGACCATGAAAGCGAAATAAAACGACGCATAACGATCGCTTGGAAATTGTTTGCTATTATTAGAGCAACCTTGCCAATGTGCTTAAACCGTATACAATGAATGTATGAAGTGAGTATGACTTACTGATGCAAAACATGGAATTTTACAAAAACAAGCAAAGAACCCACGAAGATGTGCACAGAGAGCCATAGAAAGAGCAACGCTAGATAAAATTCCAAGAGATAAAAAAAAAGATAAACACAGATCTTAGGTAGGGATGAAGTGTGGGATTTCATGCAAATACAATAAAAGGCAGGAAAAATTGAGGTGGACCGGCCACTTAGAGAGAAGATTTAGCAAAAAGCTAACTGATTGGTAACCATAGGAAAAGACCAGACATAAAACAGAGGGATGGGATGGAAAGATTTACCGGCAAGATATTAGAACATAGTCGATGATGATCATATATGGGTACACATTTTTACACATATATATGTATCCACACACGCACATGCATATATATATATATGTATATATATATATATATATATATATATATATATATATATATATATATATATATATATATATATGTGTGTGTATGTGTGTGCATGCAAATAGATTTAATCAAACACATACGCGCATCCACGTGTGTATGTATGTTATTCTATGGAAAACTAATATGTAATTTTGTTAACCCGGATACTGAGAATTGTTCTCAAGAAAGAGATAAAATAAATACTGAAATTTCAATAAACTTTTTTCTCCTTTTATTTATCTATTTATTTATTTTTTTTTACTAGGGAGAAAATCATTGTTCATAGTCATACAAACAGAAAGGAATATATATATATATATATATATATATATATATATATATATATATATATATATATATATATATATATATATATATATATATATATATATATATATATATATATATATATATATATATATATATATATATATATATATATATATATATATATATATATATATATATATTGAATTACATTTTCTTGAAAATGTCTTCGGAGCTTGTCCGCGAAAGAACAAGGAGAACAAGGTTCAATCGGGAGGAGAATGCGAGAGGGTAAATATCTACCCATGATCCTAGTGGTCGTGTAAATGGCTCAGAAAGATCAAATCATGTCCGTCTGATTGGCAATATGTATTGCACTTAAAAAAAATTAACGATGCAAATCAGAAACAGGAATCGAAAAATCGATAATTTAAGGTTTCCTGAGAATCAATGCTATTGGCTGACAACCCCAAAATGCTTGCTGACCTCGAAATAGCAAAAGAGTTTTAGAATCAGATAACATTTCGGCTAACAATTTTTTTTTTGTTTTGCTTCTGATATTCGTCATTGAAATGTCATTCATTTTGGACACCCTCTTTACTACATACACACGATTCAATGGGGGGGGGGAGGTCGCCTAGAGGGCCCTGTAGCTCTATCTTTGATTGTCGGCTGTCTCTGCTTCCCATTTGCTCTGGTCGATACTGCAGGAGACGTGTTTTGTTTTTTTTCATAGGAAACCCCTGTATCTCTTTCGTAATGACAATCTGTTTCGTTGGCCGGAAGCCAGCTCACCAATCAGTGGAGACTATACTCTTCCATTTTCGATACGTGTCCTGTCAGATGCAGTTTTATTTCAGTATAGCCTTAGTAGCATAAGATCACTCCGTCGCACATTAATAATAGTTCTGGGGCAATGCTGGTAGGGATGTTCGAGAAAACATGTGACACTGGTAGATAACCCAAGATTTGGCCTTTAATGGGAGTGGGCAGTGTAGCTGCCTTGCAAACCCCAACGGTAGTGTCCTTCAAAAAACTTTTTATTGCTCCAGACACGCTTGTGCTGTCTACCGAAGGCTTTGTGTACCTTAACTACACCACTGTCTACCTCTCTGTCTAACGTCACGTCTTCAGATATAACACATTCACCCAGGACAGAATCCAGCTTAGTCAAACCGATAGATACAGAAGGTGGGCAAGAATTACACTGATTTTCTCGGGACATATATATATATATATATATATATATATATATATATATAGTAAAATAATAGATTTGCTACACAGGCATGCTTATGTTTGTGCTATTCTATCTTCTTCTGGCAAATGATTTTTTTTTCTCGGATCCCTATTTTTTTTTAAAGTTTCACCATATTTGAAGCTCTATTCTATGTCGAAGTAGCCATCAGTTTACAAGAATAGATGTAATAAAAAAATGATGAGAATGTTGTAAATTCAACTTCCGTCTGGGAAAATGTACGATATATATATATATATATATATATATATATATATATATATATATATACATATATATATATCATCAGATGAAAGTGTACGATGTGAAGAAAGTGCTTGTAATAATGTGAGGGGACATCTGGAGATATAAACAGCTATATTTGTGATAATATTGATTCATTGGATTCATAAATAATATGCCAGCAAGAGTAACATGTGTTTGTGAGTGTGTGTGTGTGTGTGTTGCTAAGAGGATGGCTTTGTCTGACCAATATTGCATAGATATATTTTTGGAACCTGATCCATAAAACTACACAGATAATCTCAGAAGAACGCGTCATAAGAGAGAACTGAAATTAGAAACACATCATGGGCTTGTGTGGCAGGTTAAGGTCCATAACTCCTCATGCTTTACACTCACAACCATAGATCTCGTAGGTGGACTGTGTCCAACAACGGACTTTAACGATTGATCAAGATTTGTGTGATGATGATAAAGATAGAAAAATTGCTTGACCATGTATATATATCTGTTCATATATGAAGGTCGGACTAAATACAATGCAGTTCCTCCTTCTCAAATTCAAAACGGTCAAAACTGTGTTACCAACAGACAGCCGACAGATATGTTATTATCTCTCATCTGTCTCTCGAATAATTGCGGTTCGTGGCTATTCTATCCCGGTTGCATGATTGGGCTACAAAGGGAGATAATCTGAGCTCTATATCAGAGCCTTAAGTGGCTACTACTGAGACTTTGCCTCCAGACTCACTCGGTTTCAAAATTCAATGCTATCCCAATGCTTGTTTTGACTAAGTCTCTGGGATAAAGCTCGGATTACACCCTTTGTAGCCCAATCTGGGCCACTCTAATTCTATTTTGAACACATTGATTCATATTTGATGATAAATCGGTTCCTCGAAGTGCAAAAATATTCCGATCAGAATTGTCAAAAATCACCTTATTTCAATATTTTGCAGAGATTGTTAGTGCAATGTGATTGGCAGACATTTTGTTTTCTTTTTAAGGCATGATTGCCTCTGAATCAAAAAACGATAAATTATATTGATAACAAATTAACTAAATTCAACCTGGTACAAGGATACGATCTTTGGGTGCATTACGATGAGTGAACTCGCTACTCATAGAGTAAATGGCTAATTCCCGATATTTACTAAGCTTAGCTTGGTACGGCATAAGGTTAGGTGGGTCTAATGAAGGCTAGAATACTACGCTAATCTTCTTAATGGAATGAATCTGAATGACTTGAAAATCAGCATTCGTTATCCTGACTTTGCACTTAGGCTCGAACACCAGAGAGAACTGCGTTACCCTCTTAGTTACTAGGCAGGTTCATAGTTATTTACTGTGCGTAGCTTAGTCTAGCATCTGACCCTAGTGTTAAGGCACCTGGGGAAGATCGTACTTGCTACATTTGTAATGGTCTGCAAGACTTAAGAGAAGAATACTCAATAAAAAAAAACTGTGTAAACAGAGCAATGAAGTCAAGAGAAAATCAGTAATTCTCATTGGCTGACGTGAGTTCTCTGTCAACTGGCGTATGTACCTTCCATCTTGATTTTCTAAATGCTGATTCCGATAATGTTGAAGTCAACATATTCAATTATCCATGTTATCAGCTGATAAGATTCCTTCCAAGTAGTTCTCAACTACAAGCGATCAACGAGAGAGTGAGAGAGATACATAACTTTGTTTATTTTAATTAATTAATTGGTGATAGATTCATGAGCAGATAATACCGAGTTACTTCGAAAAATATGAAGTTGACGATTTCACACGAATTCAACTGGAGGTGAAGTCTGAATATGTCACGTGATGATGTCTTCAAGCGTTTTCATCTCAATGTTGTTTTACGATTAATCCGAATCGAAATCACTTCGGCGGTAATGGTTTGTAGAACGAATTTGAGAACTACTGCGCCACGGCAAGTTGCTTCTTTGTTAATATTTACGTAAGTCGTACTTATATATATATATATATATATATATATATATATATATATATATATATATATCTTGATGCTCTAATAACGTTGGTAAGCCAGTCAGAGGCTTCAAGGGAAAGGGCCAAAAGAGTTGGGGGGGAGAGGAAGGGGTAGTAGAACACTCTGGTCCTATGGCTTGTGCTATTTAGAGTAGTGTGCAGATTAGCTTCATCGTAAGAGGATTAACAGGGATTGCTCCGAGAAGGCTCTCTACTTGATCCCCACCTACGGCGTACTAAGTTAAGCCGACGACATATCAGAGTGTTCCCACCGTAGAACAATGGTTAATAAGTTAATTTCACTGACATAGAGAGTTCGATACTCTCTTTACTCTATTTCAGCCATGTACAAGAATTAAGCTAAGTTTAGTAAATATCGATAATGTCAGACAACTGCTGGACATCAAGACTCTCAACGTTGGTCCCCGGAGATTATATGCGTAATTGAGGCTGACAAAACGTAAGATGGCTTGACGAACTTGACAGATTCAAAAAGTTCTGGCATCGCGACGTCCGTGAGAGAGAAGTCTGTCGAATCCCGGGGAAAGTCTACGTCCAACAACGTCGTTAAAAGGCTGCTGCTGCTACTATTGATAAAGATGATGGTGATGTTATATATTTATGTGTCTTACAATGTTCGTATCTATGTTGAAGCGGTCGGCCCTATCGGTGGCAGGTTTGATTCCAGCAACAGTCCCATTTGTTTATTCTAGTTATGTTGTCTAGACCAAATGATACATTTATCGTTCAGTAATGAGGGATCATTGCAGATACAGCTTCAAAAAGATATAACGCAATTTTCTATTATATATATTCAAACATATATATATATATATATATATATATATATATATATAAATATATATATATATAAACAAAATATATACATATAGATAGATACGAACATACTAAGATACACAGATAGATAATTATATCATCAGCAGCTTCAGCATCCTATTTTTTATCTAACATCATTCGGTAAATAATAAGTAAATTCTTGGCACTCTCCAAGTTCTGTGGTCCAGTCTTTTGTGGCATTCAGTTCAATTTCAAAAAGTATTATCTCTTCTCCTCATGCAACGAAACATACCATTAGCTTCCTGTTTTCAATTTTAAACTTTAGTCAGGTCGTATTTCAATTGGATAACGAAACTAGTATAAAATCGTAATGGTCCACGTATTTGTCGCATTCATCAAATTGTGCTAGGTAAATAAGTAGAAAGTTCGTTATGGGACATGTGTTTGTTAAAATAGGAATTCTTTATATTGAGGTTTGTTATAGCAAGGGTTCATTGTATATGTACCTAAAAAAACAATACCTAAAAAGATACAAAGACACTTACGGCTAGACTATAATTGTTCAAAAATAACATTAAATCCCAAATTGATCGCTGTTCCTTATTCATGTTTTTCTCTCTCTAGAAGATTGTTAACGATTGTATTTCTTCATATTCTGTTGCAAGTGGGTCGGGAAATGGTAATTTTTGGTGGGCGTTAAGAATACAATTTTCCACGTAATCGCTCCTAAGTTTAATGGATTTAAGTTTGTGGGTTTAGTATTTTAGAAGATGTTAATATCCTACCCTTGCTACCTTAAACAGAAAGTTCACTCAGATTATAATATTTATTTGTAATTCAACAGTAAACAGATACCGAGAAAGTGATGTATTTGTATCTTTTGAGGTACGCAGAAAACTTGTATTTAGCTGAATATAACTTCCAATATCCTGTACTAAATGACATTTTTTTTTGGGGGGGGGGGGGTTAACATATTTTGTAGGACTATCTATTTAGTTCAAATTTAGGGTTCTAGGAGTAATAATTTTGTAATTTAAGGATGAAAATATCTGTGTTTTTGAGTAAGGTATTGAAAGAATAGAAAAAGTAATAGTCAAGGTTTTTATGCGTAGGACCAGTGGCGTTCCTGTGATTCCTTTTCTTATAACATTTAAACCACCGTAGGAAGAAATTTTACAAGGTAGTAGCTTACAAAAAAATTTCCCCTCAAATTTTGTGTATTTTTGGAAGTACGTAAAGGGAACGTTCTGGATGGGCGTTTGGCACCCTAAAATACCGTCCTGGGAAATACCAACCACAGGAACGCCACTGTTCCTACGCATCAGACTTCGGAATTCCATTGCAAATCTAGCAGAGCATTTTGTCGGCGAGAAGAAAAAAGAGTAGATCATGTGGATTTGAATGTCCATGTGGTGAATTTTCCCACAGACTCTGAAAGATTTGCTGACCGCAGAAGATAAACATAGGAACAATTTTTGTCCTGAGATAATTTTCCAAGACTGCTCCAACTTCTGAAGAATTTGATCCGCTCTGATTGACAAGCTCACTGGCATCTACATCTAAATACAGTTCAGAAACGACAGCCATTATTTGGTGTATTCGACTATATATGACTATCGATGGTCGTCTTTATATCTAGAAGACATAAGGAGACTAACCAAGACAGACACTGTATTGATGACAATATTGTTCACTTGGACCCTTGTTAAACTGTTTTCTTCGTACCATCAACCACTGAAAAATAAGTATTTAAAAGACTTTATAGAAGCATGTAGCTGTTTAAAACGTGCCATATCCTCATGTGCTTGTTGGGAAAATGAGGTTGCTTGTTGTTCCTTTTGCAAGTGAAAAAAAGGATCGTATACAAGTTGCAAAAATCCTCTTTGATGTAATCTTGACATTTTCAACACTATTTGTAATGTATCCATTTTTATAATTCTACTTAATTCACAATGAAAGACCAAGAAATCTTTTTGCTATTATTACAATTAAAAAAGATTGTGAATGAAAAAAATATATAAATAATTATCATAGCATTTGTATTAAGATTTTGATCCTTACCGTATTTCAAGATGTGCTTTTTAAAAAAGTGTTGTCCCGGTACTGCACTATCCAAATAATGTACACAGTCAATGTCGGTTTAATGTAGATTTGAATAGATGAGTATAAAAATAACCGGATAGTGTGATGGGCTATGAAGATCAGGGAAATTAGAGAAGTTTTTTTTTCTTTTGAGACTATGCATGCAAAAATTGAGTGTCACCTTATATGATTATGCGTCTTAGATACCAAAAAATACACAAACGACAACATATTGACCCGGTTTCGATGCAAAATGGTCATTGATAACAGATATATGACAAGTTTCGTTAGCGGTCATCATATAAGCACTGATTAAAAATACCCGAAATTTAGTGATTTCAAGTGTTTCCGAACCAAATCTTTTCCTTTTTACCTCAAAAGTCGAATTAGTTTCATGCAAATCAGGCCAGTATTGATAAATATGATAATTTAGCAAACGAACAAGCGCCATGTTTGATGACGTCATAGCTGGTAAATGAATCGAATGGTAGATGTCTATCCAAGTTAAAAATACTTACTACAACACCAACTACGCATTTCTGAAAGGATTTCTCCATCCTCACACTTGACTACAGAATCCCTGCTAGATTCAGGACTATAAAACGTCTACACAACTGAATCTGCCTTCTCAGTATTACTTCTGTATTCTGATTAATGAAATTTGCTGTTTCTTTAAATAGAACAAATGCTTAAAATGTAAAAGGGTAAAACGTACGAGAGATTCAATGGATATTTCAATTAATTTCACTGGAAAACCAAGGTCAAAATTTTCGAAAAATTCAGATGCATTTTACGATTAACTACAGATCCGATTCGATTCATACCAATCTGCAGGACTGCGGAATGTAGTAGTAATCTTGATAAGACTGTTTTCGAATTCGGTAGTCAAACACAAGAGCCATCTCGTTTCAAAGAAAGTCATAAAACCAAATTTACCTATTATTTCAAAATTATTTGCTTCCCAAATGGAAATGATATGACATAAAAAAAAAGATCGGGCTTAACATGATAAATGCCCTGGGAAAAGAAGCATCATAGTAGTTTATTCAGTGTCAATGATAACAGAAAAAGATACTCCCTGGGTCTCTTCTTTCAAGGCAGATAATGAATATAGCAGCCACTACCTGGGAAAGTAAAGTAATTATACGGGATGGATTGACCAATTATACACTCAACCACCTTATTTGGTAAAAAGGCGTAGTTAAGAAAAAGACACGTGATCAAGTAAGTACATGTTGCGAATCACGTAAACAACTAAGTATATGTCATGTGCTGATGTAGATTTGACGAGTGGACGCATATTGTAACATACACCTTAAAATTCATGGTATACAAAAAAGAAGACAGGATATAGATTTATAAAAATATGGGCATATATTTTTATTTAGTATAGTTCCAAGTGGCATCTGGAGAACGGATAGAAAGAGTAGTGCCCAGGACGACGGATGGCACACAGGAGCCGACTTGGTGTCTCGTGGTCTGCGATCACCGGGAATCTGGTCTGCCAAAGACGGCAATTATCACCTTATAGGGGATCTACGCCCTCATATTTAGCAGATCAACCCACGCTTTTCGGTGTCTCCACCCACATCCACCTACGCCTTTTGATGTATCCACCCACTCAGATATGGCTTCTTCCAGTGAAAACACCTGTTGTTTTCCAGCTTTCCATTCAGGGAAGCAGAAGTAGCATGTCCTTTTGTCAACGCACTCGTCAGGATGTTCTTCGTCAACACTTGCCATCGAGATGTCCCAAAGATGCTCCTCTACAATTGCACATCCTATTTATCGCTATCGGTGGGCACCGGATACGAGATCAATCCCTTGACCTTTGCTTCCGGTATTCAACAATATATAAAGTGACCAGCAAGTATTCAACGCGACCACCATGTTCGGGTCTTTCTTCCTAGACTTTTCGTATGATTGGCATTGGTCAGACGATATCAAAGGAAAAAACTTTGTTCTTTGTTTAACCCAGACGATTTAGAGTAAGGAGGCTTTGTCTCTTGCTCGACCTAGACAATGAGGAAACTTTGTCCACTTGTAGACCATTATTAATCTCTACCTACTGCATTCGAATAAAGCGTGGTCTCTCAACAACAGAACAACCATATGCATTATATTTTTCTTTTCTTAACTACTATAAGATCAAAGGCCAACCTGTTGAAAAGGATATAACATTTCAAACGAAAGGAACTTCCGTTTAATAGGAATATGCGTCAGCGATTATCGCAAATGATGTCGTGTTTAAAAATATAACATTGTTATTGCAAGTAAGCAGTGACGGAAACATCTCAAAACGACGCAGTTTCTCATTTTCTGTTAATCAATGTTGACTTCATTTGTCCGTCCTTTCCCATCACAATAGAAATGCTAAAGTTACCAAGATTCATAAGACCAAATGATGCAATATATTACAAACTGACTTGAATTCATCTCCGATCGTTGTAGTACAACAATATTTGAACGAGATACGGGCAAGACAATATGGCAACGAAGTTTAATTGTTCCCCGAATAAACAGATCAATTCTTAACAGAGTTCCTGTACCCTTAAAATAGAAATGTATTTATTTAGTTGCTTTATTATTATTATTATTATTATTATTATTATTATTATTATTATTATTATTATTATTATTATTATTATTATTATTATTATTAACAACCATACTAGCGTCTGTCTGTTTTGTGAGACAGCATTCTGGGAGAGAGAGAGTGATTTCCACCCAAGCAGACACGTGCGGAGGAACTGTTTTATAAAGAATTCTATAAACGTAACAGAAATTTTCCGAGGAGTCTCAGAACAATGCTATTGCAGGAACTACCATTCTCTCTTGACTGAGCTGAATAAAGTCTGGGTAATTATCTCGTACATTCTAAATGTAGCGGCATTTTCGGTCTGAATTGTTAGACATTACAACTGATATTGACAACTTGTTTGATTGTGCACCCTATAAATGGCTTTTTTTGCTTTCTATTTTTTTTCTTTTTAAATTTTTATTCGTGGGTTAAATCGAGTAACAATCTTCGCAGAGTAAAGTTTCGTGCGTGTGATTGTGTACTTCTGCTAGTGTGCGATTTTCTCCAAACATAAATGCAAAACACGTGCATACACACACTAAATACATGCAGACACAAATACGCATAAAAACGTATATATATATATATATATATATATATATATATATATATATATATATATATATATATAATCACGAACACAAAAACAGATGCACACAATCACATAAACTGACAAACATACACAAGCGCAAACTACATAAAAGCGCAGATCCAAACGTGCGTATGTACGTGCAGGTAGATCATCATCATTAGTCTTTCAACGTCTGTCGTTGGACATAGACCTTTCCCAGGATTCTCCAAACTTCTCTATCATGGGCGTTGTGGAGCCAGTACTTTCTGAATTTGTCTAGCTCGTCTCTCCATCTAATATTCCTCCAGCCTCGATTGCGCATGTGATCTCGGGGGATCCATGTCGTGAGTCGCAGTGTCCATCGGTTGTCTGCCGTTCTTGGAACATGGCTAGCCCACTGCCATTTGAGATTTGTAATGGATTCTATGATGTCCCTGTCTCTTGTCTTTTCCTAGATGTACCGTGCATACGTTGCTTGGTTCTCAATTTGCAGATCTGTCTCTTGGTTAGATTCCATGTTTCAGCTCCATTGGTGACTATTGGGAGGATGCATTGGTTATATATCCTTCTTTTTAGGATTAATGGAATTTCTTATTTTGAAGGTTGAACTTGCTCTGCCAAAGGCTTGCCATCCTAGTGTGAGTCTTCGCTTGATTTCCTCTTTTTTTGAAGGTCTCATGGAGATAGATGGATGGAAATTATAAGATGAGTCATAATCATCAGTCTACGTCTCTCTTGAATTGAATTCTCGCCCTTTTTTATTTTCGTTCCTAACGATGCATTCTTATTTAGCGTTCCTTTAGCGTATCATTTATCTTGTAAATCATCATTATCAGTCTTTTGACGACTGTTGTTGGGCATAGACCTTCCGTGGGATCTGCTATACCTCTCTGTCATGGGTGTAGCGGAGTTGTTAGTTGTGATGTCCAGCAGTTGTCTGCTATTCTTTCTTCATGACCAGCCTATTGCCACTTAAGTTTTCTTATGGTCTCTGTGAAGTCTCTAACTAGTGATACACTAAGCTGGATTATACTGTCTCTTTTAGTTGGTCTACTGAACGGAAATAGTCGATGGTAGAGTGGCTTCTTCTGAAGACAGCTCGCTCTCGTGGTTTTCACGTTTTGGTAATTTGGTTGGTGATCACTTTGGTGAGGAGTTTGTAGATACAGTTTAGTAGGCTTATTGGCCTGTATTTGTAGACGTCCTTCAGATTTCCTCTTTTATACAAGAGTATTATAGTGGCAACACTTTTTTTGGACTTTGTTTGAGGCATACGTTGAACAGAATGGTTAGTTTCCTAGTGGTGACTTTTCCAGCTTTCTTTGAATAGGTTGATAGTGTTTTTATCGGTTCCCAGGGCTTTTCCATTTTTGTTTGTTCATTCAGTGGCTTGTTGCACTTCCTGCAGGGGTAACTTCTAGGAAATCCTCGAACTGATTACTACCGACTTATGTGTCCTCTTCATTCTTCTGTGTCCTTTGTTTTGTGGAAAAGATTTTATTGTAGAGCTCATAGATTTATTAAACTATTCAGTCCCTATTCGTTGTTAGGTCTCCGTTTAATTCTCCCTGCACTGAGATATTTTTTCAATATTTTGACACTCCTATTTTTTCAAGTTCAGTTGCTTCGATTTTTCTCTCTTCTTGTTGTTGACTGCTTGCAGTTTTTGCGTTTTCTCTTAAAATTCTTGGTTTTCTTCTGAGAGATTACTTATGGAGATGGTCGATGGCCAAGTAGCTTCATCTGAAGCCGGCCTGGGTTGGTTTTCATCTTGCGTCTTGGTGATTCGTTTGAGGATCACTTTAGTAAAAGATTTATAGATGTAGCTTATTAGAGCAATTGGCAAGTTGTTAAGACCTTTTGGATCCCCCTTTTTTTATATGCAAGCGTTATGATTGCAGGGTCCAATTCTTCTGGGGCTTCACTGAACGTCAGAGATTCTTGTAGGCAGCGATAATCTACGATATCAATTTTTCATGCTCACAGACTCAAGATCTTTTCCCATGCGGATAAGTTCCAAAATTAAGGAGATTAAACTGAGATTAGTCCGACGGGCCTAAATGGGAGAGGGGGTGGGTGTGTTACTCCAATCTTTTTTTTGGAAATCAGAATTTGATATCCTGACTTTTACCTGAACTCGAACACCGACTTATGATACCAATGAGAGATACATAAGGGTTCCACTGGCCAATAGAGCGTGTGTTGGGGGAGTGTATTATTTCAAACTTTATAAACTAGTGAATGATTATGATGATTATTATGTCTTATAACTGTTTTGAGTCATTCCATATCAAATCACCCGAATGTTCCGCTAAAAGCAATCACACATCTATGGAGAAATCCAAAATATTAGGTTTGAATTTCTAATAGTTTTGAAAATAAAACTATCTTACTTTAAGGAATTCCTCTATGAATTTCACTCAATTCTATGTATTCTGCTGTGGGGGGCTCTCCGTTCGAACTCCCACATTCAGACCTTCTTTGATATGGCATGTGCAGTTTCGAAACTGTGCAACTGGGGCTAACTCTTTCTGCTGAATTCAAAATCGTAATCAGATCAGGCATGTACTTCAATGGTAATTAGATACACTAGATAATATTTTTTGAATTCTTTTAACTTAACTACTTTGTGTAACTGAATAATATTTAGAGCTAACTGACATGTTATTCCTCCCTTCGTTATACCCGACGTTGGCTAATGTGTGAAGAGACGGACTTTGCACTCTGTTCTGAAAAGTGGAAAGCATGCTGGGATATGTGTGAGGTCCCGAAGGAAATACTTTGAAGAGGACCAAGGTAACGTTGCAACAGATAGGTACACATTGAAATTCAAAATGAACGACTCTTAATGTATATTTCTTCCAATTAGGACTACCAAGTCATTGTATATGGATTCCCCCTAAAACTAAACCGCTCCCTCCGTAATTTATTGCACACCCTCCTAAAATATATTATTGAAATTCGTTGAGAACTTTTCGATATATATCCCGTGGACTGACAGGAGAAAATACAGAAATGTGCAAAAGAAAATACGAGATCTCTCAATAAAAAACTAATCCCTGAGTCCACACCGAAATTTGATCGATTCTCTCTTATGATTTGGCCCACTCTTCTACAATTCATTGAAAAGGATGACGCGTGAACTGCCAGGAGCGAATGCAGAAGTCTATGAACAAGAACCAAAAGTTCAATGAGTTAAAGGCTATTCTTGCCCAAACACGTTGTCCTGAGAAAAAGATAATTTCAGATAAGAGCCATCTTATCAGGAAACACCTTTCTATTAAGTTCCAAGTAAATCTAACTCAAAACAGCAAAGGAAAAACACAAAGTTTCAACTCTAGATCACGTGACACTGAAGAAAAGATTTTTCTGGGTAAGAAGCATCTCATCAAGGGACGCAACTCTACAAAGTTTGGAGTAAATCTGACCAAAACAACCGAGGAATAATATGGGGACAGACCGACCGACTGATGGACAAAGTCTCTTATAGAGTTCTCAATGAATTTCAATTAAATTTTGTGGAAAGGTAAGGAAGAAGTTATTGGATTTGTGAACGGATCCAGGATTTCGCTTTTGAGATATTTTTCTGTTTTGATATCTTATACATTTCTGTACACACGGTATCTTCAGCAGTTCTTTACGAATTCCAATTCCAATGGAATTTTGTGGGAGATTGAACCACATGAGACTGAAGAATTGATTAAATTTTTAGACAGATCTAGGAATTTATTTTTGATTGAGAGTGACGGAAAAGAAACTGGAGTATGGATTGTATCCAAGAATTTTAACGAGGGATATTTTTCTGTTTTGATATTTAATACATTTCTATATTCACTCCTGTTTGTCTACATGATATCCCCAAATGTTGTCAATAAACTTCAATGAAATTTTGTCAAACGGAAGGGCTCATATTACGTAAGAGGTGATTAAATTTTTGGTGGATCCAGAAGTCTGCTTCTGATTAAGAGATATTTTACTGTTTTTCCCATAAATTTCGCTCTTGTTTCCCCCCAAAATATCTCAAAATGTTTCAGTAAATTTCAATGGAATTTCGTGGAAAAGAAGGGCACCTAAGATGTAGAATTCGTTTCTAATTCAGATGTATTTTCCATTTTTTCCCCATTTCATACATTCCCGTATTCGCTCCTGTCTGTCTAAAAGATAACTCCGAGTGTTCTGGATCAATATCAATGGAATTCTACAGGGTGCGGAAGAAGAAATCGAAATTGGACAGGATCCAGGAATCTGCTTTTTGATTGAGAGAGATTTTTGCCTTTGTTTTTTCATGAATTTCTGTATTTGTTCCTGTCTGCCCTGCGATGTCTCCAAAAGTTCTCAATGAATTCCAATGATGTTCGGTGGAATGGTAAGGTATATTTTTGAAAGAAGTGATGGAATTTTGGGGGGAGACCTGAAATCTGTGTCTGATTGAGAGAGAACTTTTTCTTCTCATACAATTCTGAATCCTCTTCTGTCTGTACCAACAATATCTCTAAAAATTAACAATCAATTTCAATGAAATTTTGTTGGGCAGTGAGGCGTATTGTAAGGAAGTAATTAATTTCACTGTAGGTCCAAGAATTTGCTTTGGATTGCCCAATCACACAGTCATAATGGGAAGAAACATATATCCAAAGCTGTCCGTCTTGAATTCCAAAATGGCCATTAAACATCATACAAATACTGACAAAGATATTTTTCTCAATTTAGATGCTTATAAGATATGATTTAATCTTGTTGTCGAGATTCTACACCCACCCCATGATAACTTCCACTTTCTGATAGACTAATAGAAGCAGGCTTAATAAAATAGTATCTAGATAATAATTTAGATAAATGTCATGAAAATCTAGATAATTCGAGAAATGATTTGAGGCAATTTAGATATTAACTGGAAACTGGCATCCTTAACTTTCAATTTTCTCTTTATTCCTCCTCTCTTTCTTTCTTTCTTTCTTCCTCTCTCTCTCTCTCTATCTCTCTCTTTCTTTCTTTCTAGCGTTCTACCTTCTCCTTCTTCTTTCTCACTTTCTTTTTTCATCTTTCTTGCTTTCTTTTTTTCTTTCTTTCTTCCTTTTGTTGATCGATGACGTAGGAATAGAATTTGCCTCTCTCTTTTCCTTTCTTCCACTTTTTAGTTTCAACCGGAAGTCTTGAATTGTCATTGTTGTGAGCCGATGAAAATGAAGCGAAAACTCTGTAGGAGTCTAACAATAACTAGAAAAATTAGATTCTTTATTTTCTACAGAAGGATTTCGCAAGTAGTATGAAATGTCCGGCGAGTTACGGGAAACATATAATTGAGAAAACATCGGAATAAAAATTCTGTTTTATTTCTACCTTCAGCTTTGATGTGAAAGTGTGAAATAAACTCGTGAATTACTTTGTTGTCCTCCGGTTTAATTTCTAAAAAGTTATTAAAATATCTAATATCTAATACATTGTGGTCAGCCTGCTGTTTTCAATAAAGGTTAATATTGGTATATCTTTCAAAAATCAAGTAAATCATATATCTACAAAACCAATAACGTATTTGAGCTTGTGTGTGTGATCATTTACGAATCTTAGCTTAGTCTGGTACAAAGTGTTTGTGTTTATTCGAAGTTTATACTAGCATATACCCGTAAAATGATGGTGTTATCTATGTCTAGATCGGCATTAAGGAGCCTAAAGCTATTTCATTGAGTAATTCATTTTCAATAACTCAAGTATTTTAATTTAACAATATGTATTTCTTTCAGTCACTTACACACTCTTTTTATTATTGCATCAGTCAGATGTTGAATTTAAATTGTGTGAATGTCAGAATGAATAACATAGAGAATTGGTAACATTGAATTTCTACAATGAAATTTATTGTTTTTGTAGGATAAAAAGTATATATATATATATATATATATATATATATATATATATATATATATATATATATATATATATATATATATATATATATATTTATATATATATCTATATATATATATATTTATATATATATTTATATATATTTATATATATATTACCAATTTTTTTCATTCTGACATCCACACACCTTAAATTCCACACACACACACACATACACACACACACACACACACACACACACACATATATATATATATATATATATATATATATATATATATATATATATATATACACTTTTTTTCCTTTTCAGTGAAGATTACCTTACTTCTAAGAGTTATTACTAACACTTGATGTAATATAAGAACCATTGAACGAATATAACAACATCAGAATTTTAAGAGGGTTCTAGATATTTGCCTTGATTTTGAGGTAGTCATCCCACCTGATTATTTATAATTCCAAATAAATAGCCATTTTCTATAATGTATCTCTAGTGCAGTGGTCTACGATCTTCTGTTCGGCATCAGTAGATTTTGGGATCGAACCCAACAAGGAGCAAAACATTTTTCCTTGTTTCGAGATCACTGGTGGATTAACCATTAGACTTAGTAAGCCGTTCCTTCCTTTTTCGCTTTCAACGCTAGTGGCGTATTGACCGTTTTTTTCTTTAGTTTTTTTCTTTCTTTCTTGTTTCAATCACATGCTATTGAGTCTTCATTTTATTTTCGTATGTAACAATGACGAAGGCCAATGACAAGAAAAAAACAAATGACGTCATGCACAAATAACAGTGACACAGTGACATACGCATGAACTGATGACGAATTAACTTCCGTTTCTAAAGCCCAACTCCGATCGACTTGTTCTGTTAAAGTTAGCAAACCTCTTTACGAGAACTATTAATGAAGGAGTTGAAATGAGACATGTAGTTTTGGAATAATATTGTATAAAGAAATGAATTCTGTTTTATTTACTTTTTAGATTTTAATGGAGCAAAGGGAGTTTTACCCTAGTACGACCAAGCTTGTTCTTTCATTCTAGTTCAAAACGTCTAGCGATCCTGTGACGTATTACTAATTCTTTTGCCATAAGAGTAAATCTCATTTTCTTACAACCCTTTAATTGTTTTTTTAGCTATGTTAATCTATTCCACACGAACCAATCCATTATAACTTTTAGGGTATAACGGAAATCGGATAAAATAGAAATACATTCAACCATACAACTATACAGTTAAACATTCTAATTTGAATATATTGTTTATATATATATATATATATATATATATATATATATATATATATATATATATATATATATGTGTGTGTGTGTGTGTGTGTGTGTGTGTATGTGTCTGTGTGTGTCTGACGGTCTGTCTGTCTCTGTTGTGTGTGAGAAGGAAAGAAATTCTAAAGTCACAAGAACACTTGACACTCAAATGAGAGAGATAGAGTGTGTGTATGTATGTGCGTGTATGTGTGCTTGTGTGAGTGTGTCTGGGTGTCTGTACGTACGTGTGGACATGATATCGATGATAGTTTCATACGCTTAAAATACTTTCCCCCGCCAAGTACTTATATAAATGTCAAATAAATGAGTCAATGATGAAAATCGAACGTTGGTATCGAACTCAAGTCGATGAACAGAGGGTCAAATCAACATCTTAACCTTTATAGTCCGATTAAAAATAGAATAAAAACACAACGATCCTTGACATTTACTTACCTACGCTTTTTATATTTTCCTCACTACTTATAAGAGAATAAATATCAGTCCAAGTTTTTTTTTTGCGATAGAATTTCTGTTAAAAGTCGAGCAGGCTTGGATTTTCCGAAGTTATTTGGATTCAAGTTTTTAAAACCTGACTATTGGACAAAAGAACTGGGAGTCGACTCAACATAGATAATAATTTCATTAGGTTGGAATCCGTGCAAGATGAGAAAAAATTCACTAGTTTCTACTAATAAACACTAGAAAAATATACAAATTAGTCATGAAAAGCTGCGTCGTGCATTCGCCAGCTCATCAACTAACTTATCGCATGCACGACGATTCAATCCGTAATATTTGTGGAGGCTAGATCATCGTATGATATCAGAATACACATAGACTTGAAACTCTTCACCTTTCTCATACCTAATATTTTAATCGACATCAACTTCGTATTATTCTTTCCAAGGAAATATGCATTGATATTAATACACATACATTTTTTACAGGATATTTTTTCCTTCATTCGCTGTTCAGCCAGATAATACGTCAGAGATGACTGACATTTTAGGTAGAGTATTACTTTGTTTTGATATTGATAGCTTGCAAGCAATCAGCGGGGCGTCCCTGAAATTGCAGAGCCAGGAGCATATGCTACTTTTGCTACATAGAAAATCCGGAACTGATCATACCAAGTCTATTGTAGTCAAAAGTATGTCAATTTATAGTATGATAGCATAGGACGATGTATAACATTGGGTTTAGTTTCTTAAAATTTATTTAAGATTGCATAAAATATAGTGATTAGTTTGTTATCACCAAAAGACTGTTTGACCTATACACGAGTTTTATCGTGATTAATGACGTCTTACGTGGATCCCCAGTCGATCATATGCGAAACTATGGCCGATAAAATATAAGGTGGCATGAGAGAGTGGAGAAGGTCTGTCCAACGACGGGTGCTAAAAGACTGATGTTGATGATGATGATGATATGCCATGATTCACTTTGTAATTGAGTAAAAACCAGCTTTTTAATATTGGGGAAAAAATCTCAACATAGTTTTGATATTTACCATATCTTTTCCCTCTAACTCCATCGTTCGCTGTGAAGAATAAAGGGAGATAATTCAAAATGGTGCACTAAGCTCCGCTCATGTCCATTCAAAACGCAGCTGTAATCGACGTTATTACCGACATAAAAATACTCCACTTTCATCCATTTTATTCTTTTGTGCGTTGTACACCCTAGAAAGAATGGGAAGATGGAAAGAGGAAAACCTATGCTTTTGAGGATGTCTTGACACGGCATATCACTCAGGTGTATAGAATCATGGGGTCACGTTCGGAAAGAATCAGTCGTAACATAATAAAATAATAAAACACCGTATATGATTTGCACCCCATATTTTGTCAAAAAATCGATACGAAATCCTTCTTCAAGCTAGATATATAAAACGCCACTTCCTACGATGATTCTCCATAAAAAATATTGCATACACGTGGTCAATCACTTTTATTGTCCCAGATTTCTAGCTGGTTACCTTCTTTTCCTTCTCACGAAACTCACGGTCGGCAGAGTTTCTATTCTTTAACCGTGAATATATATATATATATATATATATATATATATATATATATATATATATATATATATACACTGCACTTACTATTTCGCCCCTTTCAGCTCCTTCCTGCACCTAACCTGAACTGACCACCTTTTTATAATTTAGCTTGATCAACTACATTACTCATTATAACAGGCACGACTCATCAGGCTCCATTCGATAGAAAATCCAAACGACATTAGACTCGCGATGCCACGTGTCCCCTATATACTTATTATTTCCTATAAATCATTATACGTATAAGAATAACACTCTAAATCAAACAGGCCTTTTCTCTTCTCTTCTTCACACAATCGATCGTATTATTGTTTCCATTGCATGTATTTCATTTTCACCCTTTATTTGTCATAAATGTTATGAACTAAATGCACCTTTCATTTGCTCCTCTAAATACTTGTGCGCGTCTTATTTACTCAACCCACTATCTGCATAAACATTTGCACTTGGCGCGCATGTTCTCTATTCATCTCCGTCCCTCCCTTCTTCAACTTTTCCATTGACGTCCGCATGGGCCCGCAAACACAGCGACTGTCCATTCTTTAACGAGAACTATACAGAACCTAGTGATTCTACACATTATCATGTGATATTCATAGCATATATTTACATTCAAAATCAAAATGAGCCGTCATCTGAGGATTATTTGGACGACAAATTGATAGCATCGTACTTTGGTAAAATAATGATGTATTTTTGCTTATTTCTGATATAAAAGATAATCAGCAGTTTGCGTTCACAGGTCCTCCATCGTCCATTCTCTTCGGAACAAATTCATTTTCAAACTGATTCATTTGAACATCTTCGCTCTCATTGTATCACGTGTCAGTACACTCCTCACCATAGGAATATACAGGGTTTGGAGATGTCTTGCCGTGGAAGTAAAATTTAGCATGATAGCTTAGCAGAGCACAACTATTATAATGACCTCGAACCTCATTAGATACCTCCTACTTATCACCTTGGGTCAGACTTGGTTAATTCTTAAATGCCTGGTTTAACGATCAAAATGAATAAACCCAATTTAGAGGGCATGTTGAATCTAAATTTGAAAATGCTTGACCAAGCAGATGAGAAATACGGGGAAGTATTACAAATTCTATGCTTAGTGCAGTAGAACTTTGATACATTATATTTCCGTGGCATAATCATGACATTATATATATTCAAAGACATCTGAAGAAACGGAAGTCCCATGAAGCAAGCTGTCAAAGATCTGTTTTGCTCAGTCATCCTTCTAGATGTATTAGCTCCGTTATAACATGACGGGGATGTCGTTTTACAGTCAGACATTGATAGAGCAAGTGAATGACACTAGTAAAGAGAGGGAGGGTATCAATCTATGGTTGATGTAGCACAGATTTATTCCAAGGGTATAACAGGATTGATAGATATAAAATGTGATTTGAAAAAAGGTATATTCCTTGCTTCGGGTCTGTACGTCTTTACAAGCTGAACAAACTCAACGTTGTCAGAGACCCTTAAATCACATATTTCAATCCTTTGACAAATAGCTGAGCAGATGCTCAAAAAGCAGTTGTAGTCGTAGTAAGGATGTTTATTCGTCTTCTCTGTTGTTGAGTGCATTCCTATAGCCTGCTCAGTCACAACACGTTGGAAAGAGCGGTGCAAAATTAGCCAAGTTCTGACGGCAAAGCTTTCACAATACTTGTCAAGAATTTAAAGCGGACATGTCATTTTTTTTTATTCATTTTTTTTTCTTCTTTAAGTCCTTTAGTCTACTTGCTTTTCTTGTGTTCTGAAATCGTACAATTTATGCGGCGTTGCGATCAAGAAATATCTTTCTTTATCGATCAAAAATGACTGGTGTCTACGCTAGTGTCTGCAATTAGTCGCTGGCGTCTTACTAAATCGAACAGAAGAAGAAGAAGAAGAAGAAGAAGAAGAAGAAGAAGAAGAAGAAGAAGAAGAAGAAGAAGAAGAAGAAGAAGAAGAAGAAGAAGAAAGGCAACAATAGTAAGAAGAAGAAAAAGAAGAAGAAGAAGAAGAAGAAGAAGAAGAAGAAGAAGAAAAAGAAGAAGAAGAAGAAGAAGAAGAAGAAGAAGGGCAACAATAGCGAGAAGGGGAATGAGGAAGGAGAAAAGTGGAAATAAGATAGAGAAGAGGAAAAGGACTGGGAGATTTAACATCACCATTATATCCACTAACCTTTCCTTGAAGAAGAAAAAGAAGAAGAAGAAGAAGAAGAAGAAGAAGAAGAAGAAGAAGAAGAAGAAGAAGAAGAAGAAGAAGAAGAAGAAGAAGAAGAAGAAGAAGGAGGAGGAGGAGGAGGAGAAGAAGAAGAAGAAGGAGAACAAGAAGAGGAAAATATTCCATTAGAATGGAAGGCCGAAGAGAGAAGGAAAACAAAGATATAAGATAAGTGAGAGTGTCGAAGTGAAAAAAGAGGAAAGACACAGAAAAAGTGATTTGGTGGGAAGAGAAAGAGAGAAAGATGTTTTCTGCTAAAGTAGCATTGGCGAAAACATCAAAAGACTTAACTACATTAGCGAAGAACTGATGGTAGGCCGTCAACAGATATCAGAGCAATAAATTTGTGATGTGATATCATTCCTCCCCCTCTCTCTCTCCCTTTTTCTCTCTCTTTCTCTCTCTCTCAGTCTCTGTCTTGACTCTCTCCTCTCTTTCTCCCGCTCACTCACACACTCTTCGTGTGTAAATTTGATTTTGTGTACGTGTATATATGTACGTGTATATTGACCATAAATCGTCGGATGATTTATTACTACTATCCATTTTACAATCTACACACGCACACACCTATATATATATATATATATATATATATATATATATATATATATATATATATATATATATATATATATATATATATATGTTTGTATGTGTGTGTGTAAGTGTATATGTGTATTTGTGTGTGTGTGTGTGTGTATTACTACTCTTAGCTTACATTGGTAGCAGGGCATCTGGTGAGAATCAAATTATGAATTAACTTTCTAGCAATTAGCCTACGACAAGCTCCCCTATCCCCTCGTACACATGCATATATAGCGTATTCCTGGGCATATTATACATCTCGCACACGCATACATGATGTGGTTATACCAGGTATTATGTAAATATACATATATATATATATATATATATATATATATATATATATTATATGGTGATTTTTTTAGGCAATGAGGAAAACACAGATGGGGTGAATCGGCGATCAGTGTTCTCATCCTCCTTAAAAACATGGTGCTTATATTTCCCACTGGATCTAGTTGTTGGTGTTCAAGCTCCACCAAAAGCCAGGACTTGATAACCAACTTTCGATACAGGCAAAACCTACCCACTTGAAACAGTGGTGCAACCCCCAATGCCACCCGTCTCGACTAATTCCGTTTTAAATTTTTATATGATTCAAGTATTTGTTACTTCTGTGATAATTTGCAAACATTTAGAATCATGTACAATTATTCTTTCGTTTCTACGAGTGGAAAAGCCAGCTTGTACCGAAATAAGTGCAAATTAGTGCATTAGCACCATAAATCGAAATTATGTAAACAAGTGTGGCGCGGCTCATTGGGTAAGAATTATGGTTTACGGTAGAGTTTATTTAACGAATCCACGAATAGATTGATTACGAGGACTAAGAGGCCTAAAAAACTTGCTTATGTATGTTCATATATATATATATATATATATATATATATATATATATATATATATGCTCCATAGTGACTGCAAGTTTCACGCTGCTGCGATCTTCAGACCATGAAGCACTGATTACTTGGTGTATATCTATTTACGTATGCTTTATATCTGATACCGACCACTCTGCTATCATAGATAATTCAATCCTCAAAAATGATAACTATGTAAATGTCATAGATTAATGGAATCTTCTTATTTCTGAAGGTTGAGCTTGCCCAGCCGAAGGCTTGCCATCCTGGAGTGATTCTTCTCTTGATTTTTCCTTCTTTTGAGGATTCCATGGAGATTCGTTGTCCCAGTTAGATGTAGTGATCCACTCTCTCCAGTTCTCTGTACTCGATTTTCATCTCTGTGCTTTTATCTCCGATGTGGTTGTTGGCAGAGCAAGCTCAACCTTCAAAAATAAGAAGATCCTTTTAATCCTAAAAAGAAGGGTGTATAATCAATACATCCTCCGAATAGTCACTTATGGAGCTGAAACATAAAACCTTACCAAGAGACAGATCCGCAAATTGAGAACTCTGCAACGTGCACATGAAAGAATTATGCATATAGAGACCACAAGACAAAACAGTGCACTCGGGAAAAGACGGGGGTAAGGGAAATCATCGAATCCATTTAAAATCTCAAATGGCAGTGGGTTGGCCATGTTGCGAGAATGGTGGACAACCAGTGGACATTGTAACTCAAGACATGGATCCCCGAGATCACATGTGCATCCAAGTCCGGCAGAATATTAGATGGAGAGACGAGGTAGACAAATTCAGAAAGTACTAGCTCCGCGACGCCCATGATAGTGAAGTATGGCGAATCCTGGGGAAGGTCTATGTCCAATGACGGATGTTGAAAAGCTGATGATGATGACGATGATGATGATTATGCATCGTGGAAAAGTTCGATCAATATCCTTTCTCCTCTCTCAAACACACACACACGCACACACATATATATAAGCTTATGCAATACTCTTCCAACTCAACAATAGAGCACTCTGGTGGATGGGAAATTAATGCATGAGTGAATATATCAACCTTACTGACCGTCCAGTTCTGCGTAGGGCAGAGGTAAGATGCCAATCTCTGGGTCTTAAGCAAAGGTTTCGATCTTACCCATATTGGATGGGATAATGGATAATCTATAGCCACACTGAAGAGTTGTTATACAACGAAACAACTGTCTGTAGATGACACATTTATTCAATTATTATATATATATATACATATATATATATATATATATTCACGCCCACTTAGTGGTTGAGATAATTATTAATTTTCAACCAGCTCCAGTCACAGATCGTGTTTTAGTAAATTTTGATAGCTAATTTTAAAGGTAGAAGATTTGCGTAACACAGTTTTCCCAAGCTCGTTTGAGTCTGTGCCATTTGAGTTAATACTGTTTGAGTCTGGGCTAACTTGGTTGATATCTATGTAGTTATTTATCATATTGTTCAGAAAGTAGTATCGATTTTTAAAGATGAAAATGGATGAAAACGTAATTGAATTGAATTAGATTATTTAATGAGATCATTACCGCCATTAGCAATTACAGTAGTCCAACGTAAAGGCGAATTTCCCATTCTTCATTGATAAAATTCTGGTGGGTAGTGATGTCGAGAGAGCCGGGAGACTTGAATTGGCGCCTTCCTTTATTTCTGAATGTCGCAGCATCGGGGTAATGTTCCAGTGATTAAAACAAATGATGATCCGACGTAGCTTGGCCGGATGAGGGTGGGGAATGATGTAAATCTTACCAATCTAATGGCTTTGTTTTCTCCCAATTTTATTTTGCTTGGTTGGGCCTTCCATTGTAAATCTGCTCATTTCTGGTGTAATGTACCACTTGAACGCTGGAGAGTTGTTGACAATGAAAGTCTGCGCTTACACTGTCTCCAGGATCCAGTAACTTACAATAGACGATAATTGTCACTCTTAACAATATAACTGGAACGACTTTCCGACTATAAAAGCCTGGTTTTATTGTTGCAATCAGTTTGATATGAAGTGAAAACCGCTGCTTTTAGCGTCAGTTGCCAATCTACTGTGCCTACCCCTAATAGCATCTGATATCCAAGTGAAGAATAGGGGACTTCTCGTTCCCGGTCAGCTGACTAATTCAAATGGTTGAACAATGCGTTTAATTTTTCAGGTAAGATTCCATTAGAACCTTTTGAACTTGCCTCCCGCGTTTCTTTTGTAATATGGTGGACGTGATCGTGTATAGTCCAATAAAATGCATGGTACCTTTTTGGTAAGTCTCTACAGCGTTGACAAAGATCTGCACCAATAGATAACGTATAAAATGGTTGGTCTTTTTTCCTTGAAGAAGATCACAGGCATTCTTTCTGAAATTGCAAAACCATCGCTGGTATTCGCGTAGTTATGAATGGGGAGCGCAAAATTAGATAGATTTTCTTTTTCAAGAAATTTTCATATAAGTTATAAAAACATGGCATGACAAATTCAGAAAGTACAGGCTCTGCAACGCCTATGATAGAGAAGTCTTACGAATCTTAAGGAAGATCTATGTTTATTGACGTACCCTAAAAGGCTAATGAGGTTGATGAGAAAGGAAAGGATGTGTGTACGAGCAAGTACATGAGTGTGCTCACATGTGTGTATGGATGTTAGGGGAAGGACATTAACTATGTATGCATATGTATGCTCGCCGAGGAAAAATTACGTGTGCCTCTGTGTGTGTATGCAAAAATGTGTATTTATATATATGCTGCAGGTCTGTGGCCAACATTTCTTATACGCTTCGGGAACCCCCAAAATGGCCGACCAGAAAATGGGATGTCAGAGGCCAAAAAAGCCAATGTAATTCGCGACACCAAGTCGATGAACCAAACATTAAACAAAGGTAAGAATTGTTTTGGGAAACTCCCTGCTGAAAATAGGTATAATGCCAATCAAGACCACTTGCTAATCACGTGGAAGGAAGAGTAGAGAAGTGAACGGGGGAAGAAAGGGTAGGAGACGTGTAGATCCGAGCCAAAGCAAGGGAGAGATGCCGAGGGAAGTACGTGACAGAGATAGAGATAAAAAGCGCTGGTGGTATCAGTGGAACCTGAAATAAAAGTGAAGGGTCAATTTTAGCGGAGGGCTGGGAGAGATCACCAGTAGCTGCCCGGGGCGTCAGGTATCTTTACATGTAGTGACCAGAGCTAATTGAGCATGACTGAGCTAATTGAGCAGGACCTGAGCGAAAAAACGGGAGTCTGAGACATCATAGAAACTATTTAAAAACTCAAATGGCAATAGACAGGCCATGTTGCAAGAATGAAAGACAACCAATGGGCATCACGACTCACAACATGGATTCCCAGATATCACAAGAGAAACCGAGACTGATAGAATACAAGATGGAGAGATGAACTTGACAAATTCATAAAATACTGGCTCTGCAACGCCCATGATAGAAAATTGTGGTGAATTCTGGGGAAGGTCGATGTCCAACGACGGACGTTAAAAGAATGATGATGATGATGATGATGATGATGATGGGCCTGTAATGTGACACAATTTCTGTTGTTTTTTTTTTCTCTCCCCAAACTGACTATAACTGATTTGGAATGACGATACGTCTTGTGCCTTAATGCTTTGATACATCGGACGTCCAATAAATTAACAAAAAATGGAGAATTCATAATGTCAGATGTTCTTTATCGTCTCATCATGTTCTGTTTTACGAGTGCACACACTCAAGTGCATTACGTAACGGACTGATCAAAATGCTGATGATAGTGGGCGATCCGACTTGGATGCATATTTCGATCAGGTCAAGAAAAAAAAATCTCTCAACATCAATGATGCAACCACCACAAAATGCAACGAAAAGAGAATGATCAAACCAACGCATCACGATTTGATCGAACGAGAGGGTCCAAGAAAAAAAAAGAACAAAACCAAGATTGAACCAGCATCGTGGAGGTATTAATAATAGGAATATTTTAAACATGCACACTGACACACACTTAAAATTTGAAAGAAATAGAAAAAAATGTGAGAAAATTGTAGAAAACAAGTGCGCATACAGATATACACGAGAGAATAAGTTACAAAAACACGGAATTCATAAATGTTAACGAAAAGAAAGAACAAAATAAATTGAGAAGAAAATGGAAAAATTTGTTTTCACACATACTCGAAGATTATGAACAAATAATACAAGCATGAATACCAAACATGTTGACGAGAAATGAACTGTTGGGAAAAAAATTCTTTGCTGGATATTTTTAGACTTTCACTTTGAACCATCGGGTCGGTTGTCGTGTGATACTCAAATAGATCATATATATATATATATATATATATATATATATATATATATATATATATATATATATAAATATATATATATATATATATATATATATATCAGAATTATCGATCATGATCGTGACAATAATCAATGAATAGAGCATGCTATCCACAACTGTTGACCGTTTTATGACTTGTTCATTGTAATATCAACCAGCATTGGATATCTTTGGGTTACCAAAAATATTTACTAAACTTGTGTGGCTCTTGTGCGTTGTTTGTACCTGAAAATATCTCCAGTACTAAAAGGTATGTAATTAACTTGCGTCTGGCTTTTATGATATCGTCTTACTCAAACCGGAAATGTTTCCTGTTGGAGTCCTAAATCTCCATCTTGCATGTCCCCTAATAATGGTGGTCCAACGACTGGATATCTGTTGTCTTCCAAGTGATATACTGCTATTTTTTCAACAGTATCTATCTGACTACCACACCCCTTGTTGTTGTTGTTGTTGTTGTTGTTGTTGTTGTTGTTGTTGTTGTTGTTGTTGTTCTTCTTCTTCTTCTTCTTCTTCTTCTTCTTCTTCTTCTTCTTCTTCTTTGGCATCGGCTGCAAGCGTTCGATTCCCTTGAACAAGTATATCGGGCAAGTAATAAATATCTATTTATTCATCTCTATATCATGGTTGATATGCCGACTAAATGGATATTTGCATCACACAGCTTATGCAGTTTTCACTAGTATTACACTGAACACTATTTGGCAAGAAAGTTGTTCATCCTGGCTTAAAATTTAATGCAGTTAAAGAATACGATCACCCTGGTCATTAATACAATGAGAGTAGACGTATAGACAAGTAACAGTTTAACAGATCTACTTCCAATGTTTCGAATGGGATCACAAAAGATTTCGGATTTTAATGCACAGATAGCAAAGATAGAACCGTATAATGCAAATTGGTTCATTTGAACATTGATATTAAAATTACTCTCTAATTATGAAGAGTAACCCAGTTGTTATCATCATGATATTTATTCAAATTTAAATTATTATAGATACTATTATCAAATATAACTAAAAATTAAGATGAAGATAAATACGTTGTTAAAATTGATTTCCTCAAAGTGTTATGAATTAGTTGTTGGCTCATTCTCCCTAGAAAAAGAATTATGAAAAACTTGAAACTCATTAGCTGTTCCGTACTTTCTTTCATGTTTACATGAGAGATACATGCCATGTCTCCTAAACGAGGCTGATCTTGTTCGCTTCCGGTTCAGCCGTCCAGCGTAGAGCTTTGTACTTCGTTATGCCTATGACTACTATGTCTAAGGAATTACTTCCAAGATATATAACCGGAGACTAGTCTTGTTTCTGTATATCCCTTACCGTAGCAAAACATACAAAGATTGTCACTGGAATGAAGTACTTGAGCTCCTCCATATTCTTCCGGCATAACAGATGTACGAAGATCACATTTCAAAGAAGAATATGCAATCGTGTATATTCTGCTAGAATTTGAATGGACTTGATTACATTCAATGTTTTCAATAGGAAGGGTAAAGAGAGAACTTGCTAATTTAAGCTCAACGTGAGATAGATGAAAATATTCAAACTATAGTTGGTCTTCCATATTTTTTTAATTATTCACAAGAAGATATACAGTTGATGAGTGAATGATATCAAACAATAAGAAACTCTTATGGACACCCAAGGAAAAATAGGAAAGTAAAAATTCCAAATCAGATCTTGGGAAATCAATATGATTCTCCAATATTAACAATGGAAGCCATAGTGGGAATACATTTTTTCCGATACATCTTATTAAGTCCCCGTAAATTCTATTTTTTATTTTAATTTTAGAGAAATTGTGATTTTGATTCAACCGACACTCTTCCACCAAAATGGTGTCTTCTTGGTTCATGCACTCACTGAACTCGACCCTCTGACAAATCTATTGACAGGACTCAGATCTCTGATCCGTCGTGGAATTGTGTGTCTTAGCCTGATGTACGGTCTTCTCTTTTCCATCCCTTCTACCGTTCCCCTGATTCTATAATCTAGATAATCACGGATTACCCTGAGAGTGCAACTTATGCTATCGGTCGACCAATGCACACTGTAATGACAACAACATACTACCATCATCTCGAGGTTATCAAGTATGGAGAATTAATAGGAAGTTATTGAAAGCCTAACAAAATTATGCTAAAAATTACAGGTTTTATTCTGTCGTGGAAGTACATTAATTTTCTTAGGACTACCCAGACATATTTATTGTACCTGGAGAACCTACCTGATGAAGACACTGACCAGACAGGGGGCAAATGCCAACAAATGATTCGGTGTGTTTGAAGGACAGACAAAGCTTGTAGACTTTGAAACATGAATTTATATATACTCATACATATCAAGAACGACAGGAAAGGTGCATGAAAGGGGATAAAAGAAATGCAAGAGGGGGGATCAGAGAGACCGTTTCAAAGAGAGTGTCTGGACTAGCCTGTACCTCTCTTTGGTAGAGGGAACTTAAGTACCATTCACATTAAGCATACGTGTGTTGGTACAGACGTCTTACTTCTGTTGACTAACCATTCGGATGGCCAGTCAGCGTGTGTCACACACTCTTAAACCCCTAATATTTTCCCGCCCGACTTTTATTTTTCGAACGCAGGCACTGTGGTAAATAGCGATAAATTTACTTTAAAAAGTTGAAATATTTTGAATGAGTCCTTCATTGGCACTGCTGGCAATTTTCATTGTTATCATCTCCCCTGAAACTACAAAATAAATATTGTAAACAGCCTTTTTAAAAGAATGTTCGATTTTTGGAGACAAGTTTATGGATCCAAGCGGTGCCTATGAAAAAACATTGGTCACCATTCATTGATTTATGCGTCATATTAAAATTTTTCTTCATGGACGAAATCATCTTGTATAACATTTCTTGTGGTTTTGCTATTGAGCCTCACAAACCAAACCAACATCTCTCTCTTTCTCTCTCCTTAACTCTCTTTTTTGATTTCCTTTAGCAATTATAATGAGTATTCGTTAAAGAATTACAATATGATGTAATTAATAGCACAATAGTCTGATTTTAGGTCCCAGTGGTTCCCAACCAATGGGTCGTGGACTAGTACGGACCACGAAGCGTGTTCTACAGGGCCGAGCGGAAACGATATGTTTTGGCGATATGAAACGATCAGTTGCGCCTTTTTTCAGTCTCTGTCATATAAGATAAGCCGTTTTAGGAACAGAATTGACTAGATTAGCGACTTATAAGTGACATAATTTACTTCACCTATATTCCACCAATAATTCCTTCAACCCATCCGGTTGGCCCATCTCTGCAAGAATATTGATATCAAACTGATTCGCAGTACATATATCTGTGTTACGGTGGGCGTCTTTCATATATTCATGAAGTCAAGTTTGTCGAGGACCTTGGAACTAGTCCAGCCAAGGAGAATCAAACTCATAACACTAGCAATAGTTTTGTCAACCAGTGCTATATGAGGGGTAGATTTTAGTATTTTATCAATCTCAGCCTGGTTTAATACCGACAGAGAATTTTATTTGTATACCCCTGACGACAAAGTCTGTAATTAGTGACATGAAAATTCAGCAAGAGAACTTTTATTGCACAATGATATTTACGACTTGTTATAGTTCTGGCTTACCGTCCATAGATATTTGATGGTTAACAAACACACACAACCCCCACCGACCCTCACACACGTATACACATACATATCTACGTTGATACACACTTTAAACATACATTCTCTTTGCTACAGCCACCCATTCGAACGCCATTACAACTCTTCTACAGATTCAATATAAACATCAAACATTGGCTATTATAATCAATTTAGATACTTGATACATAAAAAATTCAGTGCGAATTCCACACGATCGAATTTCAATTATAAATGAATTCTAACATCCTGTAAATGAACATAGTTCTGACTATTAATACTACTACTACCATTCGTCTGTGGCCCAGCAAAATCAAGAATCTAACGCCATCCCACATCGCCCCACACCGCAGTAACTCCACCCTTTTGACCCCAGTGACAACAGAGTATTGAAAAGGATGGACCACACCTAGCAGATATATGCCGAGGGAAGCTGCGTAGAAAAAATGACGCACAAGAGATCAAAAGAAACACGGGGTCAACTAAGGAAGACCGGGGAGGATAAAAACTATAAATTGCTGTCAATGATATTAACCCCCATTCATTCACGTGACGATACAGTCAAAACTTGTCAGGGAATATTTATATAAAATAAAATAGAAAATGAAATAAATTCATTTTATGCACTCACTCTTGTTTATGAGCCTTCTCTCTGTTAATCCATATATATATATATATATATATATATATATATATATATAGTGAGATGTTTGATTTGTTTGTTTTTTGTTTGCTTGTTCGTACCTCTTCTCTGCAAAAACGTCAAGGCTTATCGATCTGATATGCTGCATGTAGATTGAGAAGAGGCCAACTTGAAACGTAGGCTACGTGAAGTCATTCGAGGCCACCAGAAGTCATTTCTTGGTCGTTTTCAGCCAAGTTGTTGGCCACAATTTTGCACTAGGGATGCTAGAATTTAGCATATGGGTACATCTTCTCGCGGTGAAGAGTGCAATCGATATAACCTTGACTTCTGGGTTAATCTCTGGTCATCTTGCACACACGCAATGTTGAATTGACCTCTGGGTCTTTTGAGGTCAACAGGAGTAATTTTTGGTCATTCTTAGCCAATTTCGAGAGTTATGGACCACAATTTTGCCCTAAGGATAATGAAATGTATCATAAGGATACATTTCCCCATATTGAAGGTAATAGGCTAATCGAGCTTGTCCTTGGAGATTATTCAGTGTCACCAGGGAGCGAATGTGGTAATTTCTACTCAATTTTCCAAGTTTTGAACAAGGACTTGCGCCTATGCAACTGATATTGGGCATAGGGGTTACTCTATTCAGAGCGATTTGACTTCATGAGACATTTGAGGTTAACTGAGGTCTTTTTTATCATTTCTAGCCAATTTTTCAAGTTGTTAGCGACAATTTTGCACCCATGAAACTGTATTCAGGAATGTGGTTCTGACATCAGGGACACTCGAAGTAACCATGTATCATTTCATTTCCGTTGTTGACCACGATAGATTGAAATTTAAAATTTTGCGAAGGAGTACAACTTTGTACAATGAAAGATGAAGGCAATGCGAGATTGATGCTGGAAATCACTAGAGGTCACCTGATGTCATTTCTGGAAATGTAACAAGGCAAAAGGACACTTTCAAGATCGGTGGCCTCTACCTGACTTCACAATACTTTTCCTATTTACAATTTTATACCAGTGGTTCTTGGGTTGGATTCAGACATGCGCAGCGCGTGTGTGTGTAATGAAATGGATGTCAGTATTAATGTATGTATGCTGTAATCTTGAGGCAACAGTCAAAGGGGTACAGCTTTTTGAGGCGAAGGTCATAGACTATGTGAGTTCTGATTATGTATAGACTGGGGTCTAAGGTGCAAAAATCCAACTTTGATTTGCCACGCCTGCAGGAAAATTTCTAACCTTAGGGTCATGTTTGTGGAGGTGTAGGAAACCAGAAAAGTGAACTGGGCAAGTCGGATCGAATTATTAGAAATTCAGTACAATTTTCTTTTTACTTAGGCTGGCAGAATAATATGTAGTAGCCATTGGGGTCAGTAGATGTCAAATGGTCACAGAATACTAAAAATCCAAATCTTAAATCAATTTTGCTGCTTGATGAGTGGTATTATGAAACACATTTAGTTTGAATATGTTCTTCGGTTCTCCCCTGTGTTTCGGGGGAAAATTGATTAAAGCTGATAGATATATTGCTAAACTGATATTTGCTTTTTCTCCAGGAACTTATCAGAAAATGACTATCAATCGATTCATATTCTAATTTAATGCTTTGAATAGTAAAATATTTACTTATGAACACATTTGAAAACCACTGTCAGAGTCGTAGTCTATAGGCTCCAATCGGGAGTTGGGAGCATGTGATACATCTACTGTGTAGAAACTATCAATCATACAGTATTTTACAATGTAATACTGATGATAAAATATAAATGCAGTTCACTTCCATGGTTCCCTTTAATATTTCGATGGTAGTCACTAACCTTTGATTGCAAAGACTAAAAACAACTATGATACCAAACTTCGCACAAATATTTCTTAAGGTATTGACCATGGTAATCTAAAATGCTGTAGATATATCTTGCACTGATCCATTATGATATTTGATTTGTTGCCTTTTGCAGGTGCTGGCTATTATGCACGGAACATCAGCTTTGTCACTGATAGTTCCTTATGCAGCTAAGTAATTCATGAGGTTTTGAGGGGATCTCCTTCGTGATGTGATATAATCTGTAATTTTCCACATACCTCCCGTGTTTATCACGTGGAAGAGGAACTTGTTTGCAACGTGTTTCTCGTGTGTACAAAGCTGAGTTGACAAAGTGAATTGCATCTTCAGTCGGAGGAAGAGATTGCAGATCTCCTCTGCTAGAAGCAAACAAATGGACATGCAATTTATCTAATATATAGTCTGCTTTGTTGCATATATCTGGACTACTCAGATATATTCTACCCTATCCTGCCTAAAAGGATAGCTCACTCGAGAGTAGGATGATAGAACATGTCAACTAAGTAGGGTGTCAGTACTTGCGAAGTGACCTGACCCGCAGTTTCACTTTACTTTACTAAACGAGGAATGGGGAGGGAAGGGCCATTCTCTTCCACCAGTAGCTGTTTAAAGATCATTAGTATGAGAATATGATATAATGATAGCAGAATAATGTCTGTCCCAGTAGCCTGAATAACCACAATGCTTCCATCAAGACAGTGTGTAGCATGTGCAAAATTTCTCATTGGTAGGACAATGCAGCTCATTAACAACAGTTGCTCCATTGTTTGTAACATGAATGGCAACTGAGGAAATTCCTAGTGCAAGATTGTAGCTGTCAGGGAAAAAGCATTCGACAAACATGATGACAGATATGACAGTAGATTTGCCTTGTTGGGGTGGGGGGTGACAAGGATGTTTCCCATGCACGTATGACTTAAGTGTCAGCAGGAACATACTAAGGGAAAACAATACCCCACCCCATTAAACACCTTGTGCAAAAGTCAGACCTGTCATCAATGAAATGTATTTCCTGGCAGTCAATTGGTTTCATACTCAGGATTTGGGTCTTGTATCTTTCCTGGGGTTTCACGAACGAAATAGCGCCTAGAGTCTAGAAACGTCGGATAAATGCCGTTGCATCGATGATATTAAGTGCCTTAGGTGCATCACCAAAAGGCAATTCTTTCAATAACACCCAAGAATCAATAACCTCATCCTGAAGAGTCTCGGAAAAAAAATCTGATTTGGTTCCTTACCACGTAGAGAATTCACCCTTGTCCACTTCAAACGAAGATGGTGGGTAATTCAGCAATTCATACCTTATCTTTCTTTATTCTCTCCTTCTCTGATCTTTCTTTATTCTCTCCTTCTCTGCTGTGCTATTTTGGGAAAATTGATACCGTCAGCATTAATTGAAGTGACATGTTTTATTGATGCTAATCCGAGATGCTTTGCCTCAAAGAGTTCTGTTAAGGCAAGCGTTTCTCATATAGAAACATTTATCACTTTGTCCACCCGACCAGCATCTAAAAATGGGTATCTATCTTCATTGTATATATCACCGTCAACTTGATCTTTATCACGTTGTCTATGACGTCTTTGGCCATTTTGTCATGACAATCCAAATGTGGACAGTCCATATGAACCATTTCTACAACAGCCTCTGATACGGAAGTCAAGAATGGCAAGATTTTCATGTATTTGTCACGGTTAGGTCCATTGTGGTTTATTCCTTTAAACGATCATGCCTTTCCTTCTTTGTTACATATTTGCTCTAATGCTAACTTCGCCTAAACTCTATTGAAATTTCACTGTTCCACATGGACTGTGAAGTTCCCTGCCTCAAATGCCTCGTCTACATTTGGTGCAAGGTGAGAGAGGTTGTTCATTCCATATATATATATATATATATATATATATAGTGTCATCTACAGACAGCTGTTTCGATGTATTACATCTCTTCAGTGTGGCTATAGACTTTCCATTATCCCATCCAGTACCGTGAGGCAGAATTGAAACCTTCACTTCAGACCTGCAGGCCGATATACTACCTCTGGACTACGGAACTGGACAGTCAGTAAGGCTGAATTTAAGCAATATATCTGTTTACACAGAAATCCCTCATCCACCAGAGTGCTCTATTCCTATGGATATCTTCCAAACGTTGCTTCCGCTGACCACTTGCTCTCTTGGCATAGGTGTAACGCTCAAGAATAAGCACCATTCCATTTCTTGGAGGAGTCTTTTAATATTTTCTCTGTTTTAGACAGGATGGGGCAGAAGATATCTGAGTTATCAAGATCTATAAGACAAAGTAGATTATACATTAGATAAATTGCATGCCCATTTGTTTGCTTCTAGCAAAGGAGATCTGCATTGTATTCCTTCGACTGAAGATGTATCTTTTCTTTTATGTTCTAAGGAGTATTTAGATATGAAATGAAGTCCTTGGAATGAGCTGAAAGTACATTTTACAAACGATATCACATTGTAATATACTGTATAATTCACAGTTTCTACGCAATAGATGTATCACTAGTCCACAACCTCCGATCGGAGCCCACAGGCTACAACTCTAATAGTGGTTTTCAAAGGTGTTCATACGTAAATATTTTACCATTCAACGCGTTTAATTAGAATAACCTAGGATCAAAACGTTTACATATATCCAAAACATAGAATTTGGGTTTCGATTGTCATTTTCCGATAAGTACCTGAAGAGGGAGCTGATATTGGTATGGCAAAATATTCATCAGCTTTAACCCATTTCCTCCCAAACATGAGGGAGATTTAAACAACATATTCATGTAAAATGTGTTTCATAATATCACTCTGAAAGTAGCAAATTTGGAAAGTGTGTGATCATGATTCGTATCTTTAGCATAGCTGACTTTTTGTGACTTTTTGATTTCTCCTGACCCCAGGGATCACCTAATCATATAATATTATATATCATTTAAAAACTTGGATCCAGACAAAGGTGTCTAACTTTTTCAATATTGGCAGTTGTCAGCTCAAGTAAAAAAAAAATCGTCTCGACTGAATTTCTGGCAAATCAATCCAACTTGTCTCTGTCATTGTTTTGGTAACCTACACTTCTACAAACATGATTCAGGGGTTAGAAATTTTACGGCAAAGGTGGCTCTTTTTCACATTTTTTTTTACTTGGGGTCCAAGATTAGTATGAGAGTGAATCCAAACGCTCGTTCTTCTGTTTTGTTTTTTTGTCTTTAGGTTTTGTTTTTTTTCTAATTTCACCGAATGTTTTCTATAGGGGAATAACTCTTTTTACAAAATTTTACCGATTTATCGTTTTAACTGAGTAAGAGGGCAACTTTATAATTCATCAAATTTAAGGAGACACCACTGTAATATTTGAATTTAAATCGCTTATGACTATTTTTTCCAGAAAAGTGCTAATAATGAGATCCAAATTTGTAAGGTATTTTTCTTGGTCAATTTGGGTATACAGTGTGTTCACTTCTATCTCGTTGAATTTTGGCCAGATTATAAGAAAATAGTGAATGAACCGTCTTTTTAAACAAGTACAATAGACCATGTGTTATTTTACCGTGTAATTCACTGGAGTGGTGCACTTTTCAAGAAATACCTAAATGCTTATTTGATAATGTTACGTCTTTATGTATCTATGTTTGCATGTACGTATGTTCATTCTTATTTCATATTTCTTCAATTAAATTTTTATTAAGATTGATATTCTAAAATATCCTTTTAAAATGCTCGGTGTGCTTTTCAAATTATGAATAATATCTTTTTGATGTTATAAGATATTTTTTTACTTTTAAAGATATTGTTCGGTTATCTTATACATTTATTTCCTCCACTTAACAAAATAAAATGTCTGTTCCTGAAAAGTTGAATTTTAAATTTTACAAAGTTGCTGATTGTTTGTCTGATGAATGCACAGTCACCAAGAAACATGTTCTGGAAGCACTGGATCGGATACTGAGGGATATTAGTAAAAGAAATGACACCATGGGTGGAATGCATAAATGTTTTAAAAGCTTTCCAGATTTTCTAACGAAACTGGGATATGCATTCCTTTACATGAGAAATTTCGAAATGAGATGAGACATTTTAAAAGCCTCATGTCCAGAATTAAGAAACCAAGTTTAATTTTAACGGTTTTCAGTAACAATAGCATTTATTTTACTTTTATAACCCCTCGTAGCCATTACCATGTGTCAGCCTCTTAAATGACCCGGTGCATCTAGTACACCGTGGGGTTATTCTGGCTATTAGCAGTGCTCAGCGACCTCAGCTAATAGCTGTGACTTGTATTGTATAAACCATATAACCCATTTTCTATTATGATAATTGAATACCTAGAATCGTTTTTGTCAACGTACAGCGTTCAGATATAATTAAAATGGCTTCTGCCGTTAAATTGGATAATTTCACTTCATCGTGGGACTTATAGTGTAGCTTTTCGAACGTTGTTATCGGTTCTTTTAAAGCTTAAAACAAATCCGTTTGTCCTTTGAAGGTCTATGCTGCAATTCACACATAACATAACTTTTCACAGATGTAATCCCGATGGATACTGATTTTCTTTTAATGAAACTGTTTAGTTTGTTTTGTTTTGTTTTTTTTTCAACTTTTTATTCATTCATTTCTAAGGTAAGCTTCTGTAGGCATCGCAAAATACATTTAAATACATTGCCAACATTGAAACATACATTAGGTAAAGTGTTAGAGTGTGTATAAAACTTTTACAAACCTATCAGTTCAGAGAAACATTTATCTGGCACATTTTCACCCAAATACTTCGATATATTTCAGTTTATAATTTCGAACATTGCCCTAAATAATTTTGAAATTATTTGTATTTGTACTTTGTATTACATAAGCAGGTAAAATATTCCAGTATTTCATAACTCTCTGGCAGAAAAAATATCAATTTATTTTGGCCATTTACCTCGCCGGTAAATTACCGGTCCTCAATGACTGATTCAACATTGGACTTCCGTAATCTGTAAAACCATTTGTTTTTTTGTTTTTTTTTGTTTTGTTTTTTGAAAGTTTCGATTAAACCACCTCTATCCTTAGAACTTACATCTTTCATACTACGTATAATTCTAATAAAATGTCGGTGCTCTGGAGCCAATTCAAAATTAAATTCTAATAACCATGATCAATAAAAAAAGAATTTATGAAAATTTCTTAACTGTGATTTTCGCATCATAAAAAGGATGTTTATGTTTTTCTCAATAAAAAGCTACTTATTTATTTAGCAGAAGTTGACCGGATATATAAAAATGCTTGATAGCTTTGTTTTTCAAGGATATCTTTGGAAGGCTTAGAAAAACATTTTTTATAGTGACAGAAGCCACGTTCTTCACGTAGAATCAGTACTAAAGGTTTTTTTTCGATTCAGCTGATACGCTTAATGGTTACCCGACATATTTGCATACAGCAAATTCGCGCAAGATGATGATGATGATGATGATCATCATCTGTCTTTTAACTTCCGTCGTTGGACATAGACCTTCGCCAGGATTCGCCTCAATCCCTATTATGGACATCGCAGAGTCAGTATTTCCTGAATTTGTCTAGTTCATCTCTCCATCTTGTGTTCCGTCGGCCTTGGTTTCTCATGTGATCTCTGAGGATCCATGTTGTGAGTTGTGATGTCCATCGGTTGTGTTTCATTCTTGCAACATGGCCTGCCCATTGCCATTTGAGTTTTTTTAATAGTTTCTATGATGTTTCAGACCCTCGTTTTCTTCCCGATATACTGTGCTGTCTTGAGATCTCTCCATGTAAGGTTGAGCATGATTCTCTCATGCGCACGTTGCATGCTTCTCAGTTTGTAGGTCAGTCTCTTGGTTAAGTTCCATGTTTCAGCTCCATAAGTGACTATCGGGAGAGTGCATTGGTTGTATACTCTTCTCTTCAGGATTATTGGGATCGTCTTGATTTTTGAAAGTTGAGCTTGTTCTGCCGCAGGCTTGCCACCCCAGAGTGATTCTTCGCTCGATTTCCTCCTCTTTTGAGTACTTTGAGGATCCCATGGAGATTCGTTGTCTTAGGTAAATGTTGTGGTCTACCTTGCCAAGTTTTGCATCTTCTATCTTGACAATGATGTTTTTATTCTCAACATGATTATTGCACATGATTTTCTTTTTACTGAAGTTCATGTGTAGGCCGACATTTTTTTTGTGCAAGCCAAAAAAAAAGTTTTGCTAGATCAAATCCACACAAAGATCAACAAAGACAAACTATGAAGTTAGAACAATTCATTGAGGTACAAAAATCAAATCATTTTTTTGTCTCCAATGATTTAGAAATATTGTTTTACTTCTGTTATCAGTGTATGGGTTTGTAAACACGCCAATGTTAAAATTGTTTATGGCAAAAATTTAAAATATTTCTTTATTTTTCAGACACTACAGCCTATCGCTGAATGAGTATGTAAACAAACTATACACAACACTTGCACAAATACTTACAAAGAAAAATATCTAATTTTTGTGAGTGCAGAAAAATTACTTACTTTGATTCTATTTTGGAATCGGTTTATTGGCTATGTTTAGATTCAATGCTTTTAAATCATAGCATCAATAGTACTGTACAAAGCCACAAGAGTTAGACGTATATACTTTCGAATATGTCTATGAGATTAGATTGTTAACCACTCGCACTGGTGCGGCAGTGAGACTTGGGAACCATTACTATTTATCTCTCTTTGGCTCTGAAATTTATCCAAAATATCAAATCATCTACCCAAATCATCTGAAATCTTAAAAACATCTAGATTCATACCTATCATCTAAATAGCTATTTCTGACATGTAGACCAGTGCTTTTTTTACATTAATGAATGTTTTGCCCAAGGGCGAATGGAATTATTTTATTGAAGTGTGAATAACTTAATTTCTATATTTTATATGATTTGGGCAAAATCTTGATTTAATTTTCAAACTTTCATTAGATTCGTCTGTCAGATCACAACCTCAAATATTTCCCCGAGTTGTGTTTCCATATTTTACACGCTTGTAAACTCCGACCTTGTCAAGTGAGATTAATAAATGCTGGTAGCAGGTTTGTTGGACAGGGTTTTTTTTTATAGCAACTAAAATAATATTTGAGTTCGTCATATTTCATCAGCTTTCGTCTACCTGCATCCCAGAATATCAAAAAGACGATCTTGAACTCCCATAAAATTGTAATTTTACTGTATTTCTCGACCAACATTCATTGTAACGGCTATAGTGACAAATCGAGGCAATAGCATGCGTCTATTTTGGTGTCAGGAAACAGATACAAAATGAGATAGAGGTGCGTCCATTGTCGAATGAGGAAGATCAACGTTAGAATAGCGATGAAAATAACATTTTTCCTCGTAATCGTTCCATTTAACTACGAAGACTTTAAAATGAGTTTATAAAAGATGACCCAGAAACGTTCATATTGTAGACTGTAAAAAGAGGAATTGTTAATAGGATTAACGTAGGAGTCACAAATAATCAAGCAAATATAAATTTCAAGGCTAAATGATAGTTAACGCTAACTCTGAGAAGGTAGATTTTTTAAAAATTCATGATAAATAAAACCGACAGCAGTCTGCATTTCTTTGCTCTCATAACGTTGAAGTTTCCACCTTTCGTCACATCCATACTAAAGTTGAATAATTTCAATATCAATAACATTAAGACAAGTTTGTATTGATATTATCAAAACAAATGCGATTACGTGGTATTCACAGCTATAACACAGGCTCAAAATCAGTGTTTTACAGAAAAGATTTCCCTGTAACGTACTTATTGGAGGAAAGGTGGTTGTTTAAGCCACAAACTTGTTATACCTGATGTTTGTCCCTCGTTCGGTAAATGAAAAAAATAAGTTCGATAGTTTCTGCATTTAACGAACATCGTTTGGTAAATATCCTAAGGCAATTTGGTTGCCCTTCGTTCTATTCACGTCACAAGCACGAAACGAAAAATGTCTTGACACGAACGAGTATCCGAGAAGACTGCGCCGTAAACATGCACGCACGTGTCAGAATTCCTTCACACTGATGTATCCCATCAGTCTTTACACGCGAGTGATCGGTGATTGGTTCCTGTCGGTGGTGTACAGTGACCTCTGAGGTCGGCCATGCGATAGATTCTACTGAATCATTTATGAAATTAATTAAGAGGAACCCTTTATGTTGGTAACATGGCCATAGCTGATCGCTGTTCAATACAATATTGCGTAATGATAGTCGTAAAAATAATTTCGCGTACTCGCAGAAGATTTGTAAGAGATTTCGTACCATGATTACGTAAAATTCCAACATTTCGAGGTTTTGAATGAAGTGTCAACAGAGATGTGGAATTCAATCTTTAAAAAATGTTACAAAAAAAAGAAAGAATTTACCTCAGAGAAATTTTAATGGAAAAAAATTTGTTAATTTAATGAACTATTGACTGGATTATGAAAAAATATTGCCTACTTATTTCTGGAGATATAGGGAGAAATGCATTTATTCACCATGCAGGGTCGTAACAGAAGTTCATAGGTCAGCTTTGATCTTTAGAAATTTAATGTAATCTAAACACCGTTACCACAAAGCACGTCAGGTGTTGGATATCTTGTGATAAATACGAATGACTGGAATAGGCAAAACGTAGCAAGCAAATAGAGATAATCAGTTACCGGCTACAATGCTCAAATAATGTTAACGTCCATTAAAACAAAAATAATCACGTTTCTGTTTAAATATGTATCTCAAAATTTGTAAAACTTTATATTCATCGATGTATAGAACACCATTCTTTCTGATAATAGAATTTCGTAATCTTCACAATAGCCAAAAGCATTAATGAATTGATGAAAAAAATCTCCAAAGATCATAATGAAAAAAAACCCAGCTCATTCTTTTTACACAAAAAGTGTACACTATACTTTGATAGAAATAACAAAACTTACTAGACAGAAAATATTGTTTGACATTTGTTTTTTCTGGTTCAGAGCCGATTTTTTCAAATATGTAGCAGGATAGAAAAACGGATTTAGTTTCTTTTGTGTATTTTTATCATTATATAAATGTAATATGGTCGGGATGACAATGATATTCCATTGTGTTTTCATAAAATTAAAATGTGCGTGTCGGGGTAACTTGGAAAAAATATTGCCATAAGATTTCCTTATAAAATACTGTTCTCATGAGAAAATCCATTGAAAATTGTATATAGCCTTTTTTCTTTTTTTTTTTTTTAATCGACCCATTAACATATTTTTATGGAATATTAAAATGTGTGAACATCTGGCTCGAATTTCCCCATGTAATTCTTACTATCGAGTTCCTAATGTAAACAAAATTTCAAACTCAGTTATCTCCGGTTTCATAGAAAAAAATCAAAGGTAAATAGAAAGTTTTGTTTTGTGAGTCGTATTTGACTGAAGGCACGAAATGATCAAAAGTAGGGCAGCGAACTCTACTTTTTATTTCTTTTATTTTCGGTACAAATTAATTATCTCTTTTGACGATTTCAGACGTTGCTATTTCAGAGTCGTGTGTCTCTGGGCGATATTTAACGAAACAGCAATAACAAGTTTACGTTGGGCTTTTGGTGGGGGATTTTCATTGGTTAACTAAGTGACTAAGTTGAACGAATTATTTTGCTGCATCTAAGATGTGAGAAAAAACTTTACTTAATAGCATAGAAAGAATTATTTTCCTTAGTTCTCTCAAACAAATCAATTCATTCATTTTCAAATGATTATTTAGAACTTGTGATGTGCAACAACCACATTGGAGATAAAAACACTAAGATCGAAATCGAGGACACAGAACTCGAGAAAGTAGACCACTACATCTACCTAGGGCAACGAATCTCCATGAGACCCTCAAAAGAAGAAGAAATCAAGCGAAGAATCACACTAGGATGGCAAGCCTTTGGCAGAGCTAGCTCAACCTTCAAAAATAATAAGATCCCATTAATCCTAAAGAGAAGGGTGTACAACCAATGCATCCTCCCAATAGTCACTTATGGGGCTGAAACATGGAATTTAGCTAAGAGACAGACCCGTAAGCTGAGAACCATGCAACGTGCACATGAAAGAATAATGCTGGGCCTCACATGGAGAGACCACAAAACAGCGCAGCACATCCGGGAAAAGACGAGAGTTAGAGACATCATAGAATCAATAAAAAATCTCAAATGGCGGTGGGCTGGCCATGTTGCAAGAATGGCTGACAATCGATGGACATCACGACTCACAACATGGATTCCCCGAGACCACGTGCGCAACTGAGCCCGGCAAAGTATTAGATGGAGAGACGAGCTAGACAAGTTCAGGAAATACTGGCTCCGTGACGCCCATGATAGAGAAGTGTGGCAAATCCTGGGGAAGGTCTATGTCCAACGACGGACGCTGAAAGACGGATGATGATGATGAAATTTAGTTACTGAGATAAATTACTTTTTTCGGACTTTCGAGAAAATACGGCGTGTGTCTATAATTTCTCACATATGAGGCGAAACTACAGCAGCCGACTTGTGGAGAGCGGAAGTCAGGGGATATAATTGATTTGTTCTAAGCAGTGGGTCATGCCATACTATTTCTAATTTACGTGTCTCTTGACGATATTTAAATTTTTAAAGTTTTTTAACGTTTTAGAATTCTTTATTGGTTATTATCATTCAGTTTTGGACACTTCTGAAACAAATCAATGGCCATGCAGTGCATGACTTGCATATCCTGAATCATATCACTGGTTTCCGCGTTTATCGAACTTTGTTCGGAAAATAGGAAAAGGGTTAGTTATGATCCACGTGTTCAGCTCATTTATCGACCTCTGTTTGATATATAAGAAGAAAGTTCTTTATTTTCAATGTGTTTGCTGCATTTATCGAACTTCGTTTGATAAATCCAAAGTAAGTTCAGACGGATTAGAAACATTTTGATGTATAGAAAAAACGAATGAAGTGTGTACTGCCTGGATAAGCAAGTTTACTTCAATGTTTGTTTTAAAAACAAACAATAAAAGAAAACAATCTGTCGGTGCCTTACCCAGAAACCCGAACAATTTAGTCTCATTTTGAGTATCCACATTCGGAAACGAACGGAGTTGCAGAGCAGCCTATGTTTGACATCCCATTCCAGAAATTCGACGCCAAACAAAACCGACATTAATTTATTTATGCAAAAGGCAGAGTCATATTTGTTAAGCTGCCAAGCGATTTCTTTTAACAGTTCAATGTTTTTTCGTGCTTTTTTTTTTAATCGAATACATTTACATTGCACTAATTTATTTGTGATGGAACTGGATGAACGTGATAAACTTCAAAGGACGTCATACTTGCTGACACGCGATGCGATAATATAAAAGTTCGGCCATTTTAAACCAAATGTTGTAAATAACTCTGCAGCTGCAGGGGAGTCGTTTTATATTTATCACCAAAAAAAAAAAAAAAATTCCGAAAAGGATATGACTTCTCCAAAAAGGATATGACATCTCGCCAATTGCTGAAATAAGAGATATCATTCCAAAAAAAATTCCCAATCAATGATTTTTCTTGATTGGCATGGAAGGCCTTTCGGCAGATCGTCTCAAAGTAACAGAGTTTCAACGGAGAAATGCCCACAATATTCAGATATCAATTTAGACTAGGTTAATCCAAAACAAGATTACATGTACGAAATATTTACGTTCCGTATTTGGTTATTTCAAAAGTTTGGTGATAGATTGTCGCACTTTCCTGTTTGTGTGTGTCGTCTGCCATTTAGAATCATGGCAGGATATGACACGAAGGTGGATTTAAGAACTTACTAAGAAAACTCGAACAGAAGTTAAAAGAACACATCAAGATAATGATGAAGTTGTTTATTATAATCACAGATAATGCTATCAAACAGTTATTGCTATCAAAACCAATCAGTCACAAACATTATTGAAGAAATAATTTGAAAATGATTAAAATTGATTGAAGATTGAAAATAAGTTTCATATTATTTTTTTCTTAATATAAAGTCATTCATAACAATGACTTTGATGACCTACGGAATTTATAACAATGAATATGGATGCATAACAATGAATGTAATCTGATCCAATCTTTATATCCTTAATTTGATGTTATCAGACGGTTATTGTTATCTAAAATGCCCTGTGATCACGATGAGCAGCTTTCTCTGTATCATTTGAATGAGTTGAGTGTCTTTCTTCCAGTCATCATCATCATCATAATCGTCGTCATCCTTTTAGCGTCCGTCGTTGGACGTAGGCCTTCCCCAAGATTCGCCAGGCCTCTCTGCTATGGGCGTCGCAGAGCCAATACTTTCAGAAATTGTGTAGTTCATAACGCCATCTTATCTTCTGTCAGCTACGGTTTTGCATATGATTTCTGGGGATCCATGTTGTGAGTCGTGATGTCCAGTAATTATCTGACATAACTGCTATAAGACCAGCCCATTGCCATTTGAGTTTCATAATGGATTCTATGATATCTCAGACTACTGTTTTTATTTTTTCCTGATTTTTTTTAACGTTTCCTTCATACAGTAAAGCATATTTTCTATGATGCTGTTTTTCGAGATACGCCTCAATACCCCTCCCCCCTCCAGATTTCCATTGAATTCTACTGTCCCCATTGTTCTCTTCGAAGTTGCCATTCTAGTAATCTCACGCGATTATCATTCACAAAGGATAGCAGCTATAGTCAGTATTATTTTTGTTTTGTGTGGGCTTTTAAATCAACTGAACCTTTCATTAGCATCGCGTATATAACCAACCAATACACACACACACACACACTCACGAATACACACAAAAAACACTTACATACACACTAGCACACCCACAGAAACAAACAATGCGACGTACACCTTAGGAAGACTAGGAAGCGGCCAGGCGGAAACGTATTGATGGACTCAATCAGAATTTCCTGCAGAACACTTTCCCTGATTTGCAAAGATAATTAATGAATAAGCCTGATTACTTTGGGGTCAAACTGCAATCTAAACGCGAATATTTCAGCCACTAGACCGAATTTAAAAAAAAAAATGTTTTTCGTACTTATTGAGGGAAGTGGGGAGTGTATTGCTGAGTCTCAAGTTTCTTCTGTGGACGCCCAGGGCTAAGAAGAGTTGAGAAGAGAAAAAAAAAAAAAGAAAAAGAAAAACGCGAATCGACACAATATGACGGAATGGAATAACTCTTTCTTCTCCCCTTCTGTTTGTCTGTTTCCCTCCCTCTCTCTCTCCCTCTCTCTCTCTCCCTCCCCTCTCTCTCTCTCCCTTCCTCTCTCTCTCTCTCTCTCTCTCTCTCTCTTCCATGTCTGACTAATTGCCATGAAGAAGTCTTGGAGATAGACAACAGGAATATATAAGTGAAGCGTTCTAAGGATGCGCAGTTGTTTCAGATTCACTGATTGGAGAATACAATTAAAATTCTGTTCACTTTGAGAAACACAGCGTCATGCAGAAATCAGCATTTCAACCACACCTAGTCGATGTCTCCTAAGCATATAATGAGCTACTGATAAAATTGATTGAGGTTTCGAATGACAGCATTTCTCTACGATTAGAATATTGAAAAGTGCCGTAGAATATCCACGTTTACATCAGCGTCCTCATCAACTACGTTTACGAACATTTTCATATCTAACATAAATTAACGCCCCTTTGAGGGATCGTATTCACCTGGAGGACTAACTCAGGCTATGCACAGTTATGTTTGGGCATAATTCCCGTTTATTTGATGTAATAAGCAGTCATTAAACGGTTATATAATTTTGTAATATATTCCTTATATTGTCATACAACCTTTGAAACGCAATTTTTGTTCCTGGGTCGTGAATGCTGTCCAATTGAAAATAAATATATTTCTAATCATTACTGAACTTGTCACTAAGGCAAAGTTTTGAGGTAATAATAGCCATTTTCTCTATTCTTTTATAGATACAATCAATAGGAAAATATGTTTTTAAAATGAAATTTCTCTACTCAGTGTAATAAGTAGAGCTTGGTTAAAATGTACATCGGTTGAAAAACTATATAACAATTTGCTGTATAATAATGATTTCTCAATATACGGCATTGTCGGTTGCGAGTTGTTATAAATATGACAGTCTAATGTGAAAAAGTTCATCAGCCGTGTGTCAGATAATACATGACGACACCATATTCTACATCTGTTGTATTTATGTCAAATTCACATCAAGAATGAGGACACAACTGTCAAAATCGAAGATGCAAAACTGGGGAAAGTAGACCACTATATTTACTTAAGACAGCAAATCTCTATGAAATCCACTAAAGAAGAAATCAGGTGGAGAATCACTCTAAGATGGCAAGCTTTTGGCAAAGTAAGCTCAACCTTCAAGAACAAGAAGATCCCAATAATCCTAAAAAGAAGAGTATGCAATTAATGCGTCCTCCTGATAGTCACTCATGGAGCTGAAACATGGATCCTAACCAAGAGACAAACCTGCAAATTGAGAACCACGCAACGTGCGCAAAACAGAATCATGCTCAACCTCACATGGAGAGATCACAAGACAGCACGATATATCAGAGAGAAAACAGGGGTCATAGAATCCATTAGAAAACTGAAATTGCAATGGACTGGTCATGTTGTGAGAAAGGCAGACAACTGATGGACATCACGACTCACAACATAGATCCCCAGAGATCGCATGCGAAACTGAGGCCGACAAAAAACAAGTGTGAACAGATGAACTAGACAAATCCAGAAAATACTGGCTCTGCGACGCCCATGGTAGAGAAATGTGGCGGATTCTGGGGACGGTCTATGTCTAACGACAGACGTTAGAAGACTGATGAGGATCATGATCATGATCATGATGATCCTGATCATGATGATAGCGTACACGTCTGTAATATATGTCTAATTAATTTTTGCAGACAAATCAAATCTTGGCACAAGTCTACTTAAGCGGAGAGCAGAACGAACGTACTGCAGTGGAATTGGTATACTCAGTTTAATGATACTGCTCTATATAGTACTTAACATTCTTACTCTTTTCTTTTAAGCACCGCCATTTTCAGACACCAAGTCAGTGTTGACTTCGTTATTTCCTCCGTGACAAGAACGAGAAGAAATATAACAATCTCCACTGAATTTGGGAGAATTAACTCTTCACTGTTCGTCAATCACGTCACTTTTAACCAAAATGATTTGTAAAATGAACTTTTTTTTTCTACCGTGATTTGAGAACACGAACAAGTGACTATAAGGGAACTCTACCACAAGCTGGGCTAAACCAACAATTCATTTATTATATATACGACATGAAAGATGCATTAATCATCTTCAGTCGGAATAGAAATAGGAGTGGAGTTGGACGAAATTTTTCTCTCAAGTTTTTGGATTCTTACTATATATATATATATATATATATATATATATGACACAATTTTTAATTATTATAATATATATATATATATATATACATATATATATATATGTATATATATATATATATACATATATATATATGTATATATATATATATATGACACAATTTTTAATTATTATAATATATATATATATATATGACACAATTTTTAATTATTATAATATATATATATATATATACATATGTATATATATATATATATATATATATATATATATATATATGTATACAAACAACTACTCAATAATTTCAATTTATTTTGAAGTAAAAAAACATTTGTTATTATTTTATTAGTATACGTGTGTGTTAAAGTAAAATTGTTTCACATGTATTTAATCTACGTGCGTTACAGACAAAACTCGGTAGAAAATTAATTTGAGATGCTCCTTCATTTAAATGTAACCAGTAACCAGGTTGCCAGAGTTAGCATGTCAGTCTTTCAGGCCTTCGCTCATGATTTTAATCTTCACTGGATGAGTTGAGAGTGGAGATTGACGCATTACGCCTGATTATTCATAGTAATTTCGATTCTCTTTGATTACTCTACTCTTCTAAATACAGTGATTGAGTGAATTTGGGCAGCTGACGTAGTAAAAGAGTTATTTCTTTCACGTGTTACGTTGATACAATTGGGTTAAACCTACATTTGACTGGAGTTTCTTGATAGGCAAATACAAGATGGCATGAGATTTATAAATGGGGAAAAATCGTTATCAACCACTGATTATCAAGAACGAACGGAGCAGCAATTTTCTTTGATTATCGAATCCTCTTTCAACTTTTAGAACAATAGAGACAGCTTTGTAATTAAAGTTTAGGAAGTTTCAACCTCTTGAAAGTGTTAGAGAATGTGATTTGAATTCTTCTCTTTGGGGGTTTATCTTCTTTAGAGCAACAGAGAATTTATTGAGTATTTATTTATTGAGTAAGTGGACTTTCGAGTGATAGAGGAAACAAATAAAAAACTCTGCATTCAAATTTGAATTAGGATTTGAAGTATATAAAAAATATAATTAGATTATCAGTAGCTCACTAATTAGCTTTTGGTGTAGCTTACAATGGATATGTACGACTGATTTCATACATGTAAGTGCAATAATCAGTCTGGTGCGCAGCTGAAACCGTAGCGTATTTTCCAATGGTCGATATTCGAGGTTACGTAAGTGCTGAGGTTGAAATGCTGATTTCCGAGGCATTTGGACCATTTACACTTGGAATATAATCTTTCTAAAGCTCATTTGGTCTTGTGTCAAACTAAGAGAAGGAGGGATAAAGGGAGAGTAATAGGGAGATTGTTTGCAATCTGGTCTCGTACATCATTAGTACTGCAGTGTGAGTTCGAGCCACATAGTTCTAACTTATTGCCAGATTAAACTAAGCTGAGTGAATAAATATTGCTACTGTACTGAGTTCAACCATCACTGGGTGCCCAGAACTCAGTGAATTTTTCTAGGCTATGCTGACTATGGGAGAAAACAGCTTTCGGTTATTACTGGCAAGTTGTGGAAATGTCGTTTGCCTGAGTGCTCACTCACTCACTCTATTACTCGCTCACTCACTCACTCACTCAGCAACTATCTTCTCTAGCAACCATCATGCTGTGTTAGTGACGAGACATTTTGTCAAAATAAGTGGTGGCGAGGCAGGTAGAAGTGCATTTCCAAGGACATGAGCAGTCTCAGCCGAATCTTGTTCACCATTACACTGCAGTTCACTTTACGCCGCCAAGCTCCATACATATGTATGTGAGTGTGTAAGAGAAAGGAAGACTGAAAAAAAGAAAGAAAGAGAGAGAGAGAAAAGAGAAACTAGCCATTAAAATTCTATGCCTATTATACCAGGCTAGTTTTTTTTACATATAGCGGCTAATGACATCGGCCGAAGCAAATGGTTAATTTTTTAGTATTATTTTACTTTTATACGGAATTGTTTTACTCGATTGAAGCTTTTTCATACTGCTTGAATCCTGTTTTTGCTCATGATCGTATCAATCTTTAAAATAAAAAGAATAGAAAATGAAAACCTGGATAGATCCTACCGAGGTCGAAATTGGATGGTTTGATACGCAATAAAGGATGCTCTCCTTATAATACTTTTTTTTCTTTCCTGGGCCAATATAATGCTAGAAAAAACCGTCCAGAATCAGGAGATCGATAAAGAAAGGATTCTTATGGAGTCTGGGAATATAAGAGTCTGATATGAAGACAGATGAAGACGTGGCACACCAGCCATTAAATGAATCACTGTAGTATGTCTACCAATACCCAGAAAGACCTCCAACAATTTTTTCGCATTATGAATTATTTTTTCCTTTAAAAAAAATTACTTTTTTGTAAAAAAATTTTTGGAATACTTCTGCGACCCCCAAATCTTTATGGAAACCCAGGATGTGTCCTGACCTTGACTTTGAGAAACCCATGTTTACAATACTCCGCCTGATAAAAAAAAAAAACAATAAATCACTGCCAATTTTTATACCTGATTTCACCAGCTTTAAAATAGGGAAGTGGTTCGTTTGTGCATATATGTATTACTACTGCTGCAACTATTTCATTAGAAAACAATGATGAATTGCTTATACCCCCGCTAATTAAAAAAGAATTGTTTAGAAGATGTCTAAAAGCAGTACACATGCAACTTTTTAAAGTTCTAGGTCAAATGTTGTGTCCGGTAGCGCTGACACAAGACCTTTTTTTTTCGAGTAAAAAACTCAAAGAATACCATCAATTTTTTTTTTTTTTTTGATTACGAAAATTCCCCAAAATAACTTTTAGAAGATGTTTACGACAAATTTTCATGGTTCTAGGCCAAATGGTTTATCCATTAGCAGTGACACAGGATTAAGCGAAAATCCCGGAAGTTATGACAAATCCACACAAAAAACGATTTCCGAAAATTTTTAGGGCATGGTACTCATGCTAATTTGCAAGGTTTTATCCAAAGTGTCGGTAGGGCAGACACGACAAAAAACAACAGAGTGAAGAGAGAAGAATACCTTGCCACCACCTTTTATTTTGTTTTTGGTCTGGTCGGTGATCTTGGTTACGGTGATTCAATATGGATGACGTTGAAAGTAACAAGTATGGCTGACTGAATGCACTTCGACCAAAATGATCGATAGATACTGCATTGAACTGTTTTATTGATAAAATCTGTTGTCTCTAACACTGCTCAAACTTCTTGGATTTGTTTCACCTTTTCATGAGACATAGACAAGAAAAGGAAATGTTGATTATTCTGAGCTCCTGTATCAAAGACAAAGCAGTAAATCATAGTGAGACAAGAAAACATTTGTCCAAAATTTGGACACCTGCTCATAGATATGTACTAATCTTGTAATCTTGAGTTTCCCTTCGCCAATCATATTCACATCATCTCTCTTATCATCATACCGATTATACACACACACACAGGCGTATATATATATATATATATATATATATATATATATATATATATATATATATATATATATATATATATCATTTTATTGTATCGCAATGTATGAAGCAATGTGTCTTAATCGAAGAGGATCATAGCCGATGTGATAAAAGGACATGTCTCTCACATTCGGTTACATGATAGGATTGAGTGAAGACGTATGACTAGTTGAGTACACATCGCTAATTATGTGGCCTTGATTTGACCATGGAATGCATTCATATAATGAAAAGTAAACATTCTTCCTGAAATTGGATATTTGAGGTCGTTCTCCGTCTTCCAATCGCCGAGCATTGCTGGAAGTGGTCAGATGATTTGAAATAAGAAAACCTTGCACCTTTTCCGATTAAGACAATTTGGAATGAGGAAATCTTGTCCGTTGTTTGCCTTCCCTTCCACTCTCCATTCTACGTCTGAATGAAGCAAGGACTCTCGAACAGCGAGAACCGAGTTGTGTCGTGTAGTGTTTTTTTTTCCGTTACCACTCCGACGATTACTGGCTGTTGCGTAATCTGTTATATCATATTTAGTGTCATGATAAAATTCATAATCGTTACAGTATTAGCATCATTTTTTGAGGAGACCATAGCTTTAGTCGTGCAAGCGTCGTATTTCAGGAGAATGGTAAAGAATGCTAACAAAAGATGAATTATCGTGGTAGAATAAAAGTGTGTTTGGGTCATGAGAGAGATCAGTCAAGTGCAAATTTCCCGCCATCATATCAGTCATGCTGCCATATGCACACGTGTAGATATTAACATGAATAAATGTTCGACGAGAATATAATGTCAAATCAATATATTTGAAATGGAATCCTCAACTGCTGCTGTGAATCGCATAATAGTATGGGATCGTTCGGAAAGCATTGTCGACATTTTGGAGTCAGAATGTTCAAATGCATTTCGTTAAAAACACAATCATCAGTATTACGATGACCAAAGCTCAATGCAGAAGTGATATCTTTATTCACTTTTTTGAAAAATCTGGACGAAAATAATTCTAATATAACCTAAACTATATATTCCCAAATTTAAAAAGTGTTGCCACTAAAAAATATCATTGTGATCAGATTGAATTGAAATCTTAAAGTGCTAAGCTTATTTGGTTCGGGAGATGCGGTAAAATATCTCAACCAAACGATTACATTTCATTATGAAGTATGATACTCCATGGGGAATAAAATTATCATTCTTCACTTACCCCTAGCAATAAAGACCTACTGTGATTCTCTAGTCTTATTCTAAGAGCTTGTAATAGACAAAACCTAACATATTGCACCAATAGTTCACAAAAAAGCATACGAAACTGAAGCTTTCGTAAGAATATTAATATAGATTTCGTCCAGAATCCTATCTTTCCAACAGGGCATCAAAGAATTAGTTCAAAATTAGCCTTTTGTAATTGTTAAAATGTTTTTGTTTTATTTGCATGTCTTTCTAAAATTTCTATCACCAAAATTACCTTTAGAGACCTCTTAAAGAGACAACAATTTAAGGGAAGCTCTTTAGAATAATATGTAACTGTTCTCATTTTATGAAGAAAAAGCACTTTTGGTTACCTATCGGGCAAGTTAGAAGCTACTTGAGAAAATATAAAATTTTCCAAGCAGAAGCCACAGAAAATCTAACTAAAAACAAATCAGCTAATTAAAAATTCTTAAGAAAGGCCACTGTCAGGTCTTCCGGCTTTCAATACATTTAAGTGCTGTCGCGACGAAACAGTGCTAAAACATCGTACCTAAGGGCGCAGACTCAAGTATACTCAAATAGTGCACGCCCAATTATATTAAAAAAAACCCACCCATCCTTACGACAATTTTGTAACACTTCCGCAACGCCCTCAGCATCACAGATAGAATACATTCACCGAAAAAACAGTGAGTGAAGTACTGTGTACTAAAAGCGAACCAAGATGTCATTTGCTCTCTTGTCAGCCATTTTATAAAATACCACTGCAAAACAATCGGAGTCCATCATCAGCCTACCAGCGTACATAATTGGACATAGACATTCCCAAAGGTTTGCTAGACTATCATCAGCTTCGCAGAGCCAATACTCTCTGAAGTTTTCTAGTTCGTCATCTCGTATTTTGCCGGTCACACTTTCATATATGATTTCTGGGGATCTGCATTGCAAGTTGTGATGTTCAGCGGTTGCCTAACATTTTTGACATATTTCCAGCCCATTGTGATTTAAATTTTCTAATTGTTTCAATGGTGACTCAAACTCCTGTCTTTTTTGTAATATACTGAGATGTCTTACGATCTCTCTACGTGATTCTATGATGTCTCAGACCCCTTTTCCCCCCTAATATATTGTACTGTCGAGTGATCTCTCCATGTGAGGGTCAGCATGATTCAGACGAGTGCACATTGCATGATTCTCAGTTCGAGGGTCAGTCTTCTGATTAGGTTCAATGTTTCAGCTCCATAGGTGAAGCATTGGTTGTACACCTTTCTTTTTTAGTGCGTGGGGCTTAAGGGTTCTTGAAAGTCGAGCTTGCTCTATCGAAAGCTTGCCAACCTAGTATACTTCTTTGCTTTATTTCTTCTTCTTTTGAGGATTTCACAGAGATCTAGAGGTCTACTTTCTTTAGCTCTGGGTTTTCTATTTTGATGGTTAGGTCTTCGTCTTCCCAAATTGTGAATTCACAAATAGATAAATGAATACTGTAAAGTATGCTATAAAAATGCTATAAAAATTATTTTCAAGTTTCGGCTTAATTTCTTCTGGTGACAGATCTGCCGATTATCGATATGTTTTAGTCCGAAACTTAAACATGACCTTAATCTGGTAAAAGAAAAAATCCTATGATTATAGAACAGTATTTTTCTATTTAACGACGCACTCATGTAATTTTCCTCCCAGTTTTAACCAAAATTAAACTTTCCAGGAAGCTATTTAATTATTGCAATACGTTTTCAAAGCGTATTTAAAATGCGTGGTAGATGACAGTTAATTAAGTGAAACCATAAATTTCATATTTTGTTTGTTGTGATTATTTGCAGCTTTTATTTTCCTTTTCGCGCTAGCACTCACTTCCATCTGGATATTTTTGTTGTTTTTTCTTTTTTTTCAAGATTATATCCAGTCCGAGAGAAATTAAAGCGATCAAAAGCAACAAACATATGAAGTTGAATCGCAGCATAAATTGTTTTTAAAAAGTCTCAATAATGATTCTCAATTTTTCGTCGATTGAAGAATGATAAAAATAAATTTGTATATAGAGAACCGTGCATTGGAAAAATTCAATTTCTAAAATAACGTTGAACTAACCGGTTGGCGAGTTTTAGTTTTCAACCTGGCTTATATTATCTACATAAATATTTTTTTAGTTGATCATTTTCTACCAATTCATAAAGCTTAATATCATCATTATGAATTTATGATTTCCTTAATTTTCCTAAACATTTTACTTATTGGTTATACTGTACAGCGTATTTTCTATCAAGCAGTCTTTCGCAGTACACTGCATAACTACCCAAAATATTCCCATTAAATTATTCAAGACTGAACCACGAATTATCAAAAACACGAATGGAAAATCAACTAATGGTAAGGGATACCTGCACTTGCGTGCATGTGTGTGTGTTTGTGTGTGTGTGTTTGTGTGTGTGTGTGCTGAGAGAAAGAGAGAGGGGGTAGATGGAGAGAGAGAGAGAAAGAATAATAGAGTTGAATACAGAAAACAAGGAGGGGAAAAATAATAAAGACTATGTATGTAAAAAAAAACATGATTTTCCATCAGAACGTGCCATAACAAATGATGTTGTTCAGCTCGAGGCCCGGAAACAATGTAACAACTGAGATGAAGCGCTAATATATATGTATATATAGTGATACTACCACGCCCGAGGTTCCCAATAAACTAAGGGGGTTCTGGAACGTTCGGAGTCTCCCTATCATACACGCCAAGAAAATTGATGTAACTTCAACGGTATAGAAGAGTATATTTATCATTCAATTGTTCCTGACAATCCCTTTGTCTCCATTTTAGTCTACAAGCCTCTGCTGTTACTCATACTTTTTTTTTTATATTGGATTTACAAGTCAACTGACCTTTCCAATAGAATGTCTTCACATAAAGGTTGAAATCAGTATCTATTTTTTTTCAAGCAAAAACTATCTGCACCGCCCCCTCCTTTTGCCGACGTTTCTGATTTCCCAATTGACCGCAGTTTCATGTCGATAACAACAGACAATAAAAAATAGATAGAAACTGTTCGTATCCCGCCGTTTCGTCGAAACACAGACAGTCGACAGAAATTTCATCATTCAGACGCTTCTCACAAAAAGAATTCGACAAAATGACAGTACGCAAAAAAAAAAAAATAAAATAAAATAAACAGCAAAATATTACTTTGTCCAAAATGTTGCCTACGAAATATCCTTATGACGAAACTGCCGTCGGCTGACCATTTGTCAACGATACGTCGTTCAAAGAAAAAGTGAGAACCAAATTTTTGTATGTACCCTTCAAACGCATGTACGGTGGTTATTTTTTCGTCAGACTGATAAAACAACCTGTGATTTTTCCCCCCCAAAAAATAATTAGAAGGTGTCTTCAGTTGAAATTAATATGAGGAATTAATGTGACTCTTAGAAGATTTCAATTTCTCAGATCATCATCATCATCGTCATCATCATCATCATTCTTTTATTGTCCGTTGTTGGATATAGACCTTCTCCAGAATTCGCCAGACCTCTCTGTCGTGGGTGTTGTAGGGGCCAGTATTTTCTGAATCTGTCCAGTTCAGTTCGCCATCTCATATTCTGCCGGCCTCGGTTCCACATTTGATCTCTGGGGATCCATGTTGTAAGTCGTGATGTCCATTGGTTGTCTGCTATTCTTGCAATATGATCAGCCCATTTCCATTCGACTTTCCAAATATTTTCTTGTTTTTCCCTGATATACTGTGCTGTCTTATGATCTTAACATGTGATGCTGAGCGTGTCACGTGCATGTTGCATGGTTCTCAGTTCGAGGGTCAATCTTTCGGTTAGGTTCCATGTTTCAGCTCTGCAGATGACTACCAGGAGAATACAGGGAAATTCTTACGACTGAAAAATTCTGATTTAGAAAAGAGAAATTAATACAATGTATGCTAAAATGTCACTCTTCATTCTGATATTTCCTTTTTATAAAGCAAGGATCCCATCTTCAGTCTGAATGTTTTCGGGTGCAATGTTCCTTCGACTAATTCCTGCATCTTCATTATTGCAGTTTGTCTCGTAAAACTTGATTTTCCAGAACTCCACACTGAAGACTTTGATTGATTGTACGATAGTTATTCACTACCTGAACTGGAATTGTTAAAAAAATGAAATGAAATATAACATGACTGGCTGCTCCAGAGTCAAACTTCTCCCTGACTGAAGCTCAAATTACTTGGCTGATAAGTGTAGAAAATATTATCATAAATTATGTAAAAACAGTTCTGGAACAGATATTAGCTTTGTTATCAATTCTTTTCAGTTGATCAACAATAGCTCGGAAAAAGCAATCATTATCATCTTGGGTTGACTCTTTGATAGCATATGGCTAATGAAGTGGGACAATAATGTTTCCAATTTATTTTGCCATACCAACATTCCCAGGATGAAAGTAAACAAACATGATATCTTAAAAATCAAAATAAATTGGAACTCAATGATAACTTTTTTTCTGTTTACATATAGCTACGATACAGGAGGGTGACTGTGAAGAATTCCTGGATCCCCCCAAAAATGTGAACAGTTGCTCCTCAGCGCATTGCACACCCTTCAACAAATTATCATTGAAATTAATTGAGAACATTTGGAGATATTGTGTTGCATGCAGGGAGATGACTGTGAAAGATTCCTTGATACACCTCAATATTTAAACACCCGTTCCTTAGACTATACCAAACCTGAATTTTCACTGCAATTCATCGAGAACATTCGGATATATTGTGTTGTGTGCGTAGAGCTACAGAGCATGGAAGGTGACCGTGGGAAGAAAATCTCGTACCCCTGCCAAGAATTCAAACACCGCTCAGGCTATTATTGCCCACCATTTCACAAACTTTCCTTGAAATTCATAGAGAACTTTTAGAGATATTGTATTATGAACGTATAAACTGATGCTCCCAAATCTAAACACTTCTTCCTTGTCCCATTGTTCACTCTTGCACGAATCTCCACTGAAATTCATTCGGAATCTTAGTGACATGATGTTGCATACAGATAGCTAACTTGCAGGGCCGAGGTTGAACGTGAAAAACTCATGGATGCGCCCGAAAATGTGAACACTTCTTCTTTGCCTCATTGTCAACCTTCCAAGAAGTTTCACTGAAATTCATTGTGAACTTTTTGACATATTGGGTTGTGTGTATATATATATATATATATATATATATATATACTATGCAGGGATGGGTGACAGTAAAAAATTCATGGATCTGCCCAAATATGTAAATACTTATTTCTTATCCCAGTGTCACAAACTTTCAACAATATCCATTGAGAAGTTTTGGAGATATTGTTCAGTCTACTGCGATGTAGGGGAGATTACAGTGAAAAATTCCAAGATCCGCACCAAAATGTAAACACTTTTTCCTTAATCTATTGCCAACCTTTCATCGAAATCCATTGAGGACTTTTGCAGATATTGTGCTGTGTACATATAGCTGCGATGCAGAATAGGTGACTGTAACAAATTCCTGGATCCGCCCCAGAATGAAAGCACTTCTTCCTTATATCATTGCACACCTTTTCTTTGGGATTTATTTAGATTTTTTTGAGATATTGTTCTGAGTACATAAAGCTCCGATGCAGGGAGAAGATTTGGACGTGGAAAATTCCTGGATCCGCCCCCAAACGTACACCATTGCCCACCCTTTCGCAGAATCTCTCTCTGAGAAATTTTGGAGATATTGTTTTCTGTACGCACGGGTACGTTGCAGGAAGGCTGTGGGAAAATCCTGGATCCGCCCCAAGATGTAAACACTCTCTCCTTAGTCCATTGCCCTATCTTACACAAAATGTCACTGAAATTCCATTCAAAAATTTCGGTGAGATTGTATTGTGTACAAAATGCAAGCACTTCATCCTTCCATAAAATTATACTGAGATTCATAGAGAACTTATTTTAGATACGGAAAAACTACTATTATAGGGATTTAGCATGATAAGCGGCACCAGATGACCACCTATATTTACGTATATATATATATATATATATATATATATATATATATATATATATATATATATATATATTTGTGTGTGTGTGTGTGTGTGTGAATCTGTTTGTCTCTCCTCCTCCTCCTCCTCCTCCTCTTCCTTTTCCCTCTCACTCTCTATTGCCTCCCTTATCTCTTAATTTACTATTTTCTCTTTATCCCATTCTCTCTTTCTCCCTCTTTCGTTCTCTTTGTTTCACCATCGTCTATTTCTCTTTCTTTCTTTCTCCCTTTCTCTTTCTCCTACCCTTCTCTTTCTTCCTTTCTTTCTTTCTTTCTTTCTTTCTTTCTTTCTCGTTTTCTCTATTCATACCTTTTTTCTCTTCCTGGTTTTATTTTTCCTCCTACTTTTATTTCTCTTTCTCCCTTTTTCTCTTTCTCCCTTTCTTCTCCACTCTCTTACCCCTTTCTTCCAATACGTCTTTCTCCCTCCCTTTACGATATGATGTCACGATATTACTCTTTCTTTTCCCCCTCAATCTCTTGAATGTCTGAAATTTGAATATCTAGAATTAGAAATGCTGACAAATTGCAATAATGAAGTCAACTTTATGAGTTTGACAATAAAAAGCAAAGGCAGTAGTTTACTGTTTTTATCACCCTAAAACCTTGGGGGTGGCACAAGCCTTTATGGGACCTTGGGCAGAATTTAATTTGGAGGCCCTTTGGACCCCTCTTGCTCTTTGGGGCTCTCTGGTGGTCTCAGGGTTCAAAGCATTCGATTTGTTTGCTTATGCCTCGGGTCCGCTGTGTCAAACCATAATAGCGTAACAAGCATCAGTAAGCAGGTGACATTTAAATCAATATGATATATTGAAAGGTGAAAACTAACGCAATGATTTGAATCATAAACCAAACCAACGTGCACAAAAAATGATTCATTTTATGATAATAATTAATGAATGGATATATTTCAAATTCTATGAACTCATCATACAGACAGATTATATGTTCACCTCATGAAAAAACATAAACTGGGTTTGACATTGTTCGTCTAGTTTGGTGTTGGCGTAAACTTTGCGTTTGAGAATAAGTATTCAAATCCTTAATGGCGTCGCAATAAGTCCTGTTTCAACGAAGGATTCGTTCGTATTTATGATGCTCAAGTCTCAAATTTACGAGAGGAAATTCTGTTCATTTATTTATCACTAACTGCTACACGGACAATGTAAAATCGATTAGTGGCAAGAATATTGAATTTGATAGTAAGGGATTACATCAACATGTGTTTTATAAAGATTTTCTATAAACCTTTTGCTACTTTTTGTTTTGTATCTTCCTTTTAGTATTGTAGTTTTTGTATCAGACTTGATTTCATCAATGAAAATCATAATTCTGTTTTTCATTCATTTTCTCCGTCGAATATGTCTGTGCTACGAATTAACTGGGTTATAATGAATGAATTATTCAAGTAAACACAATACTAACAAGATTTGAATCATAAGCCGACTGAATTACAAATGTAATTATCGAGTCATAATAAGATGCACAAAAGAATTGTTTTATAAATTCACGAAAAAAAAACAAACATTGTATGAATGCATGAAATTAAATTTTGGCAACGTCTAGGGCTTCTACGATCAAGTTTGCGTAACTGTTACTGTATAGGAAACGGAATTCCAATTTCGACAGAGACTGCTTGTTGCATCGATGCCCTTGGGTAATGGATCCACTTCTCTCTCAGCTTTGTTCCATCTTCAGATATCTTCACGAAATCCCTTGTTACTGGCATGCCACGATTGTTGACGGAAAAAGGAGTCAGCACTCAAGTGCACTCCTCTCCCATAATTACTTTACCAGCCCAGGCAGCAATAATCACTTGAGCTCAAATTTAACCTTGACAAAGATCAAACCCTTCAAATGCCATATATATATATATATATATATATATATATATATATATATATATATATATATATATATATATATATATATATATATATTAGTGGTTTTAATACGATTTAATGAATTCTTTCGTTGAATAGGTTGGTAGAAAACCGAATCAAAGAAGTAACCAGTATTCTTAAAAATGATATCATAAGTTAGTTTGCGTGCAAGCTGAGATTGAAACCGGCAAAACAGATTTGATCTTTACATGAGTGAACACTCAATAAAAGTGACACGAAAAACAAGCCATGTCTGTTGTTATACTTATTGATCCCTCATCGTAAATGTAGTGAGGGAGAGGGGGATAACCTACGTAAGTAAGTACGTAGTTTCAAAAAGTTGAATGATGTGTAGCATGAAATGACATCCATATGCTATACATTATGATACTACCCTAGATAAAATAACAAACTACGTACATGACACAGCCCCCAAAATAACGGAATAAAACTATATATATTAAAATCATAGCTTAATGGAAGGCAGGATTCGATCAACATGGATGAGGAGTCAGGTTGATATAACTGTTTTTTTTTTTTAGATCCCCAAAACGGTAACATGATAATCAACCGATGACCCAAACAAGAAAAATCCACACATAGTACCACAATATCTAATATCATGTTGAACATTTTTTTTAAATCACTGAAAAAATGACATTAACAGATATTGGGAAATAATTGACTGGAATGACTTGAAATCTTCGAAAGAATTAAATATATATATATGTATTTGATATCTAAAGCTTCAAAACTGCCTAGACTATGTATATATCTCAGTTTTATAATATACGTAGGCATATATATATATATATATATATATATATATATATATATATATATATATATATATATATATATATCATTGTGTCATCCACTGACAACTGTTTCGATGTATTACATCTCTTCAGTGTGGCAATAGTCTTTATCCCATCCAGTACCGTGAGGCAGAATTGAAACCCTCATATCGGACCCGGAGGCTGATATCCTACGGAATCGAGTGGTCAGTAAGGCTGAATTTAAGCGATATATTCATTTACGTAGAAACTCCTCATCCACCAGAGTGCTCTATTCCTATGGAAGAGCACAATATATATATATATATATATATATATATATATATATATATATATATATATATATATATATATACATATATATACTTCATTCAGTTCACCAATATTCATCATTCTATGCATCTGTACTCGTGAGAGAAACTATAAACGAAATGATTCAGGAAAAGGAAATCATTTGTGGTTCGTGTATAGAAATCCATGATGACGTTAGTGGTTTCGATCCTCATGTATGCAGCCCCAGCCCTTCAGCAAATATTTTTTTCTTACTGCTGACCCATTGCAGTATCATCGTTTATCGAGGTGATTATATAATATCGGAAGAACGAGCAAGTATGCAAATTTACGCAAATTATTTGTAAGGGTTGTGGAAAATCTTCTTAGGGTGTTTTTTGTCTTCCCTATATGATATTTTAGTGTAATATTTGTACTCGTTTAGTTGGAGAAGTACTCAAGTTTTAGTGAACATCTGTATATGCAAATCCAGGTAACGATTTAATGGTGAATACTTATTCTTAATGTAAATTTTTACGGAGATTTATCTAAAATAAAAAGTAGAATCTTTAAAATGAAAAAAAAAAAGGATTTCCCTTATTCCCTCCCTTAATCTCATGGTCTCACATGACGTATATTACGTCATGAGCCATCTATTCTCCTTTCCACATGACGTCATGTCTATTCTCTTTGTACGTGACGTATATCATGAGCTGTATGGCGAATGACGTGTATACGAACAACCGAACCTTTCCGACTACTTCCGACTCTTTCTTTTCCTTTTTTTTAGATCATAGGCGTGTATTTTAATTTTAATGTATATTCATTCATAAAGAATGAAGTTATTTCTGTGGAACTTTCGACTCACGGCACAATGCCTCGAAACTGAGAAAGGAAAGAGGGGAAAAGAATGTCATAAATTAAAACTAGAAAAGAATGAAAACAACCTTGTTGTGTCGTAAAATTGAGAAAGAAAGAACAGAAGGAAAAAGAAAAAGAAAGAAAAGAAATAACAGGAGAACGAAAAAGAACTTCATGTCCACGGGCGTCCGCTAGGGGGTCTTTTGACCCCCACCCATCCTGAATCAGGCCTTCTCAGGGCAAAGCAGTTAGAAAGTTGGAACCTTATTGTCGATAAAAGATAATGGTGCTGTTAAACTGATTTATGTATCCCCAACTCGATGTTACCAAATAAAAAGATGGTACTATTATTCATTGGTTACAGGGTTGCTGCTAAGATATATAACGAATATATTCTTTTACCGCGACCCCTGGGAAGGTGGCAGAGGACGCCCATGTTTATCTCCTGAAACTTTTTTCAAAAGAAGAAAACTCTGTCGTGTCGAATAACAGAGATAGAATGAAAGAAAGAAAGAAAGAAAGAAAGAAAGAAAGAAAGAAAGAAAGAAAGAAAGAATGAGAGAAAGAAAGAAAAAGAACTTCATGTTTTGAAAACTGAAAAAAAGAAGAAAACTTCGTCATGTCGATAAACTGCGAAAGAGGGGAAAAGAAAGAAAGAAAAAAGTACCATGTCTCAAAACTGAAAAAGAAAGAAACTTTGCTATGTCGTAAAACCGTGAAAGAAAGAAAGAAAGAAAGAAAGAAAGAAAGAAAGAAAGAAAGAAAGAAAGAAAGAAAGAAAGAAAGAACGACCATGTCTCACAACTGGAAGAGAAAGAAACTTTGCTGTGTCGTAAAACCGTGAGAGAAAGAAAGGAAGAAAGAAAGAAAGGAAGAAAGAAAGCGAAATGTCTTGAAACTGAGGATGAACGAAAGAAAAACATTCAGCGCGTGTTGAAACTGAAATAAGAAAGACTGGCTCTCCGAGTCCTCTACTCAGTAACGTTGTTTACTTTGTTATGCTTTCTTTAGCGAAAAATTCAATTTGCTGATGGCTAACCTGTTCAATGCACTCTGGGAACACACACACGCACGCACACACATAATATCTCTCTCTGTCTCTCTCTCGCTGTCTCACTCTCTCTCTCCTACTCTTTACTACTCTCACGAGCTAAAGATCGAATGTCGCCTACTAGTCTCACTTTTCCTCCCAAAAACAAACTGCAGACGCTTTAATCACGACGAAGGCTGAGAGCTCTAACCTTCTTCCAGAGTTATGGAAGCAGAAGTAGTCTTGCCAAGAGATTACCTATACTTGAACGGGAATCAGGTAGAATATGTCGGGGGGGAAAAAACTGCACAACATAGCAGCTTGAGAATGCAAGTGTAAACACATTAGTTTCTGCAGTTCCAGAGGAAATACATATCAAAGTGGTTGAAGTGGTTGTCTAGTGGTGCATTCAGAAATAGAGGCAATATCCTTCGGTAATGATAATATCTAGACCTTGTTAATTCATGGAAACAGGCAAAATTGATTTTTTTTTTTAAATCTGTCAGTGATCATCGGGGGAAGGGTCAGAGTCTGCAGTCGAGCTGTCAAATCGTTTTTTCTGTAAATCTCTTGGTACATCAATGAAAGTGACTGTCGCTTTTTATCACCATAGCCAGTTCGGGTTCGAATGCAGCAACGGTTGAACTCAGAGTGTGGTGATTGATACACTAGTATACACACACACACACACACATATGTATATATACATATATATATAGAGAGAGAGAGAGAGAACATGTGTTACAAATCAGGCTAGCAGTATAACATGATATGATAATAATATATTAATAATATAAAGCCACTTCTGATATATATTGGATTTATTTCATAGAGTGCTCGATACATACAACTTTTTACAATTACTATTGAAGTTAAGTTGTTTTAGAGTAGAGCTTGAAATCCACATTCTACTATATATATATATATATATATATATATATATATATATATATATATATATATATATATATGTGTGTGTGTGTGTGTGTGTGTGTGTAATTTGGTTCTATTGACCGTCCAGTTCTGCGTAGGGCATCTGCCTCTGGGTCTGAAGCGAAGGTTTTGACCCTACTTAGCGTTACTGGAGGCGATACTGGATAGTCTATAGCCACAATGAAGAGTTGTAATACAACGAAACAGCTTCCTGTAGATGACACAATTATATACATCTATATATATAAATATAAAGCCACCCTCGTGGTTCCGACCGCAAACAGCTGAATTGATAAACACATAATTATCACCGTTTCCGACCAATCTTTCCGGAAGATAGATAGATATCGGCTCAGCAGGAGACATTTAGAAGTGGTCAGATAGCTTAGAGAGCGGCTGTGGAACAGTCAGCACGATTTCGTCCCTTTCATGCACGTGTCAGCCCCATAAAACCAGGAGAAAGCGAACAGAGAGAACCTAAGATCGGGCAGCGCAGCGAATTGGAGTAATTAGAGACAGGCACCGTTTGCACAACCTCTACACCTTGTTGCTGTCCATCTTTTCAAAATAAAACGTGTCTTCCCGCCCGTCACTCCAATTAACGTGTGAATCTCGAATGAATCCATCAGCCGTCAGTTCATCTAAAAACCGCGCTGCGTACACGGTTCTAACCAAAGTGAACGTCAGTTTCGTGTCACTTCGATTATTCTGGATCGTCATATTGCTGTTTCGCTTTATCATCCGATTCCCTTTTAAATTCACAGAAGTTGATTTCTTACGATGTTCCTTCATCTGGAAAGTTGAAATGTGTGCATTCGAAACTTCGGCCGATACACGCGATAATAATGGACAAGTACGTCTTATAGACCGGCCGATGCGATAGATCTTCGTTACTGTACACACAAGGTATTCGCATAAAACGCTCATATCTGCACACACACAACGTATATATATATATATATACATATATATATATATATATATATATATATATATATATATATATGTTTCTGTGTGTGTGTCTATGTGTGTGTGCATGTTGATGAAAGTGATAATTCAAAGGAGAAAAGAAAAAAAGTTGAGAGAAAAGTCATTTTTTTATTATCACGTTGGCTTGTTCCAGCGCATCTCGACACCCCTATCGCATTCCACAGCGATAAACATTTTCTTAAGATTTTCTTAGCACCGCTGCAAGTGCTTCTCTGAAAAAGATGGCCGGGATCCGTCTAAATGCATCGAAACATACCCATGTGGCAATAAAGATTTTCGAGGTGTAACACTTGCTTTCGCTTAAGTTTCTTTTCCTCTTTCTTTCCACTTTCCAGTTATATTTTCCATACTGTCGGATTACTTCGCAACTACCATACAAACGCACACACACACACACACACACACACACACATGCGCATACACAATATATATATATATATATATATATATATATATATATATATATATATATATATATATATAAGGCGAAGTAGGAAGACAGGAAACCCAAACAGAGAGAAATAGTGATATTGTGTGAGTGTGACAACCAACTATAACGTTGAACTCTAACGCCCTCATCCAGTTTAGGGACTTGTAGATATATGAAGGATCCTCTTTGTGGAGCAATGGTTAACAGTAGAGTCTCGCAGACCATAGGTTGTGAGTTTGATCTCCAAGGGAATAAAACAATCATCTAAGACATCATAGAAACCACAGCGCGGACCCCCATGCGAAACTGTAGCCGGTAGAATATAAGATTGTTATACGAACTAGAGACGTTAAGGGAGCATTGGCTCTACGACGCCCATAATAGAGAGGACAGACAAATCTTCGGAAAGGTCAATGTCCAACTACGAACGCCAAAAGGCTGATGAGGATGATTGACAAGCAAGACCATTATTACAGTGGCGAGTTTGATCCTTATTTGGTTCCCCAGGCTTGTGACCTTGTGACATACTAGGGTTAAGCTTTTTGAAATAAAAACTTGGGCATTATTCCTTGTAACTCGGCACTGGCACTCGCATGATGTCTTGGATGGAAACGGACACTGCTGAATAATCCCCCACCCCACAAGATGTCAAATGTCTAGCAGTAATTCCTAATTCCAAGATGTTAGTCTTGTCTATCATGACGATCTCCTACGGTCATAAACTATCTGGCACCTGATATACTATATTCATCTATCTACCAATCTATCACGCTCATATGTTGAAATATATAGAGAAATGTAGGTTCTTCTTTGTAGCTGAGGTAGCCAGTGGTGGACAGGGCCAGATTTCCAAAGGAGCAAAAGGGGCAATCGTCCTGGACCCCCTTTATACAAAAATATAATGATTAATAAGAGATTCATTAGTAATTACTGCTTGGAATTCAAAATGGAATTCATTTCATTTTAGCGCCTTTGAATATTAGAATTGATACAATCACCGCTTATTATTCGGACCTATAGTAATTGGAATATAGGAATACTTTAATCTACTTTGTTCCACATATATAACTCATTTAACCTTTCTATGTGCGCATAACTTGTCAGTTCCAATAAAATGCTATAAACGGACTTCGATGCATAAATTTTGCGATTTGCTGTGTATTTTAATTTCTGTTTATGGAACAGCGCACCCTCAAAATCTAAATCTGGTCCTTGCCGTCGATGTTCAAACATAGGAAAAAAGCCAGGATTTCAGGTGATGTTGTCCTCTTTACCTATTCTCTGCATCGGATCTTTTTAAAAAGAATCCGTGTGATCTTATCGTGTCATGATCCAGAATATGAAACTAAAAATACTCAAGATATCAAAAATTGATTTCAACCTAAACAAAGGCAAAGACTCGTAAGCATTCAACATGTTCGATGACGTAGTTATACGTCATGTTCACGGGATTATAGTCACGTCATAATGGGGTTGTCTCGAGCAATGCTTATTTTACATCTCCAGTATATGCAAAATCTAACACGAATTACTTTTACGGCAAGATCTTGAGATTACAACTCCTCGAACAAACTGTTCTACAGCGTTGTTTATCAGACGTTGTTTTTTCCCAATTTTTCGCCCGAATCCGAAAAACAAGAAAAAAAAACGTCTGAATTAACAACACTGTCCAAAAATATCAGGGTGCGCCCCTCATCTAACACTTTTAGTTATTTGGCGAACGCCATCTAGTGGAGCGGTCGTCGATCCCCAGGCTAGAGGTATTTTTGTTGGCTTAAGGTCAAACAATAAGCAAATACATCATAATCTTGATTCAAAAGAGTTTATTTTAAAAATTACAGAAATATAACAGCTTAATGATTTTAATTCTATTCTAGTAAATATACAGAAATGTTCGAACTGATATCGGAAATTGAAAACAATATTTCATCCATCATTTTATTTTAAATGAAAAACGACTCATTTGAAAGTTGTTGGTTTTTTTTTCACTTACAGAAATAAAACATTCCGAATCATTGTCAAATTATTTTTGTAGACACAAAAAGGCGTTCAAGTCAAATTGGCTGAAAACGATAAAATATTTACAAACGTTTATCAGCTCTGGATATGTATTGAGTTAACCTCGCTCCTGTATTGGGTCACAATAATCAAATGCCCAATCAAACTCATAATACTAGAAAATGGTCAAAAAGACTGGCTTGATTACCATCACTCGAAGGCAAATTCGTTCTTCGAAAGTTATACGGATATTTTTTTTAGCATAGTCTGACACTGTCACAATAGTGAGTTAACCAGTGATTCACTACTCTAATAAATGGTCTATAAATTTACCATCTCTCTAAGACAAGTTCCATGGATACTACACTTAATCCAGTACGTGGCAACATACGTGAGACACGACATCATCATTATCATCATTATCTTTTTAACGTCCGTCGTTGGACATAGACCTTACCCAAGATTCGTCAAACCTCTCTATCGTGGGCATCACGGAGCCAGCACTTTCAGAACTTATTTATACATCCACGACATCTTATATTTTGCCGGCCCAGTGTTGAATGTGATCTCTTGGGATCCACGTTGTGAGTCGTGATGTTCAGCGGTTGTCTGACATTCTTACAACAGGACCAGACCATTGCCATTTATATTTTCTTATTGATTCTATGATATCTCAGATTTCTGTCTCTCTTCTAATATATTGTGTTATCTTGTGATCTCTCCGTGTTATGTTGATCATGATTCTCTCTTGCACACGTTGTATGGTTCTCAGTTTAAAGGGCAATCTTTTGTTTAGTTTCCATGTTTTAGTTCCATAAGTGACGATAGGGAGGATACATTGGTCGTACACCCTTTTTTTCTAGCATAGGTGGAATGTTCAGCTTACCCCTGCCGAAAGCTTGTCATCCGAGTGTTATTCTTTGCTTCATTTCCTCTTCTTTCGGAGATTTCATGGAGATTGATTGTCCGAGGTGGATATAGTCGTCCTCTTCCTCCCGTTCTGGGTCCCGAATCTTCGATTTTGATTGTTGAGTCTTTATTTTCGGCATATTCATTGTACATGACGTTTATTTTACCAAAGTTTGTGTGGAGGTCAACTTCTTTGCCTTCTTCGTTCAGTCTATCCAGCATCATCTGGCTATCATGAAGGTTTTCATAAAAAATGGACGATGTCTTCCACAAAATGACGAATTCGTCGTCTTTTCTGATTCCTTTATTTTCCCAGTCAAGATCATCGAGAGGCAATGCTCATACGAACTCTTCACGGTCTGCCTCCTTGTCTTACTATTTTCCCGAGCTAAAAAAGATCCAAGTCTTTACGTAGCCTGATGAAGGAATTGCTGTGTCAGTAAATATGTTGCAATGCTCTGACATATACTGAGTCTAAGGCTTGTTGGATAATAGTATCAATAATCTCGGGGATTTCCACGGAGTTGAAGGCCTTCTTGAAGTTGAGAAATGCAAGTGGCATTATTTTTTTTTTAATATCCCTAACTCAGGCCAAACGTCACATTGTTACCAGGGGGGAGCATTCTTACCAGAAGATCCAATGGAGCTCATCACCCGCCACATTTATCCGAAAAAAGACGGATTAACTCCAACGATAGACTCGTCTTTCCTAAAAGCTATTCACTGCACCGTGCTGCACGCTTATTTGCCAACAATCCAGTCTACCTGCCTAGATCATAGATATGCCATTTTCATGCTCAAATGAATGTATGAACAAATTATTGGCTCGATAATGGTCAGCCTGCTCCAAAATTCTCAATTGATTTCGTACCTGTTCTTTTGAGCATGACATTGGCTCCTCTTTCTCGTCAGCAAAAGAATCCATTACGTCTTCACTGGCGGTAAATGCAGTTGCCTAATTCTGTTTCCACTTTTGGTTCCTTTGTAATTGCCTCAGAGAAATGCAAGACAAATAAGCATGTCTGATTCAATTGACCTTGGACCTAACGTCTGCCTTCAAACAACCGAGCGCACAGCTTTGATTTATAATGCTTTCTGGTTTCCCACGATGAGTGCATTCCTACTGCATTTCGTTTCGATAATATCCCGTCTCACTTAAAATGGACAACGATAGGCGAGATCGTGTTGAACCCTTTTCGAACGACCAGATTGGTTATTACAAATGATGTTCTAATTTTCCAAAACCTCAACTGGGTTGAGCCAACCGGGGGTTCTAACTTCAATGCCTAAAAACATACTGATCTAACTAAAAGAAGAAAAAAAAGAAGGAAAAACGATGAGACCACTTCCGGTTCCACAATTTGTGACCCAGCCATTCATACATTCTTACACTTACATATTCCTTTGCAAACACTCACTTTTCTAACAATCAGCAAACAAACTAACAAATAACAAATATCTTTTTAACCAGTCAAAAACACGAAAAAATTTCTTCTGGGTCCGATTTTGAATCCCCTTAAATCATATAAAGCCACTGGTTAGTCACAGCAAAATGAATAAGACTCACACAACGAAAACAATTATTTCTAATTTTTTTTTACTATGACAAACACTCCAAGAAAAAGAACATTACAAACAGACTCACATTCATTTCTATCAAAAGAAGAAAGAATCCAAACAAAAGAATATATTTGTTCTGTGATGCTCACACAAAAGTTGATCAAACTCTTTTGATTGATATCAAAATTTTACGATCTAAAACTTCTTATGTTTACTCACTAGTTTATTTTTATCACCTAATAAAACTTGTTCATTTCTAAGCACTGTCTAGTTTTTTTAATACCCTCTTCCCACTTTGATCGTTTCACCGCATGGCTGAAAACTGCTACACTCTTTCCTACCTGTCAATGCGGGCAAGAGGTTGAGGTTAATATCTATTTATAGGAAAAGCAGTATAGTACTTTAAGAGTAAAAAGTCTCCCAAAGTTAGAAGATATCTAAGCAATGAGAAATATCATATTATTAGGGATGGTGACCCGATGAAAAAATAGCTTAGATAACCTGCTAAACCAGTATTGGGGACTTGGACTGCAGTAGGGACTTTGAAATACGAGACGCTAATTCAGAAAGTTGCTTCATCATAACCTTCCTACCCTTGTTGCAGATGATGCAGTAGATCACTCATGAAATCTATAAGCTGTGCGGATATCCAGAAGCTGGTCAGCCAGTTTAGCTTTCTAAGTATTGAGGTGTATTTAATTAGCAGCTTTTTTTGACAGCAATTCAAGTAATAAAAATAGATGTCTCTGGATAGAGATAAAATGAGCTTCAAACTCAGAGTAAGATAATCATACAGTCAAAAAAATTACCTAAAAAAATATCTGTATATAATTTAGAGTATGGGAACTGATAGCAGCCACAATCACAAAATTGTTGAAATATAATATATTTATTTATGAATCAACTCAACTGTTTGTTTTGTTTGTTTTTTTTTTTACTGTTTTTGTCTCTTCACTGTTTTTTGTTTTTTTTCCTGAGGCTACTCCATAAATTCTAACCAAAATCTACAAAACTAAATTGTATACAATCTACTCTAATTGAAAACACACCTCTTATAATGAATAAAAGATATTCGGGTTTTACTGGACTTAATTCTATTCGCAGTAATATATATGAACATTGATGCATTGCTCTTTTTTTTCCAGTATAAACAAGAAGGAGTAACATTAAAGTCAGAGCCAATTGGTCTTTCTTCGGTTGGACAAGATCGAAAATGCAACAGAAATCTGACAATGAATTTAAAATGCAAAATGAAATATAAAAAAGCGTATATTTTAGTAGCTGAGTCGCTGAGGATTGTTTCGATAGCTTGATATGAAGAGAGAGCTTTCAGTAAACTGAAGGGACGTAATCAATAGTAATTATCAATTAAGATAGAACACTGAGGCAGACGTGCATACATATGCATAGAGAGAGAGAAAGAGAGAGAGAGAGAGAGAGCAATGCAGAGAGAACAACGTAGAGAGAGAGCAAAAGAGATGAAAGAAGACTGACAGAATATTTAGTCAGTATTATATCAATCTGTGCATAATTTGATCTAATTTATGATGTGGCCCCTTATTTCTGTAGGTAAAAATCTCTAAAATACTTGATATCTGCAAAGCCTGATTTTTATGAAAAAAAAAATGTCGCAATATATTCACTCAGAGAAAAATAAAACAGAAAAAGAAAAAAATTCTTGTTTTAAAAGTTTAATTTTCTTATAATTGCTTTTTAGTTAGACCCATTCTTATGGACTGTATATTGATATTTTCAATCACTTAAAAATACTGGAGACGAAGCGTTTGACTGGGCAAGAAGGACCAAATAGTCAAAAACACAGGACAGTAGCATATGAGCATTGATATCACAAGTTATCATACACAGCAAAACGAAAGCGGACTTCCAAGTTGCCGCTAATCAGAGAGGTCACGTTAGAAAGAGACCACTGTGCACATCGGTTGCTCTTAGCTTAAACACTATTTACACTTGCTAAAAGCAAATGAGCCACCATTTTAACTACCGGTCAGGTCCAACAGGCAAATAGATAGTTATACAGTATGTTACAAAAATGAAGAAGTGATTAAAAAATCTATATCTTTTAAAAATATGATTATACTTTTCCTCATTCTGTACAATGCGAGTATTGTGGATTTTGCAAGCGCACAAATATACTGACAGATAGTGAAGTAGGGAAATTGCATTAAGCCAATATCCAAGTCGGGAAGTTATATCTCCTTTGTATGACCAGGGCTCAAACACCAATCACTAAAAGTTCTAAAAGCAAAAATCCATCTATATCGGTCATCAGGCAGATACGGACAAGTTAATACTTAGAACAGATGTCAGATGGTATATTTATCTCACTCAGAATACCACTGAAGTATCTCGAGAATTATTTTCAACAAAGAAGAAGACTCACCATAACAGACAATAATTGAACAACTGTAGTGTCAAAATTTGAAGTCATCTAAAAAAATTCCAGCGAAGAATAAATTCTATTCATGACATCACTAGCATTTTCTACTGGAAATCATCTAAAACAGGGTAAAAATATCTAGAAACATCTAGTTTCTCTTGAATCTAGATTTTTATCACTATACCTGCCAAAAAAGGCCTAAAAAGGTTTTTAAAGGCCTTTTTTTTTCAAAAATAAAAAAGGCATATTCAGAAAGGGTGTAGTGGAATACTGATGCCAATTTTCAAGTCTGCAGACAAAACAGTTCAGCCAGGACACTAGGACACACAAACATACAATTACACATACATATAAAATGGGATAGAAACCTTCGCCATCTTTGGTGGCTACGATTGTTCAATACATGAAGTTGGTTTTGTGGACATGAGACAAAGATTAGCACTTTATATATATATATATGCGTGTGTGTGTGTGTGTGTGTGTGTGTGTGTGTATGTGTGTGTGTGAACGCGCTTACAAACATTCATGCTTAGAGATAAAGTCATGTACATATATATATATATATATATATATGTATATATATATATGTGTGTGAGTGTATGTGTGTGTGTGTGTGTGTTAGTAGGTGTACTGATATTCATCAAATATAACAGTCTTGCATAAAGCACCAACGAACACCCACCAAGAATCAAATTCCTTTGGTAGTGGTGGCATTTGTCAGTCATACGAAGCCCTGGATCTGCACCGAAAAGTCTCACTTTCAGTCTCTGGAGGACAGGCCTGAGCAAGTCCCCTCCTCTTCGTGCACCAATGTTGTCTGAGCGAAGAGCGAGGACCAATAGGGCTTGGCATCAATGTCATCACAGACTGAAGACAATGACAGGCTACCTTAGAGACTCCGGCTCCCGGTTTGAAATTCCGAGTTGTCCTCCTCTTAGAGATAGAACCAGTATCAACTGGGATCTGAGAGCAGATCTTATAGAAGTGATTATCTAACGAAAATGGAGACAGGCAGGACACATGGAAAGAAGGAAAGATGACAAGTTGTGCCAAAGGAATAGCACACACAATAAGTGAAGACCAGACATAAGAAGGAAAAATGAGATAGAAAAGTTTGTACAACTTATAAAAGTGATCAAGTAACAAAAATGGAGACGGACAGGATACATGGAAAAAAGGAAGGATAACAGGGAGTGCAAAAGGAATAGCAAACACAATAAGTGAAGACCAGACACAAGAAGGAAAGATGAGATAGAAAAGTTTGCCAGTAAGACATGGCAGAAGTTAGCGCAGTAATGATCGGCATGGGAGAAGCTAGTGAGGAACTTCGTCAAGCAGTGGACCTGTAATTTCTGATAGTGATCCTGGACAATACGTGGATATATCAATAAGTCTGTTGCCAAATGAGGAAGAAAGAATTATTTTTATGCAACAAATATTTATTTTTCAACGTAATCTTCTACCTTGCATTTAATCGAATGGAGATTATAAATCACATATGTTGAATATTACACAGTGAAAATTTCAGGTTGAGATTCAGCTAAAATCTACGTATCAGGATATGGATTTATTGATTAACTCTCGCTTGATGAGAACTAGAGAAGGCAGAAACATAAACTTCTTTGTGTAGCGAATCCACTTCCTATTATACATTTTCAGCTGTACTCTAAAACAACTTGACTTTCGGAGTATAAAGTAAAATGCATCGAGCACTCAATGAAATAAATCCATCACATATAAGACATTGCTTTATATTATGCTATATTGCTAGCCTAATTAGTACTATATATGTATTTTCAATTTATATATATATATATATATATATATATATACTAGAAAGCATTACAGCTTTAAACACTAGATATCTAAAAAAAAAAAAATTAAAAATACCTCTGGGTCACTTCAGTTACTTATTTTCCAATATCTGTCAACGCAATTTATGTGATTTTCTTCCGTATTTTTTCTCTGTTTCACATATACTTTTGTTTTTATCATGGGACAATGTATAAATTTTCTTTTCTTTGGGTCATCAGTTGTTCACCATGTGACTGTTTCGAGGATTTTAAAAATAAAACATTTCTATTAACATGGCACCCCAGCAGTGTTGATCAAACACCACCTTACAATATAGTTTATGTCATACATGAATTTTGTGATTTTATATTAGGTTTTATGTGTATTATATATTGAAATCATTCTATGCAGCTTGTCATTTATTTTCTTAAACAGGTTTCATTTCGGTTGGTTACCCAAAAAAACATATTTAACAATGAGGGATCTGTAAATATAACAAGAGACGTCACTCCCTGTTCATGTCATTTTTATTGAATGAATATATATATATATATATATATATATATATATATATATATATATATATATATATATATATATATATATATATATATGCGTGTGTATGTGTATACGCATATATATGTATGTAGGGAAAACCGGAACGTAATAGATCAGAAAAAAAAATCAATTGCGGGTAAAAGCTAATTCTATTAATATATTTGGGCAAAAAAGATAAAAGATCAACTCTGTTGGCTATGAAATAAAGTTATATGAAGATAACAAAGTAATATTCCTTCAAGTTAGCAGGTGGCAGGCACTTATTTTTTGTAATTATCTCTGATCCACTGTGCCTCAGTCCCAGTACTCTGTGAATCTTCACCCAGAGAACAGTGAACCAACATAAGACTGATTGATTCAGAGAAGTTCCAGATAGAAACAAACTACACATTTTATCAAAGTATTGTTGAATTATAGACAATGTTACCAAAAGTGATCAAAAATCTCCTAAATATTTATTGGCAAAAGTTAGGCTCACTGAAGAAAACATTTAAAACCATATCACATTCACACAATCTCCGAAGTAATTTAAGAAAAGAATAAGAATCTTACAAGGGTAAAAATAAAATGGTATTTTAATTTCCTATTTAACCACATGAAATGACTTGACAAGTTCAATTCTAATTAAAACAATTGAAGTCTCTCGGTCCCAGAAGTTATCGACTGCGTCCCCAATTCAATCCGCCCCACACGCCTTTGAGAAAGATAACTTTACATCTATCATAATAGAAAGTAATTGCAGTTTGGGCAAAAAATAATTCTAATGCACTACTAGTTTCACATCATATAACACAAAAATACTGGTTCTATAATGAAAGTACTTCAGAAAAATTACTTCTGGCTTAAAATTAGGTCCCTCAGCTTGCACGTTGTACAGCAATGTTTAAGTAGGCAAGCTTGGTAATAATAAGATGGCGGATGTATTAACTTGGGGAAAGGAAGTAGTAGCTTTCCTGTTATGTATTTGCATTTGTGAAAAAAATCATAATGATTCACTGTCCCCCGTGATCCCTTGTGCCCTGGTTTCCCTTATATATCTTATTATAATTTACCAAATATCCGTCTGTCTGTCTGACTACCCGCCTGTGACAGCTCACTGTAAAAACTAACTCCATGTAAAATATAACGGCATGAGATTCTCTATGAGAATTCATGTGAGCCATAGGCAGATTTTTAACATGTTTGATGTTATTCATCACCTCCCTCAATGTTTTCAAAGGGCGTTGATAGATTTACCATAGATATTCTAAACAGAAATTGACACAATTTTTGTGCCTTGGGTAGAAATAATTCAACTGATTGGTGGCTTTTCCAGCCAGGATCGAAGAAAGGGGATGCTTTGATCGCCTCTAGAGAGGATGAGAAGCTAAGAGGGAGATAGTGTTAGTTTAGAGAGATTTTCTTTCTATTTCTCTCTCTCTTGTAAAACATCTATATGCAGGCAACATTCTTTCTATTACTGTCTCCTCCATTGGGACAGCCTGTGCGTGTGATGCATTCATATGTATGCAGTCAGACCTACTTAAAACTGAAGAAACCCATGTTGACAGTTTTGATTGACGGCTTCTAATAGATAGATGGATAGATAGATTAGAATATGGATACTAATAGGAAATTGGAAAGTCTAACACCTGATGTAAATCTCGTTGAATTATGATAAGTATTTGCAGTGCGTGTCTAAGAAAGGAAGAAGCTTACGATATTGCAATTGCTACTTTATTCGAACTATAACAGAGTTCAAATGTTCCTCAAAAGCGGACATCATGATTTTGTCAGTTACCTTGTCTGGTCTTGCTTAAATACTTGGGAAATTGAAAAATCTCCCATTACCTAATATGATTATAACTAGTTTTTATTTTATTACCAAAATGAAACGTTACAATGGAATAATGAAATTGTTACGTAGACAAAATTTAAAAGTTCGTCTGCGTAACATTTTTAGTGAATGTATATGTATACCTATCTGCACATGTATCATATATATATATATATATATATATATATATATACTGATGAACCAAAATGTTATGACCTGCAACATGTGACAGCTATTGTCTTATTACAACTGTTTATGTTGGTGTCATGGAAATGTAAGTTGGTATGCTGATCAAGAGAACTTCACTTTGATGTGTCGAATGCCGCAGTAATGATGTGAGTGACTTTGATAAAGGCCATATCATTATGGTCAGAAAACCAGGCCAGAGCTTTTCTAAAAGCACGGTTTGTGGGGTGTCCACGTTCAGTTGTGGTGAGTACCTATCGGCAGTGGTAATAGGAGGGAAAATCATCAAACGCCAACTGGAAATTGAACATCTAAGACTTATCGATGCTAGAATTGAACGGAGGCTTTTCCTCCAGTACAAGCCAAAAGGCGGGCTATTGACTCACACATTGGAGATATCTTCAATAAAGGTACAGGAATGAATACTTCACAACAAGGTACGTTGATTCTTGATGTGTATGAGACTGTGTAGCTGCAGACAAGTCAGAGTACCCATGTTGATTGATATACATCGTGTAAAGCGTCTTCAATGGGCATTCAAGCGTCAGAAGTAGACCTTGTATCAACAGGATGTTACCTGGTCCGATAAATCTTGCTCTCCCCTGAATAAGGTTGACGGCGTGTGCTCGTCGTTATCTTGGGGAAGCAATGGTACTAGGATGCGCAGAAGGGAAAATAACAAGCCGATGGAGACAGTGTGAAGGTCTTGGCAACGATCTGTCGGAGATCACTGGGTCCTTTCGTAGAAGGTACTTACTTCAGCACCATTGAAGGTCAGATACAACCCTTAATGGCAACGGTCTTCTACGATGGCAACGGCATCTTCCAGTAGTTTGGACCAACAAGTTTGCTCTGCAGAACCTCTGTAACGTGACTTGCACATACACACTCACACGACTGCGTGTATATCTCTTTATGTATGTCTAAGTATGTTCGAATTCTGAATGAGGCTATTCATGTTCACTAACACAATTGAAAAATTTCCTCTATCTGTTTGAATCAATATCTTTTCATCGACCGGAATTACCATTGACCATAATTTTCATATGAGTTACAAAAGCTCGAACAAGAAATAAAAATACGAGTAAGCCTACTAAATATCTTTCATTCGTTTCAATCAATTAAAAGTACTTTTTAATTCTCGGTCATTGTAGCAATTTACTCCTTTTGCATAAATAGAAAAATATCCACCTATACTTTCACGTGTCTGGATTTTATTCAGCGCTAAAAGCTCCAAGTGCAAAGTCTGTAATCAACTCAAAATAGAAAAGTTACCAGATCCTAGTTATATAGATTCGTGCAAAATTGGCAGTTTCATAGGTGTAGTTTGAATCTATGCGGTGCAGATCTATGAAATGTTTTGATTGAAATGATGGAGTTAGTTAGGTATCAAAAGAGGGGAACAAAATGTATAATTCTGTTTAAGGATCCTTGAGGACTACAGTACGTAACATATACACGGAGAAGACCGGAAAGCTCAAAACACTGTGATTGAAATAGCAAAAACAAAGATACTAATCAAAATAATTCACCAAATAATGTCAATACTTTATTTCTGGACCCTGGAAAATACTTGGGAGACCGGAGAGCAGATCGACCAACATTTTGTGACCAGAACAACAAAAAAGGTGTGCAACCAACGCCTCTTTCCGATAATCATCTATGGAGCTGGAACATGGTACTTGACCAAAAAAACTGACCCTTAAACTGAGAACCATGCAACGTACACAAAGAAGAATCATGCTCAACATATCATGGACAAGACAGCACAGTATATTAGAGGAAAAATTGGAGTCCAATAAATCAGAGAATCCGTAAGAAAACTCAAATGACAATGGGTTGGTCATGTTGTGAGAATATCAAACATCATGTCGTTGGACATCACGGCTCTTTACGTGGATACCCAGAGATCACATGCAAACCCGAGGCCGAAAAAGTTTATGATGTCGTGACGAACAGGATAAGTTTAGAAAGTGCTGGCTGTATGACACCCACGATAGAGAGGTATGGTGAATCTTCGTGAGGATCTATGTCCAACAACGGATGATAATAGGATGATGATGATGCTTCCTTAAATTACTCCAGACAACACTTGGAAGACCGAAAAGCTTATCTGAATGTAACAGAATATGACACATTCCAATCACACTCAGCTCCAGACGGACGTGGGTTGCATTATCATAATCCCACTGAAAGGCATGATAGAGATAGCAATGCTGGTTTTCAAAAGCTCAAAGATGTCCACGAAATGTTACATACGTGTCACATATTTTGATTTTATGTTTGTTAACAATACGAAATTGATATATAAAATTTAAACCTATTTAACAACTAAAAGCTTCTCGACCAAATAGATTGATACAATTTCATTCATTCTAACAATTTCTTGCATGAAACAATAGTGGAATTCCCGTAAATTTCACCAGTTACGCAAGTTTTCTCTCCTGTACTGAAAGGGCAAACTAAACAGTGTAGTTGGTGAGTAATGTTGACTATCATAAAATTGTCTGACTGAGCAAAGCTTAATAAATATAAAACAATTGGGTTTTCTAAAAGTGTGTTGTGTCCATTTTCCGATGGTATTAGAAGCGTTTAGTTTTAACTTCATTAAAAAGATTGCTTTTGGTTGTATTGTGACAGCTGTCAAATCAACGTGCTTTCAAATTTTTCAAATTATTAGATCCGACACAAGCTTTTATGGGACCTTAAGCAGTATTTGATTCAACTACCCTGAACGGTCTCAGTGCTGCAAACACTATTTACTGTTGGGGGCTGACCTGATACCCACGAGATTCTGAGCAGCTGCTCAGTTCGCTCATGTGTTGGGATGACCCTGAGAGCCGAAATTGGCGTGTTTTTATCTATTGATTCTAACATAGGTGATAAAAGAATTTAAGCAAATTTCCTACACATTACGCTTTTCTTTGGGTTTTATTTGAGTTTTTGGATTTTGTTTAGGTTTTGTTTGGGTAGTCACTGTTGGGATGCATCACTTCCACCCAAGGCAAGAGATGCAGCTGGGCCTTCCGGAACCGGTGGCCCAGCAGGAACGGGCGTTCTTCCGGTCTAGTGTTTGGGTAGTTGCAGTCGGAGCACATCACCCCCACTCAAAGCGAGTGATGTGGCTGGGCCTTTTGGGACCGAGGACCCAGCAGAAGCAGCCGGTATAATTATCATTGTGCAAACCATGGGGAGTGTTGGGCCATGCCCTGCCACTCTGGCCCATGACGTGTTGAAAAGGGGTTTGGTGGATTGGTGTCGTTCTGAGTGTCCATAGAGCTCCACCGGCTCTTAGTAAACAGACTGGCCTGGGTGTACGCAGCACTGTAGAGGGTGAAGGTTAGAGGATAAGGGTTTGGAGTAAAAGATCTGACAAGTAGGAGAATAAGGTATATAAGATTTTTTTTAAATTTTATTCATCCAGTCTACCTGGGGGAATCAACCCAGCTTACATCCTATTTTAGACTATAAGCATCTATAACGGGCTGAATCACCTAGAAAGATTTATTTAAACGCTATGCAGATGAAGAAAAACAACGTTTTTGCTGTTTATGAAGAAGGTACTGAGAATGATTGGGGGCGGCAAAAGTGACAATTTTCAGTTGAACGACGCTGCATGGTCGAGTTGAAGCTAATAGCAATCAAATTAAATTACTTGAGAATAATTAATGTTGTACGACACGGGAGAAAGCCAACATACTGATAATATCCGAATCGAGCGTTGGAAATCATTTAAATCAAATTAGTTACCATAGTCCCTTTGATGTGTGACTTGCACATGGGTCAAACCAAGAAGCCTAGTGGACAGTTTTTAATGTTCCGTTTATAATAAATCGTGACGGACCATGAAGAGCAGATACTTCACATGAAAGCAGGACATAAGAGATCGTTGGGCAAGCGAAATTAACCACCAATAACCGTATCAAAGGCTGGTCTTCACCCAAAGAAAGAAACTGGAAGGTAGTCCGCTGCTATGAGCTCTTTCCGGAGAGCCAAATGATTGAATTGAACAAATACTCCTCCCGATAAGACACGCTTAAGGCAGCGATCGACGAAGAATGCCTGGATTGGGTTAAAGAAAGATCTTAGTATTCCATCAAGATAACGCTAGTTTTGGTGGCCAGCCAATGATTGGGAAAGTTTTGTGGGGAACTTTTACTCATTCTCCGTGTACGCGGATCATCATTTATTGTTTCTTTTTGTTTTTGTTGTTTTTGTTTTTACGGAATTATCTTAATGAAAAAAATTGTATTCTCTGGAAGATTTAAGTAGCCATCTAGTGCATTCATTTGCCCACAAAAATTCCTTGGAGGATGGAATAATAAAGTTGCCTGAAAAATGGCAGAAAATAGTGAAACAAAATATGTTATTCAGTAACGCTGAAAATAGAAATAAAAAATTGGCTTTAATTTTTACCTAGTAAGCCGAACGAACTTTTTCGGGTAACCAATATTAAATTTATACTTTCAGTAGTTGCACTAATCTTTTCGTACGTAGTTTTTTTTTGTCTAGTTTTTGAAGGCCTGTAATATACTTTCTCTGGAAATATATGAGATAAAACTTGCTGCAGGCTGTTGTTTGAGACTTGCAATGATCAGGAACGCTTTATATTCAACATTACATGAAGTCCTTGTGGTCTGAAATATACGCAACTATCTATGTCTCCGGGCGGGTGCAACTTATAGCAATATTATTTATGTGGCTTTACTGCTCAAAATAGTGGTGTACGCCACAAAGCAACGTCTGTGACGCTGTCATAGAATAAATATACTTCAAAGACGGTCCTGGGGAAATGAATAGAGCCACTTTCGAATTGGATTCACGTTCTATTTTCTCTCATATTTGCGAATATTTTCATATAAAAATATACGTTGCAATATATTTTGCCAAAAAGGGTCGTAGGCCAGAGACTAAATAATTCAATTTTCATTTAATTTTTTTTAAACATTTAAACAGACGTGATTTATTCCGGGATTTCTGAAACAATGATTTTTACATTCCTGTTTAATGCTTTATAAGTGTCTAAAATATGATAAGGATATGACCGATTATTCAGAAGTAGCCCTGGTCTTGGTTGGTTTATTTGTTTTGTTTTATTTTTGTTTTCCGATTGGTCACAAGATTACCTCTGTTTGCAGGAATCTCCGACACTATATCCAGAATTATCTATAAACGAACATCTGAATGAATTATATACGTGAAGAAGGTCGAAGAACACATCATCTGGAAGTGAGGAGATACTAATGCAAACTACTGGTGGAATAGTTTTTCCCTATTCCTTGAGAAACGGTTAGTAACGAGGGTCATTGATTCCTTGACAAGGAGATAGATTTTTGGGACTTCATAACCGTAACAGTTGGCTGCAAATTTGAGAAATCTGTTTTATATTATAAAGAAAAGGGCCACAATTTGCTGGACTCCATTCCTACTCCTATTCTAACTGAAGATGATTAGTGGAACTTTTGTATTGCATATATAATTAATGAATTTATAGATATGTAAGAATTGTCAATCTAAGTCGGTAAAAGAGGCGCGTACTAATACTTTTTGGTCGTAATTCTGAATCATATTAGGGAGATGTTGATTTCACACATCGGTTTGGTTTAGCGCGACAGCACAAACAGCGAATTGTTTACACCTCTAGATTCGGTGGGGATTGTTCTTATTCTTGTTACGATAGAAAAACAAAGCTACTACTACGGGACTCGATGTGGAGTTTGTCAGAAAGACAACTACTGTATACAGTCTCGCACGTTAGTGTCACCAATGTAGTGGTATATTTGTAGATGTTTGTTACCAAACACTTTCACGATGTCCAAATAATTGTAGACGAACTGAATGAAGAGAGCCAGAAAGTTCGTCTCCATGTGAGCCTCAGTAAAACAAATGTCATGTACAAAAAAACATGTTGAGGACAAAGACGTAAAAATCAAAATGGAAAACGCAGGTCTGAAAAAAGTAAACCACTACATCTACGTAGGGACAATGAATCTCCATGAAATCCTCAAAAGAGGAAAAAATCAAACGAAGAATCATTTTAGGATGACAAGTTTTCAGTAGAACAAGCTCAACCTTTGAAAACAAGGAAATCCCATTGGTCCTAAAAAGAAGGGTATACAACCAATGCATCGCTCCGATAGTCTAATATGGATCTAAATCATGAAACGTAACCAGAAGATTGCCCCTCAAAATGAGAACCATGCAACGTACAGATGGAAAAAAAATCATGTTCAACATCACATGGAGAGATCACAAAACAACACAGTATATCAGAGAAAAAAACAGGAGTCAAGGATATCATAAAATCCGTTTGAAAACCCAAATGGCAATGGGCTGGTTATATTGCAAGAATGTCAGAAAACCGATGAACATCACCACTCACTGTCGATACCGAAAGATCATATGTGATACTTTGAACGGCAAAATATAAGATTTCATGACGAACTAAATAACCTCAGATAGTATTGGCTTTACGACCTCCAAGATAAAGAGGTCTGGCAGATTCTGAAGAAGATGTAAGTCAAACACGAACACTAAAAGGATGATGATGATATATAGAGACAGCTGTGACTAATGTTCTCTATCAGATGTCAGATGTCGTATCATGGTATAAAATAAGAAAAATTAATCTCTGCACAATTTGCGCACCCTATGTTTGTCATCGTATGTTATATGAGCTGGAGAAAAAAAGAAACGAACTCAACTAAACTTTACATGGTTTTAGGTAGTGTGATTTAATTACAGCAGAAAGTTAGGACTCTCACTGCTAATTCTAAGATGACCATTGCACATTTTGTGAACACTGTGTCATATATTCATTGTACAAAAAGTATGTAGACATCATGTTTTCTTGAGAAGATTCTAAATGTGTGTGCAGGCGCGTGTAGTATGTGAACGTGTGTAGTTCAGAACAGTATCAATATTTTTTTTTAATTATTAAATTGTAAAGGTTAACGAGTCTCCTCTTTACCATCTTTTGAGCATCATTTTTACTTCGTTTCAGGAGGGAAAGACGAAGCGGTAAGCATGGAAGAATACACGAGAAAAAGAGTATTCAACAAAATATTCAAGTATCAAACGTTCTGTCATGTGTGTGATAAAAGATGATATATTGTTGCTAGTATTAAAGAGTCATGTTGGCATTCATATGCTGACAGGATAACAAAATTCAGAATGTATTATTTACATTAGGTTGGAGCAAAAATAATCCCACTTTTTCACCGTCAACCTTAAAGCAATATATCTCAGCTTAAATTGAAAGTTATAAAATGAAAACTTCAAAACCAAAACATTGTAAACAACTAGATACAAGTCCATTTATCTCAGAAGGAAAGAATTCTGGGATCCTAGAACCAATGGATTCTTCAAAGGTTTTTTGAGCTGCTGCCTAATGGATGATGGAAACTTTCCCTTACACGTAGTGGTTTGAATGCTTGAAAAGTGATAGTGGGTCGAGAAAAGGTCTGATGAATAAGTTAGGTGAGGTTGAGTTTCGTAACCTGGTTCGTTCTACTTCTGCACGGCCATTTGAGTGTCGTGCAAGCCTTTTCATTGAGAGTCATTTGCACGATATGACGAGCTTTCTTGCAATTCCAATTTCGTGCAAATATCGAAGAACTGGCTATTTTGCCTGGGTGTGCCTCAATAATGACCCTCAATTGGATGTTGCTAATCACGGACAGACGTCCCCATTTTCAGGGCTCTCGTCTGTGTTTCAAAGTTTTGGGAACCAATCTTGAGCTGTACATTCGTTGGCCAAATACTTTGTTGATATTGTTATCAGTTTCCACTGTTTTAAGCCTAATTTTGAACAACAAAGTTTGCTTTTTTTTCATGATTGATTCGACAGATTCAAGTTAGCCAGAATAGATAGTGAAAAGAAGACGTCCTGCTTAAATAGATAGAGCAAAATTCACGCTTTGAAATGATATATTATATGAACATTGTTTAATAATACTTTATCAAAAAAAAAGCATCAAAAATGACAAAAACCGCAGCTATTTTTGCACCAAGCCAATGGCTTTCTAGAAAATCCAGAATCGATTATTTTTGGAGTCTGGTAACCTGATTTTATGTTTGAAAATATTGCTTGGTTTGTGCTGGTTAATCAAGAGATTTTATTCTCAAGAAGGTGTCCCAAACCCTCTCTGCTTCGATCCTATCTATATTACAAAAGTAATTTTTACTCATTTGCGGTCCCGAGGAGACAGTGTTCACGTCAGACGCTCTACAGCACAACCTAGGATTCTTCGGCTATTTGAGGGGGTGGAAAAATTTCATTTCAAGCGAGCTGGAGCGCCCTCACCCCATTTTTATTGTGATATGAATCTTAACGAACTATTTACATGGATTTATTGGACTAAATGACTGTGTTCACTGGATTCAGCATAGATCGTAACCATAGCCACTATCAACGCAGTCTATGCATGTTTTGTGGGACGACACTTTGTTAATATTCTTGCGTATCCAATTGATCTGGTTATTGCTTAGAAGAGTAGGAATTAAAGGAACGTACCAGTAAAACTTAGGACCCTACTTTCCTCGTCATCATCAGCAGCAGCTGTTGTTTTCTTTGCCGGTTTAGATTTATTAACTTTCTTTTTAATTTGATTTGTGTCACATAGACATTCAAAATAATTTGATAATTCAAGGAATTTAATGAACGGCTGCTAAGAAAAAACAACATCCGTGCCGCCAACAAAGCTTTAATGATATAATGGGGTTAGGTAGGGTTTCAGGTCCGAAGCAAAATACATATCTGACCCATGAATCATCATATGAAAGCTTTGTTGTGGGAATGTGTGGTTTGTTTCATGCATACAGAGGTGTACATACATACATACATACATACATACATACATACATACATACATACACAAAAATTTGTATGTTATGGTCAAGGGTTTTTATATGGATCTGGAGCGTTTCTCCAAGATTAAGGGCTCCCATATGATATTCAACTCTACTCTAGGTCTTCGGAAGAAGTTAGCATGACTCCTTCAATTGTCTCTAATGTTCTTCCCAGACCAAAATTTTGGTGCCAAGCCACTGTATTTGTTGACTTCCTTTTTCCCTCCAAACCTGATCTTCCAAATCTAACTTGTTCTCTCTCCATAAGTGTCAGTTCTCCCATATTCTGGCCTTACTTTTAAAGGTTAGCCGACCACACATTAACATTCACAATATGGATTGTGTACACACTATTCTTGATCAAATTTCACTGATGGGAGTTAGTTCTGGTCAGACATATCTGGAGGTTGAAACCTATCCTGAAAACTGCCCTTGTATTATAAACATCGCATACCTTTTGGAGCATTTCAGAAAGATGTCGGGTGTAGAGTGAAGAGACAGTGGTGGAGTTTTGGGGCCATTGTTGTCTACCTTTTTATATCTGCCTGTGGAAGCTAATATGATGCCTGCAGAATGATTGTAGCTCCGGAGGTTATTCGTGGTGTTTATCAACTCTTGCTGATATGGGTTTTAGTCAATTGCAGCCGATTTCCGCTCTCACTCGATATGGGTGGTAGCAGTGGAAATTTAGGTACTGACCGTTGGAAGTTGAGTTACAGATTACGGATGTCTTAAACCTTTGCCCGATTAACATGTCCTGGAAGACCAGCTTTCTTCTTTCAATGTCAACTGGATGGAAGGTCATTGAGTTTATATGGTCCAGTAGTGGTAGGGTCATAGAATAAAAGTGTCGTCCACATATCTCAAGTCAAATGGTTGGCATGAATCGGGTCGTGGATAAGGACATCTCTTCAAGTTTTCTGTGTTGTCAGATTAGCTGTCTAAATGCAGATTTGCTGACGCGGTTCTTATTTTTGTTCGAGAGTTGTGACAGCTTCCTCTCGGCAGTTGGATTATTTCAAGTTTTCAATAGCTACCGTCCGTAACTAGGCTTGCCAATCTGTCAAAGTATTCCAACATCACCACCGTCTTGTTGCTTTTGTCTGCAGGTAAAATTACAATCATGGTGTCCTGTGAGATTCGCATAGCCGTTTTCTCCTCTCTTGTAATTTTTGATTTGGGGGTCTTGGCTCTTACCTGTATGTCCCATTTTCCATTCGTCTGCCTGGTGTTTCAAGGTCGCGATTCTTATGGGGTAGAGCATATCCATATCCATGGTATACGGTTGACGCTCGTTGCAAAATCGAGACCCTTGTTCAGAACTGCTTACTCTGTGGTGCTCAACTGGCGTTCGCTGACGTTAACGACTGCTTTGATGGGTTGGTACTGAACATTGTCGGACCTCTTACAGCGATTTTTTTTCAAATCTCAGTAATTTTCTTGATTGGCGTGCCGTGGTTATTTCAAAATCTGGAGGGTAATACTTGTCCAGATAATGGTGGATGGTGTTTTTATCCTGTTTTGATGTTATGTGGTGCAGGAATGATTTCTTCTTGTTGGAGAGTTCGTTCTCTAATAATTGTTTCATTCACCGAAATGGCCAGAAAACGCTATGAATAATTGTGTATGCTCTTTCTACTTCAAGACATACCTTGTCTTACCCTCTTTGATAAAGCTGTTGATTGTTCGATTGTCTCCGGATCCATTAATAGGTGAAGTATGTTTATTCTGACTGGTTAAGTATTGTGAGATAATAGCCATGAAGCATGCAGTTATGGGGCATTGTTGTTGGGTAATCGTCAGCGTGCTAGTTTAGCAAGCCATTGGTTGCGAGTTCATTCCCCATCGTGAGCTCCCTGAATACGGTTTTGTGCCAAAGTTATCTCTGCCCAATCAATACCTGTGAAGCAGAATGAGAATGACACGAAGTTGGCTAGTGAACAGATAAGAGTGTTACGCAGGGTTACGGATTCTGATCTGCCAAGAAATTTGACAAGTAATAACAGGATCAATGAAAATGATCGAAAGGTACAACGAATCCGGAGAACCAATCAGCATTAGATAGTAAAACAGAGAAACGATCAATGAACGATACACCACACAAACAAGGGTTCAGCGAGTAATCCCCGAAAGCAAAATTGATTTCCATGTTTCAACTACTAACGTAGTATAATCCGAAGAAACACTATTATCAATTTTTGACTTATATTTTTTTTTCACCTTTCCATCACATCTAGTGAGACTGTCAGTTTACGGACAACAACACGGATACGGATCAGAAGAAGAAGAAGAAGAAGAAGAATAAGCTGCAAGTGAGACTCAAACGCGCACCCCTTTGCTTTCGGAAGCCTATGTACGACCGTCGCTCTACTGATTGAGCTACTAAAGCTATAACCTTTGCAGAAGATCAAATTTATCCATCTAAACTCAGTTTTTTATTCTTCCCTGATCATTCATCGCCATATTACACAGACGGTTTATGGTATGTAGTGTCTAAATATCATGTTCGTTCTTCATTTGGGTTTAAAATATTCAAGATGACATCACTAAAAAGCGAAGTAGAATCATCTTAAACTCTCCTAATACGTTGGTGATTTATAATATCACGTTGCTTTATTTACGAGTCTATCCGGTGGAGGACTTCGTGCTCTATATTTTGGTCAAAATAAAAACATCGACACATTTCTAACTTACTGTTTGCTTCAATTCTTTGGGGGGGAACTGGAAGAAATCCTTGACATACTATAAAAAAATATTTCCACTGGGCATAAACCTCCAAAGAAGTGCGTTCTTTTCACAAAAGAATCGATTAGGCGATATCTATCGCTATCTTTGACGGATAGAGGCCAGGTTATATTTTTTTCGATTAATGATGAGACAACTGCAGTCTCTCCAACAAAGCACTCTTGGGGTGACGTTATTGGTCTCAGGCATTTCTTTTTTTAGCTTAAACATTATTAAAACCCAAGAGCCTTCTGCAATGTCTCAAAATATCACCGCTGTGGTTCTCCTTCAAAATGTATGAATGTCAGACCGAGACAAATGCTGCCTTTACACGATCTTCGTGATTTTTAATATATTTGTTTATTCCCGACATACTCGTACAAGGTTTAATCAGACAAACCAAGGCTGGCAATAAAATGTCCACATCACACTTCAAAAGGAAATACGCTCGTTTTTCAGTCTCGCTTTTTCTCGCGGGAATTCATATTTTCCGGTGTATAACAATGTACCCAATCGAAATTTTCCTAAAAAGCAACCGTTAACTAAACAGGGGGGACTTTTGAACCGACTCTAATCAATTAACGTGATCTAAACCAGTGAGGTGGAGTTCAAGATCTATTGACAGCAATTACCCAATCTTCATGAACATCAAATACTGATGTTTTACACTTTGCACTAATAGTCTTCCGGGGTGGGATAATGTTTCCGTCCTTCACAAAATCTATTTTTACAGGTGTAGTAAATGAAATTTCATTGGCAGTTCTACAATGTTCTTTGTAGCTTTGGCACGGATATCCAACACCTGGCTGTGTACCTAATTAAAAATTCTTCCCAACCAGTCAGGGTGTGTTTGAGGTTAACTCTCTTCCTGCATAGACTGCATTGCTAAGATTTTTCCATAATTTGGGGGTTGACTTACTTGGGTGGAACATGGTAAATCAAGGAACATTCCTTTTATCAATATTATCTTGAATTCATTATCCGATGAAATATTGTCGATTATTACCGATTTTCCGACTAGAATTTCTTTCTGTTTTTTTTTTTTCTCTTCTATTCAACCCAGAAGCAACTCTTCCACTCGCTACTGTCCTTTCGGGTTGGGGTGTGTGACTTAGGATGTTCTCAGCTGTGTATGAGGCAGATTTGCTAACCGTTACACCATCTAAGCTGGGGTCATGATGTTTAGCACGTCTGGCTCAGACGCAAAAGGATCCGGGCTCGATCCCCGGTATGAGCAAAAAGTGTGGAAAACTCTTCAATGGGACAAATTTTCCTGTGCAAGCTGAGTTCAGCAAACTGAGAACACCCTAAGCTGCATGGTAAGGGTGGGAAAATTTAGAATGGGGTCACACCCTCTTTGATTTCAATGCGTTTCTCGTTTATTGTAACGTCTGAAACCGTCATTCTATGTTCGGCAGCAAGATCGTAGAATGACAGTCTCTCTATATATAAACAGACGTAGATACATAGTCTAGAAAGCTTTAAACATTAAAAACCTTTTTGTGTCACATTTCTCAATATCCGTTGATGCAATTTATGTGATTTTCTTTAGTTTTTCCCCTGTTTTACAAATACTCTGTTATTATGGTACAATGTGTAAATTGTTTTTTGTTGGGATCATCAGTCGTTTACCATGTAACCGTTTCGGGGATTTTAAAAACAAAACACATTAACATGGCACCCCAGCAGTGATGATCAAATACCACCTTCGTTCCCTACTATATAGCTAATGTCATGCATGAAGTTTATCAAATATATATATATATATATATATATATATATATATATATATATATATATATATATATATATACACCTGACACCTTTTAAAATGCTGTTTCTTTCGTTACAGGTTTGGTTTACTGGTGAATTCTTAATGATCCAACGGTACACTGCTTGAAGTTAAGTCTGCATATATCGTTGATTGACACATCAGCGTATTTTTTGCAATAGAAACCTTCGTTAAAACAAATTCTGTGATATTAGGGACGCTTAGAGAGCATTTTAACACATGAATCTCATCTTGTGGAAACACTGCGTTACTGCTGGTAAGGAAATGCTATATGAAGTGGTTCATTTTGGAGCTCATTAGAGTCGTTCTCAGGCCTTTAGTGACAGCTTTGCTTGTTTACAAACCCATACAAATGAACCTCATTTGACATCAAAAGAGAATCAACCATGCCAGAATCTCCATTCATCTTGTCTGAAAATTCATTGCAACACATTTTTACTGCTTAATCTCCCTCTGTCAATTTTTGGACGAGCTGAGTTTTGTAAGGATGGAATTTTAAATCACAATGCAGGATCCGGAGTAGTCCCTAACGACTAATGGCATCAAGCTGACCTTCTTGGGCTTCTCAGAATGAGGTATTGAACTAGGATCACGTTCTCGTAGGAACGGACGATCAAGGATGGTCGGGGGGGGGTATTTCTTTACCAGCAGTAACATACCGTTCTCAGAAAGTATTATTCAAGATAAAATTATTGCTAAACGTCTGTTGCGTAGCTGTTACAGAGTTTGTTTAGATAACGGTTTCTACTGCAAAAACACGCTGCTGTACCGACCAACGATCCATGCTGACTAAACTTGAAGCAGTGTACCGTTAGATCATCGAGATCATCGAGAAGTCATCAGTGAATTCAATCTGTTACGAAAGAAACATTTGAAAAGGTCGTGTGTTTTGCCCCGTTCATTCATTTCAGTTATTTTCACAGAGGTGCTGGGGGGGAGCACTTTGCCAATATATACATATATAGAGAGAGAGACAGAGACAGACAGAGAGACAGACAGACAGAGAAATAGAGAAACTGAGAGGTAGAGAGTGTGTATGTGTGTGGCCATGTGTCGAAAGTGACAATTTCATTACATCATACGCACTTGATCCTTTGCATACACCTGCGTTGCAGCTCACGAGTCGCTGTTGAGTCAGAGCTGCGTCGTCTGCCAATAGCATCTCCTCCATCACTTCAGACTCACCATAAGTCCCAAGGAGACTAACATCATGGCCCAGGGGGTTCAGCAACATCCCCAGCATCACCATCGGTGACCATACCCTTGAAATGGTGGAGGACCTCACCTATCTTGGTCCGATATCTACAGCATTTTCTCCCGGGTTTTTGAGCTGAACTCACGGATCAGAAAGGCAGCAACAGCAAAGACCAGCCTATCAAAGAGGGTCTGGGACAACCCAATGCTGACCACCAACACTAAAATGAGGGTACACTGGGACTGTGTAGTTAGCACTCTCTTTTACGGAAACGAAGCAAGGACGCTGTACTCCCTAAAGGAACGTTGGTTCAAAGCTTTCCACCTACGAATTCTCAAAAGGATTCTGGAAATCATCTGGAAGGACCTCACCCCAAACAAAATCGCATAAACAAGCGGGATTTCCAATCTCGTATGCCATGCTCAGCCAAAGGCGCTTCAAATGGCTAGCAGGACGCGCGAATACTCTATGGAATGTACGGTTCTTGATCTCGAGAATCGGATTGATAAGCCGCAGCAGTCGTTGCGATACAACCATAGGCTAATTCTTGACGCACGCTTCATTGTCTTCACAGACAAGGGAATCCAAGAAAAGCAATAATGCCTGATTACTTCTTTTAAAGCCTCAACATTTTCATCAATTCATTGTTGAACTCCAAAACTGAAATTTCGTTAAACTCCCAATCTGGAGATGACTTTATTTTTGTATCATAACAAGAAACAACAGGAACAATCCTAATCCAGATTAGGAATGTAAACCGATATGTAAAAGTCACATTCCCCTACGGTGATAACAACGCACATCCATTTGATTGCTGGAAGATTATCTTACTGACTGGGCAAAATCCACAAGTCTTACACATTAACGAAAATTTATAGTACAGATAGGCACGGGTTCATTCCATTTTTAAAATCAAATACATTTATACGTGAAAAAAATATATTTTTATAATGTTTTGTGTACAATGCTAAAGTTGCAGTAATCATCTCATGTCGGAATAGAAGGAAAAGGAGAAGTAGAAGTTTGCTTTTCTTGTGCTCTTTTCTTGATTTATTTCCTTCTAAATCCAAATAGACGAGTATTTTTAGAAAGTGTTTAAATAATTCTTGAAATATCTAAAGAATTGAAAAACGTTTCAATTGTTGACCTCTGGGAAGTCCACGCGAAATAACTGACTGCGTGTCATTATTTACCTCCGTAATGGTACAAATGTGTGTCCACGGCTCACAAGAAGGAGGCTCCTTGAGGGTCCTCTGCAATACTTCGTGAGATTTGTCTGTATAAATGCAGTAACTGAACTATTCAATGGTTTATAAAGTTTTTGGGAACCCTCACAACAGCACTAGACAGGCATCTAACAAATACAGGGCAGGCAAGATTTTTTATCAGAAATTAGTCTTGAAAAAAAGATTCATACCACTCAAAAAAATAAGGCGTTTCTTGATATGTCAGTCAAATGATTTTAAAAAGTGATAAACCAACACTCCAAACAAGAAATTTAAATCCTTATTTCCTATTCACGCTGCAAATATAGCCTGTTTTAAAACTATTAGAATTATTAAATAATTATAAATATCATACACAGTGTTTCAGACAAATGAATCTAGCGTAAGTAACGTATCTCTGAAACAAAATGAATAGACGTCTTGAAGCACAAACTTTAAAAAGTCAGAACTTGACTCAAACACATCTTTATTCGTCAAAAACAAGCACCATTAGAATTTTGTCGACCCAAAGAAAGTCACGTTTCCAATTATCATATAGAATTCAGTATCCATCAATAGTAAGTACATCAAAAAAGGCGTCATTGTTAAAACGAACAGGCTACTTGTAGCAAGTATGAACCCGTGCAAGCTGCTGATCAGCAGACAAATCATCTGGCTCCCAAACCCCTGAATGTTAGTTTTTGGATGAGCCTTTGCAGCTATCCTCAGTTCTTTATTGTCTAGTGACAACCTGCGATTACGTCCAAGCTCATCTTGGAGATCTGGATCACTAGAAGCGTATATGGGGAACCAACGAGACACGGTTCGCTCTGAAGTTGAATCCAGCCCCCGAAGCACTGTTGATGTTGCCAGTGGTTTCGACAGTGCAAGGAGCATTATGACATGAACATCGTGTTTATTCATCTTTGCTTAGATCCCTCAAAGAGAGAGAGAGAGAGAGAGAGAGAGAGAGAGAGAGAGAGAGAAGCAAGAAACTTAAGTAAATAAAAAATTTCAACAATGCCCAAAGGAGGCGGCTCTGAGACGCGGAGCTTATTAATGATAGATGATCTCATACAAACAGAAGAGAACAACGCGAAGAGGCTGATCATGAAAAAACGGACATTTATTTTGTTCCAATATAATATGAATTTCTTTTTTCTTCTTAAGAACAGATACCTGTCTGTTGTTTCCATGATATGTAGGCACGAAACCAACATTCTTGATGCACGACTGCGTTTTCCTCTCCATATGTCTTTTTGTTTTTCGTTTTGTTTTGTTTTTTTTAATCATTTTTTGTTTTGTTTTTTCGAAAAATACTATAGGCACCAGCTGTTGATTAAGGGTTTGGGATTTTTAAGGGATTGATAAATAATCTTTGAAGTGGATGACACTTTGCACCCATGAGGTTTAGAAATGTGTAGTTCAATGATTTCAAGTAAGTTAATATTTGCCGCATGATTTAACTAGAAATTGGATTCAAGCGAATAAACGTCATTTATTAAGTGGGTTCCATTTGTGTTCTTGAGAATGTTCGAATCTTGCGTATAATAAGCCATACACACGCTATGTGCACACACGCCGAACAGAATAGTTCGTGTGGCCTTAAAGGCAGTTACTCACTCTCTCTCTCTCTTTCTCTCTCTCTTTCTCTCTCTCTCTTTATCTATCTGTGGTCTATGTACACAGCCTCTTCTCTGTTTTCCTTTCTAACTTCGTGGTTTTCACTCGCTGCACATTGTTGATGTAGTAGTAGCAGAAGCCATAACTTCTGTTGTTGAAATTAATGCAGCATTAAATCAATGACATATCGAACAGTTCGGGATGTCGTAGTCAAAATAAGAGCGATGGGTACGAATGTCCGAATTTATCATTCTGTCGTACCGGAATCAAAGAAAAGCACAGTTGCATACATATGCGCATCTTAACACATAAACTCCAATGAATAACATCAAGAAACTAACGTCCTTACGACTGTGAGATTCCAGACGAGAATCAGCCACTAACTGATGGTTGCACACACAGTAAATAGAAATAAATTGAAACGAAAGAAGCAAATACAGTATTGTTAAGACAACACTGGTTTCAGTGATTCAACGATTTAGTGGTTTCAGGTTTTTAGGTTTTCTTATGCTCAAAGGAAGTCTTTCAAGTAATAAACACATCACAGAAATGTGAAATTACTGCTGGGTCCGCTTCTAGCATGATCTGGTTATATAGAGATACTTATATGTTGATGGATAGAGTATTGATGAGTTGTGATTGGATTAAAATGGGATGTAGAGATAAGTTTAAAAAAACAACCTATATTTAGTCAGAAAGTCGTTTTCAATACTGCATTGCAGATAGGTGAGTGACATCACAGTAAATGAACGTAATTGTCTGTTAACATTAGTATTATTATAAGTTGTTTGTATCAGTAGCTGCTGTTTAGCAAGAGTATCAATATGGTCAAATTGCATTCTTTTTAGATAAGTTTTTTTTCTATCTGCTAGGAATAAGGAAAGAAAGTATGATTGCTTGAATGAGTGTGTTTTTGAGTGTGTTGAGAATTGTTTTTGTAATACTTTCTTTTTTTAATTTTCGATTCATTTTGGTTTAATCTTGTTTATAGAGTCCTTTATATTTGCTATATAAACTTGTTTTCTTGACTTTCTTGTTTTTTTCGGAGTGTTTTTGATTATATGTTCTTCATTAAGTTATTTATTCTCTTTCGTAAATTTGTGCTTTTGAATGGAGACCGTGTTTCACATTCTTAGTAGTTTTGAGATTTTTCTATCAGAATTCAAACCTTTCGGGCAAGTTCTCAATTGAAGATACGATGCAAGTGACGATCGACTCCTGGAATACACAAGCTTTTCGTTTTCGAAGCAAGGCCGTGTTTGTCTCCTTTTATCTACACGTTTCTTTTACTGGGAGAGTATGATTTAAGAGAGTGCTCAGAATTTGCAAAATTTACTAAACGTCGATTAAATTTCTCCACGTTTCCTTCATTCTTGCACGATTTTAGTCTTGTTACTGACTGATTGAATTTTTTGAGGGCTTGGTCTTCCCAAGTTGGTAGATATCAACGATGTTCTCAACTCCTGCAATGAGAGTTCCCTTTTTATAGCATTCAGAGATTTGTTGATAATTCGGTCAATAACTGTTTTTTGCTTGATAGTAGAATCATCCTTTTGTAAGTTCTTTTTGAAATTAAGATCCAAAGTTTCACATTTCATGAGATTTTAATCCGTCCTATGGGAAACTTTTCGAGATTTGGGCGTTGAAACAAACTTGGCAGTTTCAGGAGTATTCAGTAAATTTGAGTGAATAATCTTGAAAAATTATTAGGATAAAATTCAATTTTTTGCGTGAATTTCCGTCGAGTACTGGTCGAGATTTTGTATCTACAACAATGGAGGGTGCGGGAGTTTTAAAATTCTTATGAGTTTGAGTAGCCGTACATTTTCCTAATACAGGAATTTTAGTGCTATTATATGCTGACAATTTTGCCGAAGTGTTCTTCAGTTCGAGTTGAGTTGACTGATTATAACAGTATTTTGGAGGTAACACATTTCTTTCTTCGCTCCAGTCTATTTTGAATCCAAGTGAAGGCAGGTTAAGTTTCAAATTTACAGTCGGTTTTCAGATTGCTCGTCCTTGGTTATTGTGTGGACTTAGTATGATGAAGATTTCATCTCTAGGAGTTGATCTTTGAAGTGTCTAAGTAGAACTCGAAGAAATTTGATAACTTGAAAGATGTCCTTTTTTGTTGCATTTACTACATATACTATAGTATGCCAACCAATTATTTCTTGGATGGCTGCTGCCCCAAAATTTGTTGGAGTGAATATAGCTTTGAGTTTTAGCGGTCTTTCTTTTGTCAGCTCCTGATTGGTGTTAGTTTTTTTTCATTTTTTTTTATCATTAGCGCCAGGTTGTCTGTATCGACAATTTGTTGCATTAGTGTATATATTTTGAACTTCTGCTGGGGAAACTGAGATTTAGACTGGTGCCTTACTTCTCCATCAGCTTGTCCTGCCTGTATAGCTTTGTCAGGGTTAATTCAGGATCCCGAAGATGACACACTCTGGGGCTGGAATCTGAGATACCATATATCTATCTTTAATTAGACTATCGGAAATATCTCTGAATTCGCATAATCTGCTCTGTAAAGGAGTTCCGTGACATACTCGTCGAATTTCTGTCAATCAATCTGCTCATAATGTATGTCTTAGGAAAGCCACATTCTTCCTGGTTTGGCAAACGAGATGAATTCCATTATAACTCTATCCAGTTTATAACCGTCGCCATTTTTATCAAAAGTGAAATTTGCGAGAATGTCGCGGACTTTTACCCCGATGCAAATCATGAGAACCGAAATTGTAGCTCAACCTGATTTTATATCGGATTCTGTTGCTCGCAGAGGCGCGTTTATTCCTGTTTCCCATTTGCACCATGCATCGGTTAGATTTTCTTGTTGGTAATTAAGAGATTTCGAAGGTGATAAAAAGTCCATTTAAAAAAATAAATAATCCGATATTCTCATCGATGATTCTAGATTTCTGGCACCATTTTAAATGTTCATGGACATTGTATTGACAAGTCGTGATTTGATTAAAACGGAAGATAAAGGCAAGACGAGACAAGTGTGTATTCAGTTAAAAGAGACGTTTAATACTGCATTGTGAGAAGGTGAGTGACATCACAATAAAGGGGTGTAATTATCCCTTAGCGTTAGTATCATTAGATGTTGTTAGTATCAATAGTATCTTTTTTTCCTTAGTAGGAGTATTAGTATTGTTTTCACGACATAGACCACCTAATCAAATTTTGAAAAGATATTATTCTGTTTCAGAAAAAATCATACATTGGTTTCCACCGTATTAATTTACTTTGAGTAAAGGAAGATCGATTCTGTTTTATGAGTTCTCCAGTTTGTCAAAGATAATTTAAAATTTTATGATTTTACGAATATTCTTTGTGGCATTTATCAATTCTTTGTTGTCATGTAGGACAACAGTATTTTCTTAAGTGCTCTTCAGATGCTCTTTAATGAATCATTAAAAAAAATAGCACAACCGCAGCTTTTGAAAAAAAAAAAAAAAGGTCGCTGACGAGAGAATAGTCTCATCAGTTAGTTGCGTTTTAAATGTTTTGAATGTGTTAGTAGAAAGGAAGTTGATTGGTTAGAAGGGTGGGGTTTAGACGCGAGTTAATGATATTTTGGTCAATATTTGGACGAGCAGGAGAAGTGGTTAGCTCCTGAAAGCTGAAGGATATCCGATATCAAGCAGCAATGACATCCATACAAAAACATTTAACAGAAGAAGTAATATACAATTGAAGTAAAAAAAAGTGAAGATAAAAGATCCAGCTCTTTCAATTATAGAGAATTTTTTCGTTGTTGCTTTTTTTGTTCAGGCTGAAAAAATGCAATTAATGTGCTTATACAGCTTTAGCATAAGTTATGGTCACTAACAGCGATATAGTGCTAGATAAGATGAAGGAGTGTGGGGCTGCTGTCCTGACTAACTTAGCGATCCGATGAGGAATGTAAGCCTTTAGAGCTGGGTAGTTCGACGGTGAGTGGGAGTACCTTCATTCAATATATGCATATATACATGTATATATATATATATATATATATATATATATATATATATATATATATATATATATATATATATGTATATATATATATATATATATATATATATATGTATATATATATATATATATATTGTGTCATCCAGTTGTATTACAACTCTTTAGTGAGGCCATAGACAATCTGTTATCCGATCCAGTGCCGCGAGGCTGGTATCCTACCGCTGAGCCACGGAACTGGTCGGTCGGTAAGGCTGAATTAAAGCGACATATTCTATTTTTGCTTAACACCCCCCCCCCCATCAACCAGAGTGCTCTATTCCTATGGAAGAACATTGCATAATATATATATATATATATATATATATATATATATATATATATATATATATATATATATATATAACTTCTGTTTTGGCCAATTTGGGGTTAGAAAGATAAACAGAATGATTTTGTATGACGTTCTACTGTGATCAATCAAGATATCATCTGATAGATATGAAAGAGCAGGAGAAAAGCATGTGCTTATTAAAGCAAAACTGATTTTTATTACATTGAATGCTTGGAAGTTTGTTTTCATAGATCGGGTATTTCGGTGAACCGTACCATTCGACTGAAGATTATTTTGACTTCTTGTTTCTAGGCGTCCCAAGTCCTACAGGTCATGTTCGTTGTCGCCCACAACGATCCGTGAAATGAATTTTTATAAAAGCACTCCTCTATTTTTCATGACTGTGTTTGATTCACAGTCTTGTATTTGATGTACGTCAACATATCTTGTGGTGTAGTCCACGGTTAGAAGATATGATTTGCAGTATGGAAGAAATATATCTGTACCCACATTCGTCCATGGAGTAACAGGAGTTTCATGGGGGTTTAAAGGTTCGGCTGGTCGTTGATTCCAGTGATTAATTCACGTAGAACAATTTTTTGAACATGTCTTTGATTTGAGCATTTATGTCGTGCTAATAGACACATTCTTTAGCTTGTGCTATCACCGGTGTGGATTTTTTTTATAAAAAACTTCTCTCTGCAAAGTGACAGGTATGGTAATCCGTGTACCTTTGATTTTGGAATCCCCATACGACAGGAATGTCGTCGTTAATAGGAACAAAGGGGTTGAACAGAAAAGGGGATATTCTCTTTGTCGGTCCCATCACTTTGTGTGTGTGCAGTGAGTGTTTGTAGAGTTGGGTCACATGCTGTGGCCTCTCAATAAACATTGAGTTTATCGTCATCGATTCTTTTTATATAATAGAGCGAATGTATGTTCTCACGTCTGCATCAGATATTTTAGGATCGTTGTCCAGGAGAAAAGCATGGGATTAGGTGTCAGCAACAACTGATTCACAACCTGGTATGTAATTGAGTTCGACGTCGTAAGGTTGCTCGGCTAACAAGAATCTTTGAATTCTCGGAGTAGATTTTGTGATTGATTTATTGTTTATTTGTTTTTTTTAACTTGGTTCAAAGGTTTGTAATCGTTTTCCATCAAGAAATGAGTGCCATGAATAAATTCATCGATTTTTTTCTCACAACCAAACACTATGCTTAAAGCTTCACTAGTGGACAGTAATTCTGTTTTGTGGAAGTATTGGCATGTGATGAAAATTAAACGGGTTGCCATTAGCCGTTGGATATAGCAACAATTCTCTCTCTACTTGCTTGGTTAAATTCGTGTCGTTTGCGATCATCTCTTAGAGCTTCAATTAACCAGACGATATAATTTTGGTGAAAATGACGTAATTTATCGTTACTTCTAAGTAATGCGGAAGGGATTCGTATAAGTAATTTTCATGCTAAAGAATTTTTTAAATATCTTGTTTACTTTTGGGTAGGACCATGGTGATAATTACTTCTATCTCTGATGGATAGGGTTTCAATCATTCAATTGCGATGAAGTGACTCAGATACGTTACTTGTAGTTTGGTAAAAATACTATTTGATTTATTCAATTTAAGATCGTATTTTTGTAGTTGGTCAAAAATATGTTTGAGTCGCTTATATGATGTATTCGACAAAAATGTTTGTCGTCTTGGGATTTCTTTGATCTTTCGGTTTCTTCTATAATCTCCACCATTTCGATTAGGAGGACTTCGTTAGCGTTGCGTTTTTCGTAAGGGAAACTTGTAAAATGATACCTTCTGAAGGGTGTGTTAAAGGTAAGAATACAAGAGCTCCCTTCATCGACTGGGATTTGCCAAAATCCCGAAGAAGCATCGAAATGAGAAGCACTTTGGGCCATGCTTTTCTGTGAAAGATTCTTCTGCAGTTGGGAGTTTGAAATTATTCAAATCACAGGGATCTAAACTGAATCAGAAATTCCTGTTTGACTTATCGACGATAAGAAGGGAATTAACCCATTCCGTAGGTTCTCTTACAGGAAGAATTACACCTATCTGTTGCAATTGATGCAATTCTTTTTTTTTAATTCGCCTCTAAGGGCGAAATGATGAATGGTAGGATTTATTTCAGGGTCTATGGTTGTAAGGTGAGAGGACAGCAAAGTACCAATCCCGTCGAAACGGTCACCGAATTCTTTCAAAAGGTTTGGTATACTTGAATGATTGATTTTGAAGATTCCTCGTATTAAATTCATTTTTCCGCATCTGTTTGCGTCGAGAATCGGTTGAGATTGTATATCTACCACAATAGATTGTACGATAATTAAAACTTTTTTGTGTTTTAAAGTACCCGTAAATATTTTCTCAAAGCAGGAATTTCGGTATTGTTGTAGGCAGTTAATTTCATAGAAGTATTTGTAGTTTGGGTTGAAGAGAAAGATTTTTGTGAAAGATTCTAGGTGGTACCCGCAAGTCTATTTTGAATTTCAGATTGGTTATGTTTTAATTCAACAGTCCAAAGTTCTGAATATTTGTTGTTTTCATTGTTTTTATGAATCTGGTTCAGTTTTTTTACTGATCTTATTGATCGTATCTAAGGAGTTTTCTTCATGATCGGAATCTTTGAGGGTAATTTCAATTTCTTCACAGATCTTTTGAACCCGCAATGTAATGTCCTTTTTTAAAGCATTTAGTAAACGTCTTGTGAAATGCTGGACATAGGCTCCTAGAATGACTGCCACCCGAAAATTTACTCTAATTGATTGAATTTTGGAGTTTAGCATGCTTTCTATCATTGGCTCCAGTATGGAGGCTTTTAAAGTTTTTGGTGCCACGTTGTGCACGTCGACAATTTATGGTTAGAATGTTGCTGATATTTTGAATTTCTGCTGAAGCAGTTGGGATTTTCGACTGGCATTAGGTTTCCTTAGCGGTTTGTTCTGCTTGAATGGCTTTAACTAAATCCAAGTTTGGTTCTTTAAGTTGACGTTCCCTCAAAATTAGATCTGAGACGTTGCATATCAAAATGTCTTAAATTAGACTGTCTGAAATGTAGGCGACTTCGCATTGCGATACACTATAGCATAACTCATTTACGTAATGGTCGAATTTCTGATTGTCAGCTTGTCTGCAGGTGAAAAAAAATGTGCCTGAGTTTTTTTTCCCGACTTGCAATATGCATCATATTTTTCGATCACAATTTGAGATTTCGTCTTATCGTCAATATCATCAAAAGCAAATGTAGAAAATGTATCAAGGCTTTTCGGTCCTATACAAGTTAAAAGTATAGAAATTGTCACTTTGCCTTGTTTTTGATCACTATCTGTCGCTAACAAGAAGAGAATAAATCTATTTTTCTATTCTTGGTACATGGTTGCAAGATTTTCTTGGTTAAATGTCAAGGGTTTCGGAGGCAGTGAAAAAAAAATCCATTTTATTTTTTTATTTTTAATAATCCTGTATTTTATGTGGACTTTCGGTTTGTTTAAACTTCTGACACAATTTTGTATGACTTATTATAATGATTTATCAAGATACGATTTGATTTGAATAAAAGAACAAGAGAGTCCCACGCACAGATAAGTAAGACTGATTTTATTATAATGAATACTGAGAAAACCAAGGGGTGTCACAGTAAAGAGATTTAATTGTTAATAGAAATGTTTAATTAATTAGTTGTTTAGGTTGGTAACAAATGAAAATTTTGTTTTTAGTAGTGAGGGAAAGCTGTTCCTCATACCAAGAGAGAACGCCGTTCCCATGCGTTCCCACGGTACTACACCACATCTCTGTCATCTTTAACGAACGGGTGAAACGTTATACTTTTTCCTTTCAAAAAGCAAAACTTGGAATTCTGTTTTATCATGGTTTGAGCTTTGATAATTAATGTTGAAAGCCTTTAGCCATTCAAGTCTCCAGTAAAGGTGAATATATCTCGATAGTTATAACATGGGAAAGTGGCTGGGGTGGGCTAGAGAGGGTTTAAAACCTCAAAACACTTCAAAGTATACAAGTACTGATCAAGGGAAGTCCGGACCCCATCCCCTGTTCGGGAAAAACACAATTAACAAATAAATAAGGAGATCGAACAATAAATCGGAATTTTTCAAAGAGAGCAGGCGACAACAGTTATTAAACCGATCACCGTAACGTGTGCATTCGAGTTATATTAAAATGCTTTTTTTTCTGCTCAAAATTTGGGTCGACCTATACACGGATAATAGTCAGGAATTTATTTGAAAATAAAATAAAAAGATATGATGATAGTTTTCATGTTAGACACCACCTCGCCCAGAATCCTGGATCCGTCCCTGAGTGTATATATTTTGGAAAATATGATTCTTTTAAGTTGATTATAAACATATACAAGCACACACAGAGACATAAACGCACACACACACTCACACAAACGGAATAATGAACATCAATTTCCTTGGAAATATCTCACGGACAGGTTCGGATAGACAAATTTGTTATCATAGATTACGTCATTATGGGTGGAGACTCACGTGACCAATGTAAAGGTTTGTTCTATCCAGTTTTCGGTTCTCAGTTATTATTGCATAAAGCTGTTTTCATAACAAGAATTAATTCAATTAATAATTTGGTAATCGGGGCACTAAAAGTCGAGGTCAAGTTTTTGAAGCGAATTAATTTATTAATTTCATTTTCGATTTTGATGAAAAGGGTTTCGAATGCATAGAACGACACTTTTCTTTTGAGAAAAAAATAATTACATTAAATTTTAAAGAGCTCTGAATTAATCTATAAGGCCCACAAAAGTCACCGCAGTTTTTACTTTTGAAGCAAAAAAAAAATAAAATTCAGCGTAGTTCATCTTCCAAAAATATCAATCTTAATTCTATTTCAACACAATGTTTCATGAGGTTTTGTTCCTTTCATTTTCGTCACTTTCACGAAAAAATGATATGTTTTTCTTAAATTGTGTAAAAAGTGGAAAGAAAAAACTGAATGAATGAGCGATGTATAAGGATAGATAAGTCTCCACAAACAGAATGAAAATAAGATAACATAAAAACATCGTCAGTCAAAGTTCAAAGTTCCTGTTCAAAACGGTCAAAGGTCAAGTAAAACGGGGCGGTGCTCGGTTGATCTCGGGAAGCGCGCCGTAGTTTATCTTCAGGTGTTCACAACGTTCTCCTATTTTTATTTATCATGTTTACATTTTAAACAGATGAATCCATTATTCACAGAACGTACCCAGAAAAGGAAAGAAATTGTCTGAGTGAAAGAAGGAATTTTCTAAACGACAACAAATTACAAAACAATAAACATTGGTGGAGACGACGCGAATGAGAAAAGGAAAGGAAAGACAGACGACAAGACAAATACTACTGAGTACACATACAGTATACCATAAGGAAGTTGTTATTATACACTCACTACCCTCCAGAAATCTCAATAATACATAACTTGATGCTGGTTCGGGCTATTTAAATGCCAATATTTTTTTTTCTTTTGTAAAAGAGTGTTTGGTGTACAACTTGTTCATCTTAACTAAAACGAAAAAAAAAAAGAGCAGAAGAAGAAGAATATTTTTTCCATACGTAAAAGAAAGTATAAAGAGAAAAATGAAACTACCGGCAATTTCATATTTCCAGTTATAAATTCAATTAAAATCCATAAAAGGTTTGTGGTTTAGGAATTTAGTGCCAACGATAGTGTAATTTCTAACAAGTACTAGCTGCTTGTAAGAGAGGCGGCAAAGACGAACGAAACAACACAAATGAAAAAATAATGTGTTCATTATAGAGTGTAACACATGCGTGTGTTACAGGCTTAAATAAGTACGTATTTCCCGGTATATCATAAAATCTGTGCATTTTTAGTGGGAACAGGGAAGGAAGTAGACTTGATGTGGAAAGTGAGCGTTGTTTTGCAGTCATCGGATTATGCGGAAGAGATCAAATGGATGGATAGATCGGCTCGTGGTTAGATGAATGAATGGATGAATGTTGAAGGAGTATTGAATAATCGAATCGAAAAATAAGGACTTCTAAGTAGACTGTGATCCAGGGTAGTCAAGCTTGGAGGAAAGCTAAAAGAAAAAAAAATTAATTTAAGAAACAAGACGCATTAAGGAGGGACATTTACATCGCCTCGTTGCTCATTTTACATATACCCCTTCTAAGTTTGTTTTGATTTCTTTTTAAGCACTGACGGCACGTTCGTATAGTGTGCACGTAAAAATTAACAAATGGGAGATCATAGTAGCGATAATAATCTGTTTATCTGGGAAATTTAGAAAGAAGGAGAAACGCTGCCCATCCATACAAAACTGAAGACTTACTGTGAGTGCGAGAGAGGGAGATAGTTAAAGAGATAGAGAGTGAGTGAGCACAAGAAAAGGAAAGAGAACAAAAAGGAAGTGAGGGAAAGAGAGCAAGAAACTGTTAAGAAGAAGAAGCAGTTTGTTTTCGTGAGTGACAGTGCTGAGAAAGAGTTTTTTTTTCTTTTCTTTTTTAAAGGAGGCAAGTCAATCTAACGTGAAAGTAGTACCAACTTAAAACTGGAAAATTGAGTTGTTTGTTTGTTTGTTTATGTGTGTGTGTGTGTGTATGTGTGTGTGTATATAGACACTCCCCGTTATTCGAAAAGAAAACGGTGACGTTACTCATGCGGAAGAAGGCTGATGTAGACAGACTCTTCTGAAATCAGTGGATCAAATTCAAAGGAGGATAACGTACTGCATTTACGGAGAGAAAGTAAACATCCACAAGAAACTTGCTGAGACGTTTTTGTTTCGTTTTTTTAATTTTTTTTCTCACTTATTAAAACCGGGATCTATTGTGTTATCTGATCTGCCAGGAAACATGTCCAAGGCACTGCAACCTCTACTATTGGTAAGTACCCGAATTGCGAATAATAACCGAAACTAAACTACTATGTTGCATCTTATTGAGTTTAGAGAGACTGTGTTTTCAACTGTTTTGTGGTCGCTTTAATTTTCGTTGTGGTATTCTATCAAAATTCAACAAGCATCGTTTATGTGTGTGTATTTTACTAACTTGTGTATAAATATGTTTGAAATGGGGGGGATCGTAATTATTTGATTAATTACTGCACCCTCTGAAATGTTTACAGTTTGAAAAAAAAAAAAAAAAATGACCCTGGCTAACTTTATTTGAACCTTTCAGATACCTAGAGGGGGCGTTGCCCAGAAGACATCTTTTAATATATTCATTTGTTGTTGATAACGCTGTTTCAGTGCTGAAGAAGTGCTCAATTATTTTTATAAAATTTCATTTCCCCAGCCTCAATGTTTTATTTTTTTTTTCCTCTTAAGAAAAAAATTCATCGCTTGTCGTTAGAAATCTTCAGATTACCAGACTACACTATTATTTGATTAAATAAGTGATAAAACTGCACCCTACCCTTCTTTTTTTTCAAATGGAATAATAATTTCGAGTTATTTCTAACAAGGTTTATTATTTTATTTTCACACAGCGAGTTGGGTGTATTAAGCGATAAACTTTACCCCCTTCTGCAGGTTTGAAAGAAGAGGCTACGGTTGTATTTTATCATTTACAGCCGAGGAAAGTTATGTTTTTATTGCACTGGATTGTCAGTTAAGAAAAGGCATTAATTCGTCATTATTATTATTATTAACAAACCCAACAAAGGATACTCCGCTCCAAATATCAACCCAACACACCTGACTGTACTCAGAAAAGCTACACCCGGATGCTTTAATTGCTTGCTTTGAACATCTTAATATCAGTCTAGTTTTTTTGTGGTGCGGGGGGGGGGGTCAGTTGTTGCACATCAAAGTCGGTCCGCATTTGCACATGGTTCTACTCTGTGTATCTATATTTGAATTTGTATGCTAGGAAGGATATTGCTTTTACTTTGACTCATATTGCAAAACGTTTTATTCAAGATTAAATCGACAACACTGCCATTCATTCGAATACAAAAACATTTTTACATCTTGTTGACTGACATTATTTTTTTTTTTTTTGTGATTAAAAGAAAAAAAAACAATGTTTTTTTTGGTTTGTTTTATTTCTCCTATCCATCCATCAGCACTAATTAGGGCATGTTTGTTTGTTTTTTTTAGGAATAACGTATTTTTCAGCAACAACCTGTTATTTAATCATTGTACGCTTGTGCTTTCTTCGACAGCGTCTACACGATCAGAATTTCAAAATCCCTCAAAAAGGTTTTAAATAAGGGGAGGCCTCAATATGAGAATCGGTAAAAACCTGACCAAGACTGCCCACCGTAGACAATAGCCACTTAAGAGGCACTTGCATTGGTGTAGCAGGAAAATGAAAACGAGCACGTGTATTTATTTCATGGACTTCAACCACTGACAGTAGTGAAAGAGGGCTTTGTCTTGGGTCGCCTTGAATTAAATACATACATTATCACCATATTGCATCTTAAATAAATACCAACTTGCACATGATATGCCCTAAATTGTTTGTTGCTAAATTCAATTTAAGATTTAATGTAATATTGTACACGGCCCAACGGTCGGAGAGGCGGAAATAATGCAAATGATTTCCTAATGCATCGACTGCTTTTTTTTCGGGGTGGGGGAGTATAGGCCGTGTTTCAGGATTATCTTGTCTGTTTTATTCATCAGCTGAGAGAAGTGGTTGCGTTGTTGAATAAAGGAACACTGAAAAAAAAAAAAAAGACATGCCCAAAATTTCTTTCATCTTATAACTTGATTATTTTCTGCTTTAGTCCTACCTCCAGTTTTAATTCACGCACTGTCAACATTCATCTACTTTTTAGAACTATATGATAACTTAAATAATGTAAAATAAAAATATAGGTGTCAATTTTCTTTTCTTTGAGCAGATCTCAGTACTAATGATATTTATTTATTTATTTTCTTTGTTATCAGTTTTCCTGCTTGAAAATACAATTAAGTGTAAGCGAAATGTTATTGTGTCCATTTTTTTAAAAAATTAAAGAGACTGATAGCTTATTATTACACCTTTCTTTTTTGTTCTTGTTCATTGCTTTCCTTAGTATATCAATTCAAATAATCATTGTGAAAGGCATTCTTTGGTTGGATCTTCTTTTGAAGTGCATCTGTGTTCTCTGGACACTTGGGATTTCATGCAGTTTTTCTTACATTACTTCATGAAATTTGGGTTGTCACTTGACTCCAATTGCACACATGTTTGTGCATTTTGTTAGGTAGTTTTCTATGAAAAATTTCATACCAACTCCTGACATACAGTGATCCGACAAGTTCTCTATTGTGCATTATTGTTTGTTTTGTTTTGTTTTTCCTTCACCCCGGTTTTTTTTTCTTTTCTTTTTTTTCCTAATTACTCTCTTTTAAATTCTGTGTATGAATTTTCACGCCGTTAGTGTCTCGTGGCTCTCGCTGGAAATAATGACATCACCGCATCAATTCTAGCCATCTTAGTATTCTAATTCTAGCTGATATTTCAGTGATGGTTGTCGTCTGATCTGTTTCGATTCTTCTTCATTTCAGTTCTTCTCTCCTCAAGGGACACCGGAACAGTCCAAAAAGTTCCAATAACGTGTTTGATAATCACCATCTTGATATTACATTTTTCTATTGCTCTAGAATGGCTTATGTATATAGCATTTGTCTGCATGGTCAAATTCAAGTCTTTTGTACTGTTCCCATTTGATCACCGTTCCTATCCAGTCATATCTATTTTTGTATTTTTTCTATGTAAGTTTGCTTCATTCACTTACTATTTGACTGACTTATTTGTATCTTCACACCCTATCTGGTAGTACACTGTAATCACACATACCCCAGTAACGCCTTTGTATTGTTTCACTTCTTCCGAAAATCTCTCTCTCTGTCGAAAGTCACATATTTCCAGTAAGTACGCTTCTTACTATTCGTGCAGACCTCAGTAGTGCTGTGGTCTGCATAGTTTCGATCCCCCCTCTTGACTTTAGTGTCTTTGGTAGAGTTCCAAGTGCGCTTACAATTGTTGGCATTACCCTGACCTTCATGTTCCTTACTTTTTTCTGTGCTCCCGGGCCAAATCCTGGAATTGTTCTTGCTTTTCACTCTCCTTCATATTCACTTTTTGGCCCACGGGTACAGCTAATCATGTCAGTGTTTTAGTTTCTCCTTTCTTTGTGTTGTTGTTGTTGTTGTTGTTGTAGTATAATAATAATGATTATGATATTTATTTGATATAAACTAATCGAGATCAAAATGCTATTTTGAAAAGTAAAAGTTCCTAAGTGAAAATAATTAAGAAAATAACAAGACTAAAATTGCTTTAAATTTTAGGACTGAGTCCTTCATTAAGAACGATCACGAAGCGGAAGACAAAAAGGTTATTGTTAACATCATCTTCATAGGTATCCGCTGGGGTCAAGTGACAACTCTCTCTCTCTCTCTCTCAAAATATTCCGTCGTATTTCAACGGAACTGTGGTCCACATTATGTTAATTTTTCTATGAGGGTCTGATTCTATCAATCTTTTTACAAGGATCTTCAAAACTCTTCCCATTGTAGCGATGAATATAGGCTCGATTATCAGCTTTAAATTCATCTACCACAGAAAAAAATGTAATAACTACTAAATCATTTATTTATGATTTTATAGATTTTTTTTCCTTAAAACTTCAACTAAATGTCAGCTTGATTAGAGTGACAGAAATTGGCATTAACAATTACAAAAATTTTGACAGAAAACCTTTTAGTGACTTTGAACGAAGATCTGACAAAACTATTAAGTTTTAATTAAGGTATTCGATGTATATTTTAGCATTGTGTGTGATTTTTTTTTCTGTCCATTATTTATTCTTGACTCACCTATTGAGAAAATTTATATTTCCTCGTTCAGAACCTGGAGTTCAGGTAAAGAGATCTGGCTCTTCACTTCTCTTTTTTCTGTCTCTCTCATTGCTTGTGTTCAGTTCAGCTTTTGTCTTGTCTGCTCATGAAATTCAAACACTGAAGAAGAAATCAACTGGACATAGAATTTAAAACCTCAATTGTTCGTTACACAGCTCATTTTAGTTCAATGCTTTTATCACAGAACATTAGCAATGATCTCGCACTACCACCATCGAAAAATTGAAAGGCTGCTCTTTTTCTCTTGTAATTCGATCTTTTAGCTTCATGACTGTTCACATTTTGATAATCGACTGTCTATCGCAGGTTAGCGGGGGGAAATGAAGTGACTGACTTTAATAATTGATGATATTAGTTTGAGAGAATCCTTGTTGAATTTTGCATGCTCTATCTCGTAAAACCTTGCCTGAGTGGACCAAATGAAGAACTCGGCGTTCAGTGAGGAAAAGAGTATTAATAAGATGAAGTAATTGACTCGGACTTTAAAGTTTGACCTTCGTCGGAAACCACCCGTTCGTTTACAATAAACACGGCAACAAATAAGATTTAGAATTAATTGCAAAGTTTCATCTATAGCAATTCCTGTCTACCTCAAAACAAATCTTCATGTCAGCTCTTGAGAGAAGGTCAAAAATCGCCAGCTGGAACCTCACATTTTTTTTTAAAAAGCAGTGCAGTGATCCAATGAAAACAAAGCAGATCCCTGAAGCACCGACACTGTCAATACTGAAAGTGAAAGCTGATACTAAAATACTGTTCAGTGTTTCAAAAAACAAAGTGTTATTGAATACAATCGTGCGTGCGTGTGTGTGACACAAATAATGGTGACCGATTTGAGACGTTAATTTCATTTATTTAGAAGTCTGTGTTTATTTCAACCTGCTCTTTTTGGGATTCTCTTCAGAATCAACAGTAGACTCTGAAATGAAATATCTATTAGATGATGAATTCAATGCATCGTCCGTGTATCTTGTATCTATTATTTTGTCTTTCTGAGCCACAATATGTTTCGCTTGAAAACACGTGCACACATTTCACGCGTGTTTGCAACTTCGTGTCTTCATGAGTGCAAAGCATTCTGGGGGAGCATTCTGTATAGTTACGGAAGCAGAAAGCTGGATTCTAAAGTGAACTGTGAAAAATAAACGGGAAAAAAATCACCTTCACTTTCTCACGTTGATGGATTTCCGAGAAGAAGAAAAATTATTTGAAACTTTTTATTCATTTCTTTTACCAAGCTTAGATTTAGTACCGAAAGCGGAATTGAAAGATGTATTTCAGCCGATCTTCCAAGTTGGGCGAGTCCACCCTTTCCAGGGCCTCTGAGTGGGGTTCCAGAGAGGCACAATGACCAAGGAAGAGGACCCATGTCTTCTTTGGTTGGAATCAATAAAACTATCTCTCACTAGTGGGTGAATGATATAGTATGGCGTGCTGAAAGGGCTTTTCGAGATAGAATCATGATGGCTTTAAGAAAAGGGTTTTTGTGCTGTGTACATGGGCGGGGAAGAAAACAACTCGACACTGCTTCAAAAAATTCCCCTCGGAGGCTCTGACCTTTTTTTTTTCATTATTCAAGCACTCGTCAACAGCTAAACGTGTCTTCGTTCCCTTTCAATTTATGATCAATTTCTCTTAAATGTCCAGAATTGTCTTATTCTTAGCGTAAAGGAACAGGTATGGAATGCTTGATGTTAAAATCATTAACACGAATAACCCATTAGATGATAGGTATTGACCATTGTGTTACTGTTACGATTAGTTTTAATCTTGAGAGTGCAAGTTTGATCTTGACTTGGGTTGTGTACTGTAGATATAGAATATGGATTTGTACTCTAAATCAGTACTGTTAATGTTGTGAAATTAGCAAAGCAAGAAGTAATCAATGTCATTGGAATAGACGAAGTGAACGCAAATATCCTGCTGCTTGTTGATAGTAGTAAAAATAATGCTTTAGTGGATTTTTGGCTTATGTGGTAATATCCCTTCCTTTTCACCCGCTGACATGGGTTCAAGCCTTTTTTTTTTTTTTTTTTTTTTTTTTTTTAGATTTTAAACAAAATTCAGACTCTACGCTGAAGTAATAAAATGAAGGATGACATTCTCTACGGGTGGGTGTCCTTGCTCATTTCATAAAATGTTAGTTTTTAATGTACTCAGTTTGTCGCAGATTATTGTTCTTTTTAGTCAAATGGAATAGAAATAGCTCGAAATTGCTCAAAATTTAGATTAGAACGTATGTATCTGTTTACCTCTTTGAGACTAATTCGAAAGGCATGATAGTCATGGTCATTTATTGAGCTTAATTCGAGGCAACGATTATCGTCGAGAAAAAGTAATAGATATGACTGTTATAAGTTTGAATTGCCCAATTCAATTGTGATCAAATATGACTACACCCTTCATTCTTTTTCTTTTTTTCTCACTTTCATTTAGCAGAAATTTTGTGAAATAAACGAAAAAAGCGAAACTAGCCTCTTTTAGGGGATATTTTTGTTTCGAGAATTCGATAAGACGTTCATCTCCATTGATTGAAAAGTGGAAATTATAAAAAGGATAGAGATAAATTGTTTTGAATATTTTTCTCCTTAAAATAACGTTAATGAATAGAACATACAACCATTCCTTTGTGATTAACCAAAAATATATAAATCACTTTTACAGCCAATGGAATCGTGTCTGGACAACACCCCCCACTGTACTTTCAATGAAGAAGTCTCTTTAGATTGAAGATTGACTACGGTTGGGTTCGAATATCTAATTGAGCGGAAGGAGCGGTTAGATCGTAACCTTGGAGTAACATCAATATCAGAGAATCGGTGAAGCAAACAATTAATCTAGTCTCATGTATATCGATCATTTCTTGAATCAAGGAGAGAAATGACTTTACTTCAAAATGGTAGATTAAAATATCTCTTTAAAGAAAATAGCCTACGTCAACAAGCTTTGCTCTATCTATTTGTTTATCTATTCTATTCGTGTATTTGCATGTTCACACCAGTTGTCTGGCTGGAGATTTTGTGACTGTGGCTCATCAAATCCCCAGCACCATTTTCGATATTCTAGCTGACTCCAACATTGTGGTTAGATTCGGGTGGTTTCAGTTCTTCCTTGAATTTCTAACTCGACGTCTCAATTATAGCCATTTTTTGGATACGGCTCCAACCTTTTATGTTCCAGAGTTTTCTCAGCTCCCGAGTCAGTTCCTGGTATTTTTCCAATAGCTCACTTTCTTTTGTCTTGACGCTGTGGCGTGATTTTTTTTTCTCCAGCGCAACATATCACTGGTTTGTGCTGATACCATTTTGCATGGTCGAACTTTTGTCGTTTGCACAGTTCTCAGTACTGCCACTGTGTCACTGTCCACACTCTGTCGTGTCTATTTGTTCTTTCTCAGCGTGTTATTAATTCGTCTCTTGGTGAGTGAGCTGTATCGGGCAGTCTCCACATTCCCACTACAATGATTTTCAAATCTGTTTTTGGTCATTTGAACGCAATCCTTGATGATGATGAATTTCTTGCTTCCTTTCTTTTTACATACAAAGGTAGCCTGGCAAAATTGTCAGCAGAATTTTTTTTCCTGAAATTTCCACTGTATGATGTTCAATCTGTGTGATTAACGGATAAGCTTGTGTTACGTATATCAACAAGGAGGGATATAATCTTAAGAAGAATACTTGTTGCGTAAATGTTTTCTTTTTTTATGTATATAATTTGGTTACGGACTTATTCATGAATGTATACATAGTTTATTGGTGTTACTGTCATCCCTGGGATGTAGAATCTTGTGCATGGTCATTAGCCTTCTAGCTCATCGTTCCATCGATTAGATTTCTCCCTTTGTCCAGTCTAGGAAGTCCCCTGTGCATCTTGCAACTGCCTACGTGTTCACCCTTTTTATTTAATTTCTACTATTTTGTTTAGTTTTTATAACTTTCTTATTGTCTTGAGAGGTTCCTTTCTTTCATTTCCTCCTGCTTTCTAGAGGTACATTAAAGTACTTCAGGATAGTTAGCAGTCCTTTTTCACACTGCAAGTGACTATTTGCCTTCAGTTCAATACTCCAGTACTCTGCTTAGTATTGTTAGCTTCCTGGGGACTGTTCTCAAGACTCCGACCACGAGTGGCACTACTGTCACCTTCAACTTTCATGATTTATTTCAGTCCTATGGCAAGGTCAAGAATTTCACTTTTAGATTCACTCAGTGGTGTGTCAGAACAGCAGAATCCACTATCTGACACAATCTCCTGTTCTCGTTCACTGCAACTAGATCTAATCTTCTGGGCTAAATTGGGTGATCCGTTTGAGTTCCGAGATGAGTACATGGGTTTCATTCTCTAGATCAGATTCTAGTCTGTGCATATACCATTAGTTTGCGTGATCAAAATGCAGTCACTTGCACAGTTTCCAGTCGATCAAGCTCTCCGCCCAGTCATGTTTGTTCTTGAATTCCTTATAGCCTGTTTGTTGTTTTCGCTTAGTATGTGATTGATTGTCTCATCTTTTATTTAACCATAGACTACATTTGCTATTCACCTGTGCCTTACTTATCCTAGCCGTTACATAATTTGATTCTCATTGAGTGCATAGGTGTCGCCATTAAGCATTTCTCCCTTTAGGTTTTGCGTAGTCATGTTTACGGCGATTCATATGTAGTTCCTTGGGGTAGTCTCCTAAAAATGCTTTTACACTACAGTCGTTTTTCTTCCGACTTTTGGATTCTCGGTTTTGCTTCTCAGAGTTCTCTAGTTGTCCTCCTGTTCTATTGCAGACCTTGGCTGTTGTTATAAGTCTTCCTCGCTCTGTCTTGTGTAATCTTCAAGTCCTTCTATTGCAGAGCCGTAACGATTCTCGATACTAACGAGTCACTTTCTCCCGTATTTTCCTCATATAAAAAGCAGTCGACATCGTCTTCAAAGTGCAAAGCTTTATAAATTGTCATTTGTTTTAATCCTTTATAGTCCAGGTTTCTGAGTTTCTCTGGACCAGCTTAGGAAGGGCTCGGACTATCATTATTATCATTGTTGTTTCACACCAGCGCTGACCGGTGGCTCTCACTGAGGATCTAGAGACAGCAAGTCTCCTTCATGCTCCTGAAATCTTCTCGATATTCTGGCTGTTCAGCAGTGCCTTTGTTTGAATAGTCTCAGCCCTTCTCCAGATTACTAGTTCTTTCAACCTTTTTGCAAGGTTCTTGGGGACTCTTCCTGCGGCTCTGCACTACTACGACTACTACTACTACTACTACTACCACTACCAACTGATTCAGCCTGTTCAGCTGGAGGTCTTCCAAAATTTGAAAATTCAAAAAAATGCTACGGAACTACCATCCAAATTAGGGAGAAAATATTTTTCCTTTGTGATCATACCCCCTGATAATTCTTTCGAGGATTTATTTTACTTATAATTTTTGCACCATCATGATTTTTTTTTTTACACACATGAGAGATAAGTCCATGGAAATAAAATTTATTACCTCTCTACAAAATATATGTCCAAGTAATGATCAGTAGAATTCATTTTTATGGGCCTCTGACTGCTTAAAAGGAAAGCGAAGGTTGTTATGCGTTGAGACGGGAAGTAAACAGTATAAATAAAAATCTTCGGAAAATTCTGAAGGTTTTCCGGAGGACCTTAGATCCGCCCCTGACTGCTGCTACTACTTTTCCCCTTTTGGTGGGGAGACTATCATAGACGCAACTTTGAATACACAGGAATGGTAGAAATCTGCTCAAGGACTGGCATCTCTACGATCTATTTTACATTTACATGTACAGATCAGTGCTCACAGCGTGTTTGAAACTTTTGAAGATTTGAGTTTTCTCCCTAAAACCAAATGCGAGTCTTATCACGAATTCGCCTGGGAAATTCCAAGGAAACTTAGGTCCGCCGCCAACGACTACAACAATGATGTTGATAATGATATTGTACATAATAATGAGCAATGTGCCCACCCGTCAGGCATACTTCAAGAAACTTACGTTGAAACAGGTAGGTTAGGAGAGTTTCTGAGAATTGAATCGCGATGCAGATTGCGAAGAAGGCAGGGCGAGGAGGAGAATAGTAGGGTAAGGGGACGAAAAGAAGGGACATGGTGTGAAATATAAAGATGGTCACTAAAGAAGAACGGCTGATCTCAGTCGTCAATCTAATAAAGGTAAAAAGAGGTGGGATGAACTCGCTTTCGACTGTTTGTGAAGATTTGGGTTAGCGCCGGGTGGAAAAGATCGGTTCAGGCTATTCTCATCAGTTTTTCTCTCTTCATAAACTACAGTGCTTTAGATTTCTATCCATGGGTATACTGGTAGAAAAAACAACGGGTAACTATTTTATTTTATCGCTGCTGTTTGTTCAATTTCATGAACTTCTTCCTCTGATCCAGCCATACACATAATAATAAGCTAAATGTGTTTGTATGGTCACGCTAAGGGACACAACTGACTCAGTGAAAATCGAATTTTATGTTCTGATGATGCAGTAAACATGTTGAATTTAAAGAATAATGAAAAATGAAAAGTAATGAAGGCACAAAATAAATAAAGAAAAACCTCTGTGTGCTAAACAGCACGCTATTCTCCCAGCTTACTGCAATGCAAATTTCTATCATTTACGTACATATATCCCATATATGTCGTCATTTTTGACTTCACGGGTGAACAAGTAGTAGTAATGATTTTAGTTATTATTATCATTCATATTATTATTCATTATTAACAACTTGATTCCTGCTTCGTGCAGACGGGTGTAAACACTTGCTTATAGCAACATCAAAAATCAATTCATTCATAACACCACTTTCGTTTTCTTGCCTCGGTGGGTGTGTACACAATGATTTGCGAATAATAGATATTTTCACTGGCATTTTAAGCTTTATTTTATTTACCAAATAGAAGTTCTGCAACATGAATGAAAAAAATGTCAATATGTGCTCGTACACTGTCACGCTAAAGGGTGCAATTGACGTCGTAAAAACAGAATTCTTCGTTCTGATGACCCACTAAACGTGCTGAATGTGTGTGTGTATATATATATATATATATATATATATATATATATATATATATATATAAAGCATACGTGGTGATCAACCGAACGTTTTTCCCCGAGTTCACTGCAATGCAAATAACCACGTACATAAAATGCAACGCGTTCCATATATTATTTCATATGCTGTCATTTTTATCGACACAAGTCAGGCACCGCCCATATCCTTCGTAAAGCACTGTCCATGTAAATATTTTGTCTTTTATGCAAGTATGTGCCGTTTCTGTGTCTTTTTTTGATCTCCCTTTTGTTTTGAAAAAAAAAAAAAAAAACAACGTCTGGCTACAACTCAGTGTGCAATAAATACAACCAGACTTATAAAAAAAAAATGGAATAATAATGATAATAATTCTAACGTGACACCTGCTTGTGGTAGACAGGTGTAAACACTTGTTTATGGCAACATAAAAAAATCAATTCGTTCATACACGTGCACCACAGCACTTTTTCCTCTCTCTTTCTTTTCTTGCTTCGGTGAATGCGTACACAATTATTTGTGAATTATACAGGATGTTTTCATTGGCATTTTAAACTGATTTTATTTCCCTAATGGAAGTTCTACAACATTAATGAAAACTCGCCAATAATGTAATTAGAACCACCCCTAAGCTAATCGGAGACGTACACATTTATGAGAGCAAAACCTTATGTGAGAAAACAGTGAAATAAATACATAAATAAATAAAAGCAGAAATTGTAAATATCGTTTTCACGTATTTTCTCTACTCTAAATAGATATAATTTTCAGTGAAAGTTGATCTGGAGGAAAGAATAACGTGGTTCAATGTTCAGTAAGGTTTAATGTTCATAATTGATTGTGTGATTTCCTCTCTCTAGAATCGTGGTACCTTGAAGAGAAAACGTGATCGACCCACTTTTGGGTGACCATTGATGATATGATGTTATCGATTCTTCGCCGAATACCTTCAAAGTGGTATGGCAGAACTGATATTCGTTTTTAGGTGAATAATTCGTATACAAGAGACTGCAGCTGCGGTTCTAACACACAGTCTTTTTACAGTTTTGCATTAGCTGCTGTGAATATTTTTTTTGTTGTGAAATAAAATGAAAAATAAGATAATTTGTTGTATTTCATCTCTCCTTTTTCCTAGAAAAAGGATGGTTTTTAATGTTACGTTTTAGCATTTGTAAATTTGATTAAAAAAAAATCAAACAGCAGAAAAGGCCTGGGGAGAAACTGGAACGAAATCCCAAATAAACCAAAATAAAATTGTATTTCGGTTAGATTGTACGTTCATTCATTCATAAAATTGGTAACACAAACAGGCGGTATACAATCTGTCTCTACATTTACTTGTACTGATGCTTACAGCATTATTCATTTTTTTTTTTTATCTGAGGAATCTTTGCCTTTTTTTCTAATTTCACCCATCGTTATTTTCATCATTAAAGTGGGTCCTTTATTCTCACTGACTGACTGAAACGTGTCAGTAATACACGTGTGTTGTAGTGTGAAGTGCAGTTACAGTCTTTGAAATGTCTGGGACTGGGAATTTTCCCGTATCCCTGCAGTTTCTTCCCAAGAAGAATCGCCAGTGGGTGACTTCATTCTGTGCCTAGAAAATTTCGTCGAGTGTCTACTTATTCTAAACTGCACATAACCATTTTGTGATTAAAAAAAACAACAAAAAACATTGTAGTTTAATTTATTGTGTATTCAATTTCATGGTCAACTTCACGAGCTTACAACAGATTTATGGGTCCCGGAAAAGTGCCCATCAGGAAATCTGCCCATCATGAATAATTTATCAAGGGGAGAAATCTGAAACTGCCCTTCAGAACAATTTGAACAGCCGGGAAAAATATGATGTTTTATTAAACCGTTTTAGATCGACTTACCGCAGTTTCTCTTTCATGATATTCTCCTATTTCTTTTTAATTTTTGATCTATCAAATTTTGTTGTTTTCGGTCGGGGTTCACGAACTGGCTGTCTCGATTTTATCGAATGAGAAAAAGTGCCCATCTAAACATAACTTTCTGCTATTTTTCTCTCAAGAATTTTATTTCTTTCTTCAAATTTTTATTTGGTAAAAAATTGTTGCGGGGATGGGGTTTCACGCACATTTTTTTTTCTTTGATACTAAATGAAATCAAAATGTGATAGTTTTATGTTTTCAGTCCACTGTTTTATCAAAAATGATAATTTTCATTGAACATTTTAGAAAATCTCCATTTACATCATTTGAATGTTTAGAGATGGGCAGCTTAATTAATTTTTCTCTGAGATAAAAAATATCAGTTTTTTTCCCCCTAATCTTTCTTAATAATAACACAAAGGTTTTGGTATAATAATCTTTTATCCATGTTAGAGGCATTTTTCCTGTGTGTCAAGTTACATTTGTGGCTATAAAGCAATGGAGATCTCAGTTTGTCTTTTTTTTCTCTTCATTTTTTTCAACTCAATAACAGCACAATCAGTTGTAACACTTTATTCTGTAATTTCCAAAATTTTTACTCAAAATCATTGATAAATTTTGATTTGATACTTATCATAATCGTTTGTATACACTTTTTTGTTTTTATAAAAATATATCTGCTAGAAATTTTTCTCTTTGTAGGTTCTTATTTTATTGAATATCTGTCCTAACAAAATATAGAATATAAGAATTAAGAAATAATAATATCCTGGGTATTTCAAAGAATATATTTCATTGAAATAAATTGAACCAAACAAATTTTGTGATGAGAACATTATTTTTCTCTTCAAATGTGATTTCATAAAATTAAAACATTTGGTGGATTTTTACTTGAAAAAAAAAAATTCCTCAAGTTTCATTTACAAAATAACCTTTCCAAAAAAGCTACATTAAAAGATGAATGAATAACAAAAATTTCATCGAAATTGGTTCATTAGTTCATTTTTTTTTTATGTAAAATTTCAGAAGATTAATTTTTACAATTTTACAGCTGAATTCTCTGGGGGTTTTTTTTGTTTTTTTTTTGTTTTTTGTTTTTTTTTGTTTTTTTTTTCATATGAGGCAAGGCCTAAGAAAGGACTTGAACATGTAAAAGATCATTTTATTGTCAAAACTTTTGAGTTATCAAGAAAGATTGGGAAAAAATCTGATATAATCTTTCCTTGAAAAAATCTATAGAATCAGAGATTTATAGAAAATTAACAGCGTAAAAAGCTTTCCATTTGTAAGCATTTAAAATGACGTATTTGAAGATTTTCTAAAATTTCTGCTGTGAAAAATGTTATTTCTATATAATCATAGTGCTTTAAAAGAATAAAAATATTTGAATTAAAAAAAGTAATTTCACTTGCTATTTGAAAAAAAATTGATTTTATTGATTCTGCAATTTCCAGTGTCTTAACAATAATATAAAATATTGTGTAAGAATTTTAACTATAATTATATCCTGGGTGTCTAATAGAAAACACTAATTTTGCAATTCCCAATATTTTTGCACAAAATCGTTGACTGAATTAGATTCAGTTATTTTTTGTATAACGGTTTAGACATCTTGCACAATGCTCATGAACAGGTTGAAGTAAATGGCTAGGCTTTACAAATGTAGATTTTGGAAATGTTTTTCGCTGCTGTATGACCATAGATTGGGTCTATGTGCCGAGTAATCCTCAAGATGAAGTGCAACATAAATAGAAGTAGATCAAATATCAGAAAATATACAAATTGTATCCTTTTTTTTTCACACTAGAATAAATTTTCCATCTTTTACTTGCTCTTTTGTTGTAAGAAAGCCTTAACTGAATTGTAGTTTCAATTATTTTTTTGTTAAATAATGTACTTTCGCATAATCGTTCCAACCCAAATTAAATCTCTTTTGCATGACACACCACACATACACACACACACATTTAAAGCCTAATCTAGCCTTGTCTTGCAAAGGACCACAAACAATACTGATGAAGCTTACTAAGATTGAACCTACTCCACTAGCAAGGGTCTGCAAGATTTAATGTTTTGTTGGCTGTAAAATAGACCAAGTCCATCATACATAGTTTGAATTTGCTGTAAAGACTAAAAGCAAATGAAATTGCTTCTTGTGTAAGCAATTGCTTACAAAGATTGGTCACATAAATTGTTTCTGGAGTAAAATGAACAATAAAGTGAAATTAATTTCTTTATCTTTAAGTATAATTTACCCTTTGCAAAGAGGTAGTCGCACAAATCATAGGGTCTACCCAGGCACTGTTATTGCTGCTGGTTGAAAATATTAGTTAATGAAATCGACATAAAAAAATGCAAAATTAAACTATATTTTTTCTCGAGTATGTTATTACAGGAAATATTGAAAATTATTACTTGTCTCACATCTGAATTTAATCAGTATAGTCATAATGCAAAGAGAGCGTATATCTCTGCTTGTACCATTACCAAAAATTTAATTAATTCTGCCATAGTCCATGGCCCATCAGTCCACAAATGTCATTGAAATTCATTGAGAACTATTGGGATTATTGTTTCAAGAACATAACTGAATACATAAATGTATTAAAAATATCTCTCAATCAAGGAAAAAGTTTGGGATTTGCCCCAAAATTTAACCAATTCTTCTTTACCCCATGACAAACCCATTCCAGAAAAATATTAATTGAAATTCATTGAAAACCCTTGGAGATATTGTGTGGACATATACCTCCAATACAGGGAGGTCACTGTGAAAAAATTTGTGGATCTACTCAAAGATTTTATCAATTCTTCCTTAGCCCATCGTCCACTGTTCTACAAAATGTCATTGTAAATCATTCTAACCTTTTGGAGATACTGTGTGGACAGACAGAATAACTTGTGTGAATACATGTACCTCTCCCATCTGTGTTCTGAATTTATCTAGCTCCTCACACCATCTTACTTTCTGTTGGCCACAATTTCGCATATGATCTCTGGGGATCCACATTGTGAGATGTGATGTCCAGTAGTTGACTGACATTCTCACAAGACCTGCCCAAAGGTTCTCATTTTGAGGGTCAATCTTTTGGTTTGGTTCTGTGTTTCAGCTCCATATGTAACTATTGGTAGGATACATTGGTTATATAACTTTCTTTTTAGGACTAGTAGGATTCGTGTGTTTGTGAAAGTCAAGCTTGCTCTACTAAAAGCCTGCCAACTTAGTGTGAGTCTTCGTTTTATTTCTTCCTCCTTTGATGACTTCATGGAGACTCGCTGTCCTAGGTAGATTTAGTGGTCTACTTTCTCCAGCTCTGGATTTTCGATTTTTGATTTTGATGTGTCTTTGTTCCTAACATGTTTGTTGCACGTGACATTTGTTTTGCTGAAGTTCATGTGAAGGTCGACTTTCTTGCTTGCTTTATTTAGTTCATCTTGTATCATTTAAAGATTGTGAGGATTATTAGCTAAGAGGACGATGTCGTCAGCAGAATATTACTATACTATAACTTCAATAGAAATCTTTGTGAGCTGCTCAAAATTCTCTCTCTCCTTTTTTTTTTTTTTTTATATGCTTAAGTTGTCCATTCAGTCATTCCTAAATGAAACTAGAGATAATTTACACTTATAGTTTTTAGAGGCCACTGGTTAATAAATGGGAATTTGAGATGGATATAGTGGACTACTTTGTTTGTATCCAACCTTAGCAGTTGAAGTATTTTGAAACTTCTCCTTGTATTGAATATATTAATTCATGTTGCAGAGAAGGTTATATATTTCCCTTTGTGAGGCTGGATGAGCCTGTTGAACTGAAGAAAAATGGTTTCAGGAGCTGGTATCTCCTTTTTCTCAGTAATTCCTCTTATGAAAATTAGTTAGGTGGTAGAGATGGACTGGTTTTACTGTCTACAAATATATTTCTGGAGATCTATCATGGAAGTATTTGTCGAAGCATGTTAGTCATTCATTAACGACAAAACCTTCAATCATATTTAACACTGTCTCTTTGTCTAACTTCATTATTAATAAAATCTTTCCTACAATTTTGTTACTTTCATCTGGAATACCTATTTTTACTCATTTTTTTTTTTTTCTGGCAGGTGTTCATTCACCTGAAATGGCAGCATTTAATCGGATTTACTCCCTGACAATTTTACCTTACTCTTTAACAAAGAGTCTTCATAGACTTTTTTTTCTTTTCTTTTAATAATAAGCAAGCTGGATGACTTAGTCTTGCCCTTAGGATGAATAGCTTTAATGCATTTCTTTTCAACTAAGTATCTGTCCAGATTCACATTCTCTTGTCTCTTATATAAGTTGTGCATGTTTCTACGAAAGTGGATTTTTACTAAGCTTAGCACAAATCTGGAGGGGACGTATTATGCTAATCTTCAAACTGAAGTCTGCCTTCTTTATAAATTAACATTCAAAATCTAAGCTTTTATCTGAACATCTGTCAAAAGTGAGAAGTATGCAAAACTATTTCCTCTATCAAGCTCTCTGAAGATATTTTTTACAGTTGTTTACCGCAAAAGGTGTCCTTTATGGACTAAATAATATCGATTAGTATACATCAAATCTGCGGGCTTACTCACTTGATTAACAATTAATAAAGTTATTGTTTTCTTAGAGGAAGAAACTAAGTTTTAGTTTAGGTGAGTCTGTTGTGTTATGAAATCTGTTCACTCTTTATTTTTATTTGGCTGTTTGGAATAAGTGTAGTACCTGCTCTTGATAGTTTAATTAGGTTTAGCAGAAAACCTATGCTAGATGAGCCTTCTATTTAACTTAAGAACAAAGTGACAACAAAAGCTATCATTCAAAAAACAAGCACTATTACAATACTACAACTACTAAGCTCTGTGGCCCAGTTTGAGGCATAGCCCGCCAACAAAAATTTTCCTGGTATTTCAGTCCTTGGCCAATCTTACAGCTGTCCCCATGTTTGCCCATTTCTCCCCAGGTCTGCTTTCAGGTCACGGTGCCAGATGTTACTTGGTCTGTATCTCTTCCTTTTCCATTTTGTATTCCAAAAGAGGACCAGTCTCGCAATACTGGATCCAGGTCTGAGAAGGGTATGGCCAATCCAATTCCAGCATCTCAAGAGGATTTCTTCTATTGCCTTCTGACTTATCTACTGCCACAGTTCTCTATTGCTAATGGTATCTGTCCAACGAACTTGTAGCATTCTTTTGAGGCAGTCATTGCACCATACATCAAGACATCTTTACTGTAGTATTGAAGAACATGATGTTGGTCGTTAAATCTGATGACCTGTTGGCATTCCTCAGACAATAGAAAGCCACCCTTGCCTTATTGATCCAGGCTTTTACATTGGCGTCTGTCCCACCAAATTTATCAATAATATTGCCAAGATACTTACTCTCCACCTCCTCCAGTGCTTAACCTTCCAGCATGATGGGGGTAACATTGGCTGTATTGACCTTGATGATCTAGCTCTTGCCTTTGTGGATATTGGGCCCAAGGCGTGCCGACTTCATTGCAAATGTGTTTGTCTTCTCCTGCATCTGTTGCTGGGTATTAGAAAGAGGGATTTGGTTGTCAGCAAAGTCAAGGTCATCAAGCTGTGTCTGGAGTGTCCACTGCATGCCATTTCTCTTCTGAACTGTGGACTTCCTCATGACCCAGTCTATGTCCAACAGGAACAGAAAAGATGACAACAATCATCCCTGCTTCACTCCTGTCTGTGCCCAAAAGGTAACAGTAAGTTGCTGGTCATGTACTACCCTGCAAGTCATCCCTTCATAGGAATAATAATCTTCACTGGCACTCCATAATATCTCAACAGCTTCCAGAGGGTCTACCCTGTCCACGCTGCCAAATGCCTACTCATAATCAATTGAGTTGACATCGAGAGGAGAGTTCTACTCCAATGACTGTTCCAAAATAATACAGAGTGTTATGATCTGATCAGTACAGGATCTATTCTTGAGAAATTCAACTTGTCTCTGAGCTGGGGGTTGAAAGCATCATTCATTCTATTCAGGAGAATTCTGTTAAAAATTTTACCTGGGATGGAAAACTGTAGTTAGCACATAAACTATGATCACCCTTCTTTGGGAGTTTGATAAGGTGGCCCTTTTTAAACTCTGCTCTTGCCTCTGTCACCAGCTTCTTCATTTTCCTCTTGTCTGCTCAGATATACTTCTTCACAATTCTGTTCACGTCTATGTATTCTTTATGGGCTTTAGCTTTTCCAGCTTGTGTGCGACTGTTATTCATTGCTGTCCTCTTCTATTACCTCTCCTCAACCCTTTTGAGGTTTCTGTTGAGTTTCATTCCTTGTGGTCATGCTCTTTGGTACTTAGCAATTCCTGACATGTTGATGCCATTGCCTCTTCTATATACTACCACTTCTTATCAATCAATCCTCCCAGAAGTTCTTGTAGACTTGGAACTGATTGGAGAGCATAATCTTGAATTCTTCCAGGAGTGTGATGTTATACCTCTAGTGTCCAAATCCAACATCTTCACTGTTTCTACTTAATGTGGATGGCCGGGAGCCAATGGTCTGGAACAACATCAGCTCCTAATTTGACAGGTACATCTTGAAGAGGTCTTCTTTCGTCTTGCCCTACGCCCAGATACCCCTTGATCTCCTCATAGCCCCTGATTGTTGCTACCAATCTTGGCATCAAAATTGCTCATGGTGATGATGATTCTTCATCTTTGGTGGGTCTGACTAATGGTCATCGACTAAAAGACAAGCATGAATGGCATAAACTTACATTTTGAATTGAACCCTCGACTAAAAGCCTTGGGGTGGGGGATTGAAAAAACGTTTCCCTTACTCATTGGGAAGTGTGTGTGTGTGTGTGTGTGTGTACACAAAATTTCAAGTTTCTACCATGAACAATAAGGGCTTGGTGAAGTCTAGATACATATAAATATCAGAACACTTGAAAAACCTAAGCTGTATTTAAACTGGTTTGTTATGGGTAGCACTGATTTTTCAAGTCATTCACCAAGAGAAATATAGCTAATTGCCGAGTTGCCATGAATTTATCGAAAATGTATTGAAATGCTTAACAACAAAATATAACAGTCAAGCAAGAGACTCTAATGAAGCACAATACTAACACAAGGTTCAGATGCAAGATGGTGTACATAAACAATACTGTATCTTGAAGTGATGCATGTGTACATTTATTTCAGAAAGCTAGTGCATTAAGTATAATTGATGAGAACATAAAAAAGCAAGTATGATATTTTTTAAAGCAACATAAACTAATATTTTTTAACTAGTCTGTCTTCTACTACTGCTTTATTTATGACTTACATGGCAATTCTAGATTCTCCGAAGTAGCATCCAAGTAATTGTTAAGCGTAGATTTGACTAAAAAGAAATTTTACATGTCCATCGGGCAGGCCCATTTGGCACTCGGCCCTTGATATGAGTTTTACACAAATCAGCGACTTTAATTTTATTCTAAAGTCTGATAAAATTCAACCAATTTTAATATAATCTATGTCATCTTGTGGAGACCTTTATTGTTAGAAACTTTTTTGATCATAGCAACTCATGAAAATTTCTCTGGGGAATGCTAGATATAAATTTTTAGGGATATTTTCTTCAAATTTGATATAATGCAATGCATGCTTAAACCATAGAAATGTATTACACCAAAGTTTCCATATCTGCTCAATTTGACCTTGCTAATGCTTTTCTAAAAAAGATCAAAGATTTCCGAGTGTGTAAATATATAACTAGAGTGTTAGTGTTGGAAATGACAGATTTTGAGAGTCAGATGCAAATGATTTATATTCAAATCTCCACTTGTTCAGCTGATTAGTGGTAACTACTACTTTTTTTTTTTTTTTTTTTTCTTCAAACAATTGTAGTTGTCATGTGTACATATTGATAAAATCTTGAAGAAAACAGGACCAATAAGAATACATCTCTGCACAACATGTTAGTATAATTGTAAAAACTGAAAAAAGACTGAACAAGAATACCTTAACATTGACAATGAGATGTTAATGCAGTGGTAAGATTTTACAAAGTTTAGTAAAATATAGGAACATATCACTGGAATAGTTATTTTGTGCCACTGGATTAATATTTTTTTGTCTTTTTTATGTTGAAATATTCCTATTTTTTTTTTTTTCTATTTTTATTATATTAACACATTGTATATGAACATATTTTTCTTACTGGTATAGAGTACATACTAGCTTGGATACTTGGTGTTACCCAGGGAGGGGAAAAAAACTTCTAAAATAACTCAGGAAAGCAAATGATATTTTATAGAGATTTCATGAAATCAAATAACTAGGGGGGGGGGGTCTTCAAATCAGCACTCCCAGGCAGACTCGTGCAACTTTTCCTAAAATCTCAAAAAATCAATTTTTTTTTTTCAAAGCTTCATGTGCTTACTTTCATTGTTTGTAGTTTGGACCATCAGTTTTAAATAATGCCCATATCTCGTGTCATGTTTTTTTTTTTTTTTTTGTTAGGGACAAAGTTTTGGTCCTAAATTGTCCTTAGAGGTCAGTGCCACCTGTCATAAGTTAATCCTGGGATTGTTATCCTTATAGACAAATTTACAGCCCTTACAGTGCAGTCATCCCCGAGTCTATAAGACGCATACTTGCAAGCAATATAAACAAACCTTCGTCATCTTTATTGTAATAGATAACTTTTCCCTTGACCTTAGAAAACTTGCTTACTAAATTTGCGGTAGAGAACAATATTTTTGAAGCTGAGTCAATAAGACGCACACTTGCAAGCAAAATAAACAAACTTTTGTTGTCTTAATAGTAATAGATAGATAATTTTTACATAGACCTCAGAAATATTGCCTTCTAAATTCACTGTACAGAAAAATATTTGTTAAACTGAGTTCCTTGGTCTGAAAATCTGGTTTTCAAATTGTTAATCATTATACCAGGATCAGCATAAGAAAATATTAGCGAAACCAACATAAATCCATAATCATTCTCTGTGTGTGCTTTAGAGACTGACTGAATGAGTATGTGTATTCATTACAGACAAGAACAGTCATTCTTTGGCCTTATCAGATGACATCCCCAATACACTTTATTTACTACTACAGCCGTTAAAACATTTATGCAAATGGAACCAACATCAACCAAGAAATTATCAGATTATTTGAGTACTTAGTCAAAACTGCCCAAACTTTATAATAAAAGTCAATGTAGTAATAGCCCAGTTGTTCGAGTTTTGGACAGGAGGCCCCAAGACTAAATGTAAAAATAATGATGGTATCCATACCATTCATAAATGAATCTCTGTAGCCTGTGCTTGAACCGGAACTAATTATGTAACAAAAAATATCTGTTATCTAAAATTATCTAAAAAAAACATATCCTCTGTCTATAATTATCAAAAATGAAATATAATTAGCCTAGAAAAAAATACCAGCACAAGATTTGTTGATCCGAAATGACCATAGAGACCCCAAATAGTTTACTATCAATAGTAAGGCAAGGCTCCCTATCGAATCACCGTAGCCCCACAAATAGTTTGCCTGACCAACCAGCCAAGCAGGATACAGATTTGTCTTTCTTCGTGTGTGATTCCGATCCGATCACAGTTTTTAGGTTACAATCTTCAAAATCTGCATGAGTACACCTCTAGGCACCATCTAAAAACAGTCTTTTTGTTTTGTTTTTTTTTAACTTCTCTTTTTGGTTTCTGTGGTCTGCTTTTTTTTTTTTTTTTTTCTTTTTTTTTAGATAATTTTAGATAATTAGTTCTATTACATGCATGGACTATGGTGGTACATTAATTCAAGATACAGATATTGGTATAGTTTTCACATTGTAGATGAAGATAACTTTGAAAAAATTTGTCCGTAATTAATATTTCATTCACTAACAAGATTTTGGTGATTTTTTGTTAATATTTTGATATTTATTGATAATCCTAAACAGTATAAATATCAACTAAACTCTTGTTTGTCGAGTATTGATTACCATGAAAAATGTTTTTGCAGTTACCAATATCTGTTATGCCTTAGAATTGTTTGATGTAAAAGGTGTTAACATTGTAAATTTCACCAATATGCGATCGACCTGACTACAGTTAGCTTGGAAATTGAATGACTTACTGTAATCTTCTAGTATTCTAAGAAACCTGTTGGAAAAATTGGCTTCAATCAGAATTTCTATGATACATATGCTTTCATTTTTATTCCAAAAAATAAAAGAATAAAAATGTTATAACATTTTTGGAGGGATGACCCGAGACTATCATTGTTATCTTGTCCTGCGGAACATAGAACTACCATTTTGTTTTGGAATTCCTGCTTTTTTTATATTTCATTTTTTGCAGCTTCCTCCGAGTTCCAGTTTCTTGATGTAGATTTTGGTGCTCATTTTATTTTAGGACCCTTATCTTTGCCTTCAGCAGAATTTGAAACTAGTTCCCTCTTTTTGGCGGGCACAAAAGTGTGGATGAGTGTATTTGTAGCTGCAAGAATTTTGAATATAATTTTAGTTCTGTAAGAGACTAAATTATGGTCAAATTTCAAAACTATTACATTAGCTCTAAATCCTAATTAACTTATCTCTAGGCTAAATGTGTCTCACTGTATCTCCTCCTTTCTCTCTATCTATATCTTTCTATACTAGTATAGCGATTGTATACATGTTCTGTAGTAGTTACGTATCGGCACCTCACCAGTAAGTTAAACAAGTCCTTCAGACTGTTACTATCATAGTAAATATAATCTTCACTTGGTGCATACACCTTGGGTCTTCAGCCAGATTAAGCTATGCCTAGTAAAGAAATTGAAGTCTACCAGCTTGGTGGCTGAGATAGTTGTGTATCTACCAGCATCAGCAGTTAGTGTTCAAGACCAGATAAAAAGCCAGAATTTCAAGTGCTGATTATCAAAGCAGACAGGCAGGCCCTCCTTACTTGGAAGGTTGGTGCAACACAATCTTCCAATAACAGACGATTCGAAAACAAAGGAATGAAATAAAACAAGCCTGGCTAGGCCGTTGTCAGATTGTTGCTAACAGTTATTTAGATCTACTGATCTTACCGAATATCTTTTTTTTCTTTTTTTTGTCGAAGTTGGGGGATGGAGTGGCAATGTTCAGTGAAGTTTGTCTATTTATGTTGTGTCAAACGGTACTGACATGAATCGGTTAAATGTAGATGTAAGCATGTGTGTCTGTCAGTGCATCTATTGTCTGCTGAGCAACAAATGTGTCTTTCCTTGTCAGCAACTGCTTCACCACTTCTCTCCATCATCTCTCTGGAAATCAATACAAACTAGCTGAAAAGAATGGATACAAAATTGAATTTCATTGCACATATCTTTCTTTTCAAACATAAAAGGGTTTCCTACTTGCATTTCTTTTTTACATTTATTTATTCTGGCTTCTCACTGAGTTGTGTGTGTGTGTGTGTGTGTGTATATATATATATATATATATATATATATATATATATATATATATATATATATATATATATATATATATATATAATGGTTTGTTTCATGGATTGTTTTTCAAAAATGTTATTTAGAAGCATTGAAATTCATATGTACATATTTGAACACACACACACACACACATATATATATATATATATATATATATATATACACACACACACATTCCCTCTCTCCTCTCCTTCTATTTACTAAAACACTTATCTATTCATGCATTTATACGTAAAAACACTGATAGATCACTTCTGCACAGGATAATGGTTTAGCTTGTCTTGCAAATTTCAAATATCATGGACAGGGCCTGTAACGAATGAGGAAATTTTGAGAGCCTAAAAACTAGAAGGAAAACTGTTGCTAACTAAAAGAAGGAAGGCTTGGAGAATTCAACGCTCACGGGTGCATAAGAGACATAATGAGCAAAGGTAGGCCGCGAGTGGCCTACTTGAAAGGTTTGAGCTGATGAATAATAAAAAGATTACCGGCAGGTGTTGATGAGAGGGGGTTGCTGAGAGCAGCAAGAAGAAGGAAGCTGCAGAGATTTCTGATTGCCCAATGTCCTGAAGGGATGTGGCATATGAAGTCTAGCAGACTGTTACTACTAATTAAGTGAGTTGATCCTCAGTGTGTTCAGTATGCTTGTGGCTTTGTGACAGGCTGATTTAAGCTGAATAAATATTGATATGTAATGAATGGAGATGTGAGATTGCGTAATGGTGATCAGTATAGAATACGGGATTGGATAATCGAGTTTGAATTCTAGCTGAAGCTGCTTATGTTCACTTCACATGAATACATTTAAGAAAGGCACGAACTTGCCCTTCTTTCTACTGTACTTCTTCTTGACAAAGACCTCAACAGTGGCATGCCACAATAGTCGACAGAACAGGATTCAGCCAAAGCAGAGATTCTTCCTTCCTGCTGGTAACCTAGTATAACCCGTTGCATGTTACTTGGCCAGGAAATGAGCACTCTTATCCTCTGATATATCATATGCAACATGGCTCCCAAATGATCTCTGTGCAATGGGTTTTTAAAAAGTGGTTAAATGTGCATTGTTTTTTTTTCTTCTCATAGGCATATTATATATATATATATATATATATATATATATATATATATATATATATATATATATATATCAATGACTGGATTTATTTTTCGGGGTGAGCTCTGTTTATATAACCCAAGTAACTTATGATGCCTGATCTGTGTTGGGTTTCTTTCCTCAATTCTGAGAAAGCCACTTGCCTTCAGCAAAAATTGCAAAACCTCTCTTCACCCATTTTCATCCCAGAGCATGTGATGCTCTATAAAAACAAAAATCCCAGTCTTTATTCTTCCTGCATCTCAATGCAGAAAAACTCTGAAATACAGAAGAGAACACTTAAGATTTTTACTATTATAGCCTGTGACTTGAAATATTTCAATTAAAGTGTTTTAATTTGCTAAAGATTTTATTTTTCGATTTGATTTTATTTAAGATTCAACCTTAATAAGAAAAAGATTGAAATATCTTGATGAACAAATTCTGTTTAATTTCTTTGGGGTTTGTTTTTTAAGTGTCATTTTAATAAGATTATTTCAATTTTGTTTTGTTTTTTGTTTTTTAAACACATCTCACCAAAAGCTGTTAAATTACTTATTTATATCATTAACTGAGGCAGATGACTGAATAATTATTCATTGCAAGATAAAAGCCCTTGTCCTTTGCAAGATAAAAGCTTTGACTCACTAATAGATCTGAGTTGCTATCCATCAGGGTAAAAAGGAAATTTTATTCTTAACCATAGAATAGGAAAATCCCATCATTTGCAGTTAATTTGTTGGTTGAGTGAATTGAAAAAAACAAGCCTGGCTGCTGCAGGGCAAAACTCCACTCCAACTATTCTGACTGAAGATGCAACATTAGCTTTGTATATATAATAAATAAATTCATACATATGTAATACTGTGCTCAGTCAGTAAGAGAGCTGGTTGTAATTTCAAATCATAATCTTATAAATGTATTTATTTATTTGAATGCCCATTTTCGACATAAATTTTTTAGATATGTAAGACTTTTCAATTTAACTTGGTTTGATCAACTATGACAGCATAGAGTTTACTCTTCAAAATTTGGTGAGAATTGTACTCCTTCTTCTTGTTATGATAGAAAAATCAGAAGTCAACTCCAGATAACATTATCTTGTAGGGAAAAAATTGAAAAAAAAAATTATTGAAGTAAATTATATTATGGAAAAAATATCTTGCTGAATGTTTTTAAATCATTGACTTTAGTGAATGATTTGGCTTTTTATGTATCAAAGCTGTTCGTTGACTTGAAGTTATTTTAGTGCAAATGTTCACTGAGTCCAGATTAATGTCAGGGCATGTTGTATGTGTATTTGGGCATTTATATTGCTAATCATCCTATCAAAATTTAACAATATTTGTCCATATGTGTAAGCCTATCGCAAAAACCAAGCAAAATAAGCCCATGAAATTCTCTGTGCATACCAATGTGACCCTGGCTAAGGTTTTTAACGAATTAGTTTTTTTCAGAATCATCCCCCTTTATCCTTCCATTTACTTACCTGCATGTCCTTGCATGCATTTATCTGTGTCTCTGTCTATTTATTCATTTGTTTATTTTATTGATCTATTTTTTTTTTTTTTCAATGTTTATATGAATGAAAAAGATTTGCAAGATTTTTTAAAATATAAAATTCACAATTATCACTTTTTAAGAATAAATTAAATCAAACTTGCTCCAATTTCCATTTGGCTCCAATTCAATCTGCCCATTTGGGCGGGTATTTAGTTTAGTTCTAATTATAAATAGACCACAGGTGTAATTGACAGTGACTCATAAAAACGGCCACACTCTGAATGTACTGATTACCTCTCTCTTTTCCCCTCCATTATCCATTGAAGCCATTTAGAAGGAAAATGTCTCAGCTGGCTTGGTCAAATTTTTCAATCAACGTAACACTTTTGAAATCTTGATCAAATATAACTTCCTCCCGAGTTGCCTCATACTTGTCATAGAATTTACCTTCCAGTGTCTTGAAAACAAATATTGATTCTTTTTTTTTTTTTTTTTTTTTTTCAAAATTTTTTTTTCTTTTCACACAGCCCTCATTATTTCAGCTCAGTCCAGTAACAAGTAATAGTAATTTGTTTGAGCTCTTTTAATGATCTGCTAACAGTACATAGCTGTCCATTTGGTTGTATATACTTTTTTTTTCTAATGCATTAAAAGTAACAAAATGATGATTTTCTTCGTAACCAGTGCTAATAGGAATCATATTTGGTATTATATGACCTATATTGATGTCTGTATACCAGGATAATATATAAAATGGCCTTACAAAACTTTCCTCTCAATATCTATTAAACTGATTACAGTGAGATCATCATCATCATCAGTCTGTTAGCGTCCATCATTGGACATAGACCTTCCCCAAGATTCGCCAGACCTCTTTATCATGAGCATCGCAGAGCCAGTACTTTCTGAATTTATCTAGCTCATCACATTATCTCACTTTCTGTCAGCCACAGCCTCACATCTGATCTCTGGGGATCTACGTTGTAAGTCATGCTATCCAGTGGTTATCTGCCATTCTTGCAACATGTTCAGCCCATTGCCATTTGAGATTTCTAACAGTTTATATGATGTCTCAGACTCTTGTCTTTTCTCTAATATACTGTGCTGTCTTTTGATCTCTCCATGTGAGGCCAAGCATGATTTTCTCATGTGCATATTGCATGGTTCTCAGTTTTTAGGGCCAATCTTCTGCTTCGGTTCCATGTGTCAGTGACCATGTGACCATTGGATGCATTGGTTGTATACCCTTCTTTTTAGGATTAGTGGGAATAACAGTTCTTATAAGTCAAGCGTGCTCTACCGAAAGCTTATCAACTTAGCATGATTCTCTGCTTGATTTGATAAGTAACCTTTTTCTGGGACAAGTCTTTCCTGTATTTTTTTTTTTTTTTTTTTTTTTTTTTTTTTTTGTAGACATTGAATTTCTGTTATGAAAAATTATATTTCTTTGTAATAACAAATATACATATCTAATTCATTTTTCTTACTTTGCTACTAAAGATGTCATTAAAACAGTCAATATAATAATAGAACCATTAAACAGTATGTAAACATAAGAATTTTAAAAAGGCAGTAGATATGGAGAAATGAATTCTGTTTTGTTTACTTTTATGCTTTGATGAAGCCAGGTAGTTAGCCCTTTGTGCAGTCAAGCTTGTAATCATTTCATTATTTTATGATTCTACTTTTGGCTGAAATTTACTCAGAGAATAATTACCTTATTGAACAGCAGCATATTTCTGAATAAAACCAACGGCTCTTGTGGGAACCTTCCAGGTCCTCTGGTATTCAGCCTTACCTCTTCTGTAATACCATATTGGTCTTTGATTTCATGAGCTGATCATTTTCCACATTTGATTCTTGTATTCTTTCTTCGTTACTCCTCCAGTCGTTCACTCCACATACTCATCTTGTCTTCCCTTGTAACAGGTTTCCTCTACAGTCTCCTCTCTTAATATCATTCGCAAAGATATCCTTTCCGTTTTCTCAGTTACCAGACCAATTAATTAGACTTTTAAAAATCCCTACCCCAGGATAATACTGAGTATTGCCTTTTTGTTTTTTTTTTTTTTTTTTTTCTTGTTTACTTCTTACAATGTCTGCCTGCTATGTTTTCCTTTTATATGCTTTTGGCTCCATGATTTTACAGCAGCCATAAGACGAACATCACTAAATTTTTGCTTCTAGTTTTGTCTGAAAGCTTTTTGGCAGAATGGAGAGATGGGGAAATATATTTAGAAAGATTGCTCTACAGATTTTTATCTTATGTATTGAACTGGTTTCTCTTTTGATTTATGAACTTGCATGTTTGGACCAGTGAAGTGCAAATGAATTCATCTTGGAGAAAAGAGTGTATATGTAGGTACATCAATAAGTCTACTGCAGAATGATTGAAAAAGAATTTATCTTACACAACAAATATCTATTTTCAAACATGTTAGCCTTTCTTGTGAATGTACTTAATTCAATGACAAATATTAATCAGATCATACAGATTTAAGCTAATGATTGTGTCAGGCCACTGATTTTATTAACCCATCTGTCTCTTTGTCTATATATATATATATATATATATTATATAACACATTTTTTCCTGACTGTCTCCTGGATTTCTATATCTCATCCCTGTTTAGTAGCGAAAACCAGATCGGGATGAACTCTGCGCTTGTCTGACTTATACTCTCAATTGATATGTGCAGCTCCTTTGATTTATCCAACAACATCCTCTGTCTATAATCCGGACTTCTTCCAGGTGTTCACCTCTCTTTCTCCTGATATGGCCAGCCATTCCTGACCTTCTATTTCACCTTTGAATAGTTTTCCTATTCTCCTGTATAAATCTTCCCACACTTTCAGGATATTATGTAAATACAGTTATTGGTTGGACTTTTCTTGTGTGGCAAACTCATTTTAGTAAGCAGTGTTTGGAGGGTGTGACAACTGCGAAGAGTGACCCGTATGTTGTGACGCACTAAGCTTTCCATATCTTTTCTACAATCTTTTTCACTTGAGGAATGTGAATCATAGGAATGAAGGAGGTACCCTTCATGGTATCTTCAGCGTTCCCTGGTCCCTAATCACCTTCTTATCTATATCATTCTCTGTATTCTCATACATAACCATTGGGTGTTAACCCAAACATTCAGGGATCTTAAAGTTTGAAATGGCTTCCTCAAGGAAAGAAAGAAAGAATTGATAAAAAATTTGGTTCTTCATTTCCTAATGAAGGAATGTCAAGAAAAGTAGGAAATACTGGGCATCTTGATGAATGAACAGATTGATCAATCCATTTGAATCCTCCAAACCATCTTTTTTTCATATATACATTCGTATCTCTTTCTTGCTATTTGTATGTATGTGTGTGTGTGTATATATATATATATATATATATATATATATATATATATATATATATAATAGATTTTGGATTCACTACACAAACTAGCTCATGTTTCTGCCCTCTTCAGGCCTCATCAGGCCGGAATATGATCTAGTTTGTGTAGCGAATCCACAATCTATTTATTTCCAGATCTACTCTAAAACAACTTGACTTCATGAGTAAAATGATGTACGTATCGAGCACTCTATGAAATAAATCCATTACATTTCAGGAGTAGCTTTATATTATTGATATATTATTATATCATGTTATACTGCTAGCCTAATCTGTACCACATATATATATATATATATTAGAGACAGATATGAGGTGCTACCTAGAGACATAGTAACATAAACTTGTAGCAAATCCTTACTCCGTTATAATTCAAGCTCTACTCTAAATCAAATTGATGCAGAATGTATCTAGCAGTTTATCAAATAAAAACATTATGCATCGGATATTGTAATATACTATATCCTTATATATTGCACACACACACACACACATATATATATATATATATATATATATATATGAGATTGAGCCTGCAACCAAATTTAGTCATGTTTTATTTGTTTTACATATCCATCCCAAATGCTGCAACTTATTGATTCTCATGCTCCAGGCTATTTTTGTTCTTACTCTCTTTCCTTCTGTCTGTTGTATGCTCTAGGTATGAAAAAGTGCAAATGTTCACAACTGAACAGGTGCAATATTTTGATGGAAATTTACAAACAAACAATAAGTACTTTCACAAGTTGTAAAGAATGATTAAAGATTCAATAAGTTTCAAAAGGTATTGAGGCTGATGTCCCAAACTCTACCATGTTGATAACTTTGAAATGCTATCTATGATTTTTGTGTTTTTCCGACAATGGAACTCATTGTATGTGTTCCTTTTGTTGTTGGCACAGTTTTGACTGATACATTTTGTAGTTTTCTATGCATGTAGAATCTGTGAGGAAAGAGATCTCTCTTCTACTGAAAAGAGAGCAAGCGGAAAAGAATGGTGGCTAATATACTGTCCAATGGTTGCTAGCATTGCTGGGAATGAGCTGAGCCTGTTGTAGAATTGCAATCTGAGATTTGCAATGAATAACAGCAAAAACAAGATGCAGGACTTGTCAAAAATTGATAAGTTCAATCTTTCAAACAATTCATGGAATGGTTTGGTTGGTAACACAAGTTTCTTTTCTTTATCAGCCTTAACCATTTCCCTGCCAAATAAATTCTTTCTTTTTTTTTTTTTTTCAAATTGATATCTACAACTTCTCGCCTTTTTTGAAGAAAAATAAGCACAAAAAACTGAATACGCAACATTTCATACTAAAAAAAATTCAGAATCTCCATGATACATAAATGCTTTTCCATATTTACTTGAAACCATATATATTTTGTGTTCATGAACATAGGCTATAGCAAAGGGTAAACCAGTTTCAGATTACTATCATCTTCTGTATAGTACAGCATTGTTGTTCAACACGTAGAACCTAGTTATTCAGGTCAGTTCATTACTGTTGCTTTGTCATTTCTCTTATTCAGTACTCTGTTAACTTTGTCACTCTTGGTAGCTTCTCAGTGAGTTCTACCAGAAAATCATGTAATCACAGCTTTTAACAGATGAAGTTTGTCCGACCACTGACATGACAGTGGCAATCTTTTTGAATGGAGTTAGGTAAGTAAGGTAAAACTAAACGCCCCTAATGCCATCTGATGACAAAACCAGCATTAACTTTTTGACCAATCCAATATATAATATGTTACTAAATCACAGATGGGTTTGTATGTATGATGGTGGGTGTTTAAGTACAATATAAGTATATACATGCATGAATATATGTGCATATTGGAGTGACTGTGTGTACGTATATATATATTCATATAAATAACATACATACATACACACATGTGCAGCATGTATATAAAGTGGGAATAAGTATATAAAATGTGTTTGTGTGTCCATATAAACATGCACACTCGTATGTATGTATGTATGTATGTATGTGTGTGTGTGTGTGTGTATATATATGTGTGTGTGTGTGTGTGTGTGTGAGTAATATATACATATACACTAACCAGTATGCACATATACATATTTGTACTCATTCATTTGCCCCGTGCAAGCATCACTCTCTCTCTCTCTCTCTCTCTCCTTTATATTTGTTTTATAGCATGTGTGTGTCAGTTTTGACTGTTCAGAAACCAACAGCTGACATCACCCTCCAGCCCCTCTAGCAGTCACTACTTTTATTTACTCATAAAATCTTTAAAATCAAGTAAGTCCAATGTGGCCATTGACTGATAGACAAAGCCTCTCTGTGGATGGACAATAAGGTCTGACGTGGTGCCAACAAGGTTTTTTGGCAATGTGACAGAGTTCATTATTTTTGCTCGGGCCAACATGTTTTAAAACTATTGATTTCTTGTTGTATAACCACGTTAGGCCATTGAGTTATTTTTTCCCTTCCTTTTCTTTTTTTAAAAACTATCCAATTACCTCTTTTTTTTTTTTTTTCCATCCTTCCTCCCTCCCTCCTACCCTTGCTGTGATTCTAATACGAATCAATACAAGATTGCAACTGTGTTCACCCTACTATAACTACCACCTTTTCTCTTTACTCCTGCCACCATTTCTATAATTTGTAGATCTGGATATATATCTGCCCATTTCTAGCCTCATTACTTTCATTCTGCAAATCCTACAGTCTTTATTTGATATCATGGCTCATCTGGTAAAGACAAATTTTCTACAAGTTCAAGTGCTTTAAATATTGTTGGCTTGTGTTTAATCTTGTGCATCAGGATTGGTTTCATTATTTCTTTTTCTTCATTTCATCCATTCATTCATTTTTTTATCTGTTGCTCTTGAGGTCAGCTATAGAAGATTTTACTAGCTTATTGCCTTATATAAGATTTACATATATGTACAATTGTCACAATTTTGTTGAAGTGCTTCATCATATTTTATGTGCTCGTGTACACAGGCCAAAAGTGTCTAATTATCCCTAACAATATTTTTTTATTTGAAAGATTGTGTAATCATAGAGCAGTATAAACTGGGAATGCAGATCCAACTTCCTTCAAATCTCCTGATATTTAGACATATCCGCAAGTCTCATCATCATCAGTCTTTTAACATCCGTCATTGGACATAGACCCTCCCCAGATTCTGCCACATTTCTCTATCATGGGCGTTGCAGAACCAGTATTTGTAAATTTGTCTTGTTCCTCTCTCCAACTTGTATTCTACTAGCCTTGGTTTTGCATGTGATCTTTCGAGATCTATGTTGCGAGTTATGATATCCGTCAGTTGTCTGCCAATCTTGTAAAATGACTTGCCCATTTACATTTAAGTTTTTTAATAGATTCTATGATGTCTCGGACTCCCGTTTTCTTCCTGATATACAGTGCAGTCTTGTGATCTCTCCATGTGAGGTTGAGCATGATTCTCATGTTTGCGTTGCATGCTTCTCAGTTTGTAGGTCTGTGATTTGATGAGGTTCCATGTTTCTGCTCCATAAGTGACAATCGGGAGAATATATTGGTTGTATACACTTCTTTTTAGGATTATTGGGATCGTCTTGTTTTTGAAGGTTGAGCTTGCTCTGCCAAAGGCTTGCCATCCTAGAGTGATTCTTTGCTTGATTTCTTCTTCTTTTGTGGGTTTCATAGAGATTTGTTGTCCTAGGTAGATGTAGTGGTCTACATTCCACAGTTTTGCATCTTCAATTTTGACAGTTATGTTCTTATTCTTGATGTGATTGTTGCACTTGACTTTTGTTTTACTGAAGTTCATGTGTAAGCCAACTTTTTTGCTCTCTTCATTTGCTTGTCTTGTAAGATTTTTTTTTTTTTTTTCACATTTTCTGTTTGACTTATTCACACTAAATTCTCAAAGTGAATTATTTTTAAAGAAGCACTTTTTTTTTCTTATTCTAATGATTTGATAGCAAAAGAATGGAGACCATACTGCTTCCTAAATCAAAGATTTCCATTTTTAGCTGTTTGATATTCTGAATTTCATACTGATTACATTCAGTAGGACTTGAACCCATAATCCTCTTTGAATATAACATAATGCTGTAGATATTATAACTTTTCTACCGTTTACTAGATAAGACATTGGAAAATACAATAATAGTATAAGACATACATAAAAGGATGAATTAGATAACAAAATAATTTTCATTTGTTCTTATTCTCAGGGGAGTTAGACACAAGCTTGATGCCTAATCCTCTGTCTATTAATTAATATTTCTATATGATTTCTCACACCTACCTACATATCTATAGTGTGAGTAACGTCATTCTGCTACTATCACACCTTTCAATCTATTAATGATTTTACTCTGATGTAAAAATTCTTTCATGCCTCTTTACATTAAATATAATCGAAAAATCAAACTTTCATTGCAGTTCAAATATTCTTGCCCCAACCCGTATTGACATGAACAACTTTCCCTCTACAGCCAAAGCATTATATATGAATAATCCTAGAAAAAGAGCTAAGCTGAGGACGAATATTCTTTTTTTTTATGAAGAATATTCTTTTTTTTTATGAAGAATATTTTCTTCTGTTGAGTTCTTCAAAATTAACCACAAGATCCTTTTTCATCAAGTAAATATAAATCTGTAAATGAATAAACCACTATTTAAAACAATAGCGCTTTTTCCATTGTTATTAAAATGTTCATGAATATGACCTTTATTCCAAAATTGTAATGATCCATTATGTGATTGCTATACATCCTGATGAAAATATTAAGTGTGTGACTGTATACTGAGTGTAGATGAAGAGATAGAAAACGCATGACTCTTGAAATTCCTCAGCCTTTTTACCCATGTATTGTCATAATCATTTATTGCAGTTTAATTTAACTCAATGTCCATAACAATAACCAAAAAATGAAAATTAAGTACAGTGATTAATTTTTAAAATTGAGTTTCTTGTGATAAGATTATAACTATTTGTTCGGGTTTACTTTCTAAATGTGTTGGTGTTTTTGCTGAATCATTCCTGATAGAGTTGAATGAAGCCTAGGAAATCTGACTTGTTTTTTTTGGTTTGTTTCTTTTTAAATGTTAGGTACAGTTACGAACAAAGAAAATATCCATCATAAATGAAATTGAAACAGGTCTGGTCTGTCAATCAATAGAAACCACGAAGCATAATAAGAATGTGAATGTTCAAATTTTCAGCACTCTAGCTCAATTGGTTTGGCCTGTACACACGATACATACATAGCCAGCCAAATCTGCTTGGAAACTGCAGAAACCTATGTTGACAGTTTTGGTTTTGAATATCTATTTATTCAAATGATATAGAATATTGGACTGGATCTTGTCAGAATATTTCAAAAAAAGATGCTCCGTCAGTTTATATATGAGAGGAAAAAGAATGAAGAAAAAAATTGAGCTTAGTCACAAAAGTTGAAGAATATTTTTTTAAGGAAAAATATTTTATTGCATTTTGGGTGGAATAAAATTGCGAAGTCTCAAAAAACTGCAAAAAACAGGTCCAGATCTCATAAAATCAGGAATACTCTTCTATTCTTATACTGGAAATGTTTCTGCTAATATGTAATGTGTGTATATATATATATATATATATATATATATATATATATATATATATATATATATATATATATATATGTATGTATGTATGTGTAGGATGTTTTTGAAAAAAAAAAAGTGCACACACTTTGATTCTTAAAATTTGATTCTCTTTTTTTTCTTTTTTTTTTTCTCAATGTTGATTCATCATAAGTATTTAAAAAGTTGTAATTATCAAACTTACTTTAATCTGACATACGCTCATAGAGAGGGGGGGTCGAGATTGTATTGCACAAATTTTCATTTTAAGGAATGGCTGCACACTTTGAAAATCAGCATTTTAGGTGGAATAGAATTTTGACATATCTCGAAAGTCTGCAAAAAAAAGTGTTCCAGATCTTGTAAAATTGGGGATAACTCTTCACTTCTTGGCTGAGTTTTGCTTGAAGGTAGCAAAAGCCACTTACAGTTTTATATTTGAGGTTTTAGACTCATCTGCTAGGTATGAAATGTTTCTTGATGTGTTTTTTTTTGTTTTGTTTTGTTTTTTATTCCTCAATGTGTTTAGGAGGAAAAAAAGTAACCCTATGAATGATCTGATATTCCTACATTATTTCCCTTTCTATTTTATTGGAAATATCTTTTACAACTTGTGTTGCAATTCCAAATTCAGGAAACATAATATACAGAGATTCAGCCAACTTCTCAGGTTACACCACAATAACTTATTCAAGCTTACCCAACCCACTGATACATCGGACACACATGCACATACCCATCTAAATATATTCATATGCACTTTGTGTATATGTATGTGCATGCTTGCACACACAAACAGCTATCTTTATGGATTTGTCAATTCTTAGCACACTTTTCATTCTACCTGATATGCACATGAGTACATCTTTATTCAATGGATTATTTGAGGAGATTCACTAAACTTAGTCTGGTATAGGGTCAAGAAATGTGTGTGTGTGTTTTATATATTATGAGTGCAGTTAATTTGTTCCAGAATGTTCCATAGTAATTGAAACTCTTGCTATAATTTAATGTGCTTTTCCTTTCAGCTTACATTGTTATATTTATTTGTACAGCAATACCTTAACCATACTTCATCAAAACCTGTACTTATCAAAATTGTTCTATTGAAAGTATTTCTCTGTGTGTGTGTGTGTGTGTATATATATATATATATATATATATATATATATATATATATATATATATATATATATATAATTGTGTATTTAACAGATTTCAGTGCTCAAGAATCTACACTCTGTGCTGGCTTTCTGAATGGAAAATATCACATTTATAGAGTAAGGGAAGCATGATAATTGAAAGAATTGAATAATAATGAATTCAATTTTAAAATCTAAATTCATGAATATATATAACATTGAGGTACTGAAACATTACATCACCTCTCTAATGTTAAGGTCTTTTAGAAACCTTGAACTGTCATAGGTTTCTTCAGTTTTTAACTGGGTTTGGCTGGCCATGTATGTGTCATGCATACATGCTGTACCCATGGATCTAGAATGCTGGAAATTTAAATATTTTCTCCATTTATGTCGACAAAAAAAAAAATGGGAGGGGGATGTGAGGGCAGGGGGCTAATTACTCCCCTCCACACTATAGTTTGTCTATGTTTTTTATTTTTTATTTATTTTTTTGTTGGTGTTCAATTGACTATGTAGATTTATGCTGAATTGGTCCAGTAGAAAAACATGTGTTTGTGCATCAAACAAAGGAAAAAGGGATTATTAGTTTTAGCTGGAATTAGTTGTGAGGTCCATCAACCAATCATAGTCTCCTTTGTGAAGACTTTTGACCCACTTAACCAACCAGTGTGCTCTTTAAAAGTATCTCTCCCTTCTCATTAGTGGGCTCTTTGAGTGAAGATGTCATGATTGCAGTGGCAGCAGCAGAGAATTTGAATTGTATAGTGGCAGTTGGTAAATGACTCTTGTAGCCTCCAGAGCTCTCCCTTGCAAGTAACTGGCTGATGAGGTTGGGGGGGGATGAGATGAAGCAGCTAGTGGGTTAGTTTCCATACAAAATGGAAGATTAAACAACCAACTATGAATGGTTGCAGAGTTTTAGATACATGATGCTAATCCTTGAAGTATATTGTGGAAATGATCCTCTGGACATTTTTCTAATTTGGTCTGAATTTAAACTCCTTTTTCCCTCTCAAATCTTTGTCCGGCTTCTGCTTTTGCATGTTGTTTTCATTTTTATTCTTCAGAGTCTGTTCTTGTGATTTCAATGAGTTGTTTTATTCAAAATGCTTCTCCTCTGACCTGCATGTATGCTATGATGCAAATAACTTTCCCTCAAATTTTTGTGCCACAAAGGAAACGTGTTTTTCACATTGTTATACTACAGTCCCTTAGTTTGTGTCCAAGAGTGAAAAATTCAGACTTTTTTGGTAATCACCGCCAAACAAAAGGTGAGAAAAGTAACTAATATACTGATCAACCCTTTCCTCCAATTTTTCAATTGATTACCATCAACATTGCAGGCTGCCATACAATGTTGGTCATGGACTGTTTCTATAAAGTAACTAACCGGACATGTTTTTTTTTGTTTGTTTATTTAAACTAACTGGACATGATCCTGCTTGCTCAGAATAGAAAATCTGGAAAAATTCATACCTATATATTTTTGATATAGATAGTACTATCCATAAGGAATTTTTACAAAGGGAATTTCTTTCTCATTTGGTTCTCTATGAACATTTCTATGTCTTGAAAGTGGATAATCATTTATTGTTTTGTTATCCTTGGAGTGTAATTTTCTGCTAATGTATGGTGTGTGTGTGTGTGTGTATATATAATATATATATATGGTGTCCTTGAAAAAGAAGTGATTTTTTTTTTTTTCCTTAGTTCAATCTGGCATAGGCTCACAGAGAGGGGTAGTTGAGATTGTGTTGCACAAACCTTCCTTTTGAGGAATGGCTGCACACTTTGAAAATCAGCATCAGGCTTTCACCTGGGCCCCGCTACCAACCACTGATGGAAAGATAATTGATGCTCAAGTTGGCGTACACCAGCATATATGGTTACCTTTCATGCCAACTAATATAGGCCTTCTATGTCTATCAAGTATCATAGATTGATTGAAACATGAAGAGTAAATATGAATAAAACCATTTTGATTAAATTTTGATTGGATTCAAAGAAGATTAGACTACAGAACGTGTATCTATGTGCATAAGGTTAAGCTCTGAAGTCTTGAATATTAAACCTTGAGCACCAGCCACTGGTGAATGCACCACTACCTCAGCCACTAAACAGACCTATACAAATGACATTTATATTTATATATGTAATGGCTTTGCTTTCCAAAGATTTTTGAGGGGCTTCCATTTCCGTTGCTGGCTGGTAAGGCCTACATGGACAGAAGATTTTTGGCATCTGCTGCAGGAGAAGGTTAGGCATTTAGAGGGAGAACCAATCTGCAACCTGTATCCTCCTCTGAGGATCGTTGATTCCACAAGTCATGAAGATCCTTTTTAAAAGAAGTCCCTTTATCTCTGTTCAACCAGCAAGAGGCCAGTTTGTTGAAAAGGGTCTTTGGTAGACAATTTTTTAACCTCATGAACTTCCCAGTGCAGATGTCTGTTTTGTAGCATAACTATGAGAATGATGTAGAGACAACTCTGATAGAAATGTTTGAGTAGGTATAGTTGGTGCTGGTAGAGTCACAAGGATTTGGCTCCACAAAGAAAGGGTAGATGGCGCAACAGCATTGTAGAGTCTGATTTCTCTGTTCGCTCTGAGGTTCCTATTGCTCCAAACACATTTGTGGAGTCTCTCAAAGACTTTATTTGCCTTTGCCAGTCTATTGTCAACCCCTTGTCCAACTTGTCATCAGATGATATAACACTTCCCAGGTAGATAAAGTCCTGGGCTGTTTCCAGTTCTGTCAGTTATGATTTTTTTAAAAATTTTTCCATTGAGCATCCTGTAGGTTCAAATTTTCATAAAACTGATAGTGTTATACTAGTTATCTAATAAATGGTCTTCTCAGTTAAGGGCAAGAATATAATCTATAGAAGACAGTAATGCTGACCAGCAAAAGATGAGAAGGTATTAATCCAGGCTTCATTTCATATCTCACTATAGAAGATACATTTCTGCATGTTGATGCAAAAGCATCTTTCTGTCAAGCTAGAAAAATACAGATATTGGTTTAGTATTGATTTTTAGGTGTTCAGGAAACTTCTATTTGATTTCTAAGATTCAGTTTTGATATGATCTTTTTTTTTCTTCTTCCCTTCGGCTGTTTGTGAAGGAGTTGGTGTCCTAACAATTGTTATTACATTTTTTCAGGTTTTGGAAAATAAGCTGATTGCTGTGACAGGCTGTCAGTCTTGCTAAACCAAGCCTGCCTGCATATCTATAAGAATCAATTGGTGTGTGCTTACAAGTTGCCCATACTTATTCTTCAAAATATATTGCCTTTCAACCAAGCTTTATATCATTTATGTTTCTCTTTCTCTTTCTGATTGTCTCTCTGTCTCTCTCTCTTTCTGATTGTCTCTCTGTCTCTCTCTCTTTCTGATTGTCTCTCTGTCTCTCTCTCTTTCTGATTGTCTCTCTGTCTCTCTCTCTTTCTGATTGTCTCTCTCTCTTTCTGATTGTCTCTCTGTCTCTCTCTCTTTCTGATTGTCTCTCTGTCTCTCTCTCTCTTTCTGATTGTCTCTCTGTCTCTCTCTCTTTCTGATTGTCTCTCTGTCTCTCTCTCTTTCTGATTGTCTCTCTGTCTCTCTCTCTTTCTGATTGTCTCTCTGTCTCTCTCTCTTTCTGATTGTCTCTCTGTCTCTCTCTCTTTCTGATTGTCTCTCTGTCTCTCTCTCTTTCTGATTGTCTCTCTGTCTCTCTCTCTTTCTGATTGTCTCTCTGTCTCTCTCTCTTTCTGATTGTCTCTCTGTCTCTCTCTCTTTCTGATTGTCTCTCTGTCTCTCTGTCTTTCTGATTGTCTCTCTCTCTCTTTCTGATTGTCTCTCTCTGTCTTTCTGATTGTCTCTCTCTCTCTTTCTGATTGTCTCTCTCTCTCTTTCTGATTGTCTCTCTCTCTCTTTCTGATTGTCTCTCTCTCTCTTTCTGATTGTCTCTCTCTGTCTTTCTGATTGTCTCTCTCTCTCTTTCTGATTGTCTCTCTCTCTCTTTCTGATTGTCTCTCTCTCTTTCTGATTGTCTCTCTCTCTCTCTCTTTCTGATTGTCTCTCTCTCTCTCTCTTTCTGATTGTCTCTCTCTCTCTCTCTTTCTGATTGTCTCTCTCTCTCTCTCTTTCTGATTGTCTCTCTGTCTCTCTCTCTTTCTGATTGTCTCTCTGTCTCTCTCTCTTTCTGATTGTCTCTCTCTCTCTCTGTCTTTCTGATTGTCTCTCTCTCTCTCTGTCTTTCTGATTGTCCCTCTCTGTGATTGTCCCTCTCTTTCTCTCTCTGATTGTCCATCCCCTCTGTTATTACCCTTGTCCCTCTCACTGTCATTTGCTTAAGAAATTAAAACTCATTTTTGACATAGAGAAATTACACGTGTTAAACTTTTGCAGCCACAAGACTTTATTAACCATTATGCTTTTCTTTTGTAATGTAAATTTGAGGCAGTCATAGAAGTTTGAAGCTCAACTTCTGTGTGTGCTTCATAGAAGCTGAGTGTTATTTAAATTTGTATCATGTGAAAGAGTGGCCCTTTCCAATTCCAATGCTGAGCAGGAAATATTTGAATTGATGAATTTTCCTGATAACTTGTGTAACCATGTCGACAAGTGGTGATTCATAATACTGCTTTCTCTTCTCAATCTTTGCTTGTGTAAGCATTTCCTTTTCGCGATATGATTCTTTCTGTTTTTCACTCCTTTATTTTTCTTTTCTCTCTGCTTCTATCGTTGTTTTATTTTGTTAATTTATTTATTGTTTCTCGTTTTTTTTTCTTCTTTTTTTTTTTTTTTTTTTTAAATCTTTTCTCCTTTCTCTATGTTCACTTTTTCTTGTATCTGCATAACATGTCTTCTTGAATTCCAATGTTCTTTTGGTCTTTCTCTCATTCATTTTACATCTTTCTCTTTGATTTATGTCCTTTTCTTTTCCACGTTCCTGTTTTTGTTTGTCTTTTTTTCATTCTCTCTGTCTGTTTATCTATCTATCTATCTATCCTTTCTGCTTTTCTGTCTCTCTTTCTGCTTTTCTGTCTCTCTTTCTGCTTTTCTGTCTCTCTTTCTGCTTTTCTGTCTCTCTTTCTGCTTTTCTGTCTCTCTTTCTGCTCTTCCATCTCTCTTTCTGCTCTTCCGTCTCTCTTTCTGCTCTTCCGTCTCTCTTTCTGCTCTTCCGTCTCTCTTTCTGCTCTTCCGTCTCTCTTTCTGCTCTTCCGTCTCTCTTTCTGCTCTTCCGTCTCTCTTTCTGCTCTTCCGTCTCTCTTTCTGCTCTTCCGTCTCTCTTTCTGCTCTTCCGTCTCTCTTTCTGTATCCCTGATGCTGGAATTTTCACTCACATTCTCTGTTCCCTTTACTTAGCCATATACCCATTATCTCTCATTCCTTCACCAAAAGACAGAAGAAATCCTTGATTCATTAAGCATCCAATCATGCAGGCTACCTTTGTATTCACAAGCACTCTTTTGTGTTTGGAGGGAAGAAATGAGGTTGCAATGACTTACAATAAATGAGCCAAAGAGGAATGAGAGAAAAATACAAAAAAAGATTTTCAAGTTGAAGGATTATATGTGTGTGTCCATGTAGTAAATTCATAACAAAGATCACTAAATGGTTTATATTACTCATTGGCAGATCAATACTTATCGACAATTTTTCTGGGATGCGTTTCAACGATACGAATATATTTTAAATGTCTATTTTGATGTTTCTTCCTAGCTTAGCTCAGAATTTTATTTGTTTCCAATGAAGTCCTGTTTAGCAGCTCAATGATGCTAGCATAGAACCACAAATTATGAGGTTTTCTTAAATTTGGAATAGTTATTGCTGTAAAACAATTAGTAGTTGCAAGAAATCAATTTTAATGGCTAGATGTGTTGTATTGAATGTTTAGATTTATTTTCCTAATTTCTCAACCTCTCTGGCTCAAGATCTCAGTAATAGAACATTTACCTTTTTGTATGTTTTGGATTTTCCCTCTTTCTTTCATGTTGGAAGAGGAGAGTTCATTCCAATTTTTGTTTGGATCATCCAATCTCTTCTTTGGTGCTGATTCAGTGTTTTGTCCGTTTCATTCAACAGCCTTCTTCAAGTGTGAAATGTATTATAAAATGTTTTTTGTATTTTGCTTTGCACCATTAGAGAAAGAGACCAATAAAAAGACTCTTTCACGGATATTACATGTAACATCCAAAGGAATCCATAGAATGAATAATCCGGAACGTTGTGTCAACATCTAAGATGGGAAGAAGATTGTCCGAACAAAAATTAGGATCTTAATAGCAATGTTCTATAAGACTAACTTGCAAACCAGTGTTTCATTACAGGTACTAAAAGATATAGGTATTTACTAGGTTCATCTTTTCTCGGTGTGTATATAGATGAATTTCTTGATGGCTTCATTCATTGTCTACGGCTAGAAATCAAACTTAGATGGTTCAAAGGAATACTCTATGGAACTAAACTGAATCTAAATACTTGCAAACTATAATCTTTCTACCATGCTACTTTTTCTTCCTCCTTGTTATGTAGATGTCAGGTCTGGGGCCTTACCACTCGCTCTATACTTGAGAAAATTGAAATGCTACAAAATACAGCAATTAATGATAGTTTTCATGATACTATTGACAAGAAAGACAATGTATTTTCTATAAATCATGTGACACCTTACAATGAGTTCCTAAGAATCTTCAAAGTGAAAGATCGCATAACTTCGAAAAATTGTTCATCAGTTCATTCTTATAACAATTAAAAATTTCTGACAGTTTAAATTTTCTTTTTTAATGTTCAAATAAAAAAATCTATCTATGCTAGAAATTCATCGAACATATAAATGCAGAAAAATATGGTAAAAATTATATTAAATAAGGCAATACTTGCTTGGAACTACTTCATAAATTTTTTTCCAAAAATAAATCTTATGGATATAAGCAAAAACAATCTCAAAATAACCATCAAAAAATATTTCATTGAATCATATCCATGAATTACTGTTCACTCAATATAATTTTATAGTCTGCTCTATGAATATCATTTTTACTGACTGGTTATATCTTATTTTTCATAAGTATTGAAAAGGTGATTTCACTTATTTGAAAAATATGTATATAATACAAGGTACTACTTGTGAGGCAATAAGCATAATTTGCATCCTCCCAACCATCATATACAAAAAAATGATGAAAAATTGTATATTTGATTTGTCATGGTTATTGGTGAAATATCACTATTATCAATAGTAGTGTGTGTAGTATTAGTATAGTAGGAGGAAGACAACAACATTTTATGTGGACCAAAGTCACTAGCAATGACTCATTTAACACTGTTCTGATTACTTATAAAGAATGTGTAGGTCCTTGTTTGATTATCTAGAATGATAGCAAGAGGGCTAAAAGATCAATTTGGGGACCATAAGGTTTTAAGTTCAGCTCTTAAGAGACATATGCCTTCTTACAGGTCAATGTCTGAGTGGTAGTCCATAATGAAAATTTGATTGGTTGTAACTTGGTTTTCTGGTTCAATAGATAATCCACAATGATAAATGAATAGTCAGAGCTCATACATAGTATAGGCTCTACAGCCTGATCATCCATCTCTCTGGATAAAAATCTCCTAACTAATGATCATAGGGTCAAATTCAAGTTAGACAACCTTATATAGCTCCCAGAAGATGAGAAATTTGAAAATGATTATTTTAGTCTTGATAGTTCAAATCTGGACTACTTGACAAGGGCTTTCAAAAAAAATTGACATTTACTAAGCCATTGTATTTAGTTCTGCATTTAAGCTTCAAAGTTTCTCATGTAAGAACCAGACTTGAAATCCTGCTGATCTAATAACATAACCTTTTCTGAATAATATTGTAATATTTTTGGTAATGGTTGACATCAACATTCAAGGCTCTTTTGTTGGCATATCAAGCTGCGTTTTGAGAGAAATGACATGAACACTAGAAAAGAAAATGAAGCACAAGAATTCAGTTCACATTTTTGTTTGATATCCAGAGATTAGATATTATTATACAATGGTTTATTCAGGCTATCATCCTCACCTTTGTTGTATATCAGAAAACTTCAAAAAAGACTATCTCAGGTATAACTGGTAACTGTGAGGGTTTGAATGGAATAGTGCCATAAAGAGGATAAATTGATAGGAAAGGAGTTGGATTTTATGTCTTTAGGAATACATGGCAGAAAACAAAGGATGAAAACATTTTTTAAACCATTGCAAATGAGTCTGATTCTTACTGGATGCTCTACTATTAAGGCTAGACTAGTAAATGTTTGATTTTCCTGTAAAGGACAAAAAATTGGTTTCCGTTCAAAAGTCCCTTAGAGCTACCAGACATGATACATATCCGAGGGAAGCTGAAGAGCACAACATTTGAAATTTTCTTATAATTACAACAAAGATAATAAAGCTCATTCAGAAGAATCATAGAATATTATTCCTGATTTTTTTTCCTTTCTATTGATTTAGCATTTTATGATGAAATCCAATGGCAAAGAGTTGTATGACCACAAATTTTAAAATGGAAAATTTATCTAGAAATTGAGACTGATGCAGGTGTTCTGTAGAGGCTGTATTGAAATTATTTAAGACGGAATTAGATTGATTTTAAATAAATTAAATGCCTAGATGAGTAATTGTATGCCCGTTTTCTGAAAGAGCTAATAATCTTCTGCATACCAGAGTAATGGAAATTTTCTTCTTGCGTTTTACACGAATACAAGTCATCCACAGTTGCTGATCTATGTCTAAAGCCCCCCCCCCCCGTGTAACAATCATAACTAACTTAACAACAGCTGACAAGTCTGATCAGAATGTGTAGCTGTAGCTATGCAATATAGGATTATCTTATAGCAAAATGGAGATTTATGGCTTCTTGGAGACAGGTTTAGTTAATCTCTGCTTACAAGCTAGTAAATCCCTTTCTCTTTGATGGGAAGCACTTGAGGCTGTTATATGGTTCATTAAAAGCTTGCTGCATTCCTGGGCACTGGCGTTTGGTAGCTGATGACAAAGGAAAGGATATAAAGACTGGGACTAATTACAACAGCCAGAAGGAAAGTCGATTTTCCTTTTCAAATGATTCAGTTTGGAACAATGTTTTCTTTACCCATCAAGAACAAGTAAACAAGCTTGGGTACGCTAGGGTCAGACTCCCTTGCCTCATTGAAATCTATAAAGTATACAAAACAGAATTCATTTCTCCGTTCAATATTATTTCATCATTACGTCTCTCATTTCAACTCCTTTATTAGTAGTTCCTGTAGATGGGATTCGCAAACTGTAGCAAAACGAGTCGACCTGAGTTGGGCTTCTGAAATGGGACTTGATTTGTTAGATTTTGTGTACATCACTATGTCATTGTTATTTGTGAATCATGTCACTCGTTTTCCTTGTCATTGTCATCCGTTTTACATACAAAAATTAAGTCAAAACTTAATAGTAAGAGTTTGACAAAAGAAAAAGAGAGAGAACGTCAACACAGCCTAATGGTTAATCAGCCACCAGCCTCAAAAGCAAGGAAGGGTGAAAAACTGGAAAAGTGTACTCAGCCTATTGATTAATCCAGCACTGACTTCAGAAGCGGAAAAGAAAGGAAGGAAAAAAAAATTCACCCCCAGCTGGAATTGATCCCAGGATCTACTGCTTACAAGTCAAATGCATATAAACATTGAAACTCAGTAGTTTTTGACAGGAATAAAAAACAAACAGAATATTTATGTACTCGATTATTATTGATTTTTGCTACTATTTACTTTCAGCTTGAACAATTAAAATGAAAGTAAATAAAAACAATTTTGTTTATGTTGGTGTTTTTTGTGAACTAAACTAAACAATTTCCTATCATTATTTAGTTGTAAATTGGGGGGAGCTGATTTATCTGTAAATTAATCCTATTTCAAATAAGGGAACCCATAATAAGTGTAAATGAGGTAGAGAACGTTTGATCTGTCAAATCAAACTAGAGAAAACTGGTCATTTGAAAAAAAAAAAAACCTACCATATCTCTTCAATGAGCGTTGATCCTCACTATGCCTGTTTTTGACCAATGGCAATCGATTCCAAAATGACATCATCCATCTTTCTAGGTTTCTTTATGTACAGTTTAAATTCTGTGCTGAAATTTCATCTTAAATCTTAACATCCAACTAATCACAATGATAAAGTCCACTTTGTTGGAGTATGACAATATAAACCAAGTTTAGACCAGCTTGGCACGGCTCTACAATATTGGAGCATAAAATGAGAATCTAACACTAACATATTAATCATAGTGCTTATGGCAAGTTAATAACTATTAATGTTGGATATTTACTAATCTTAACTTTCTCTTGCACAGTGGATGCAATAATAATGCACTTAATAAGGACTGAATACATTAATTATGGCCTGCAAGACAAATCTGTCTACCACTGTTATATAACAGCTGTGTGGCTTGCTGTATAGTTGAAATAGTCATGTATTTCTCACGGGTGCCATTGTTTGAACTCAGAGATGGAGAAGGGATTTTAAATCTGATTTTCAAGGTAGGTCCTCCCCATTCGAAAGATTGGTGTGATATGACCTTTCTAACTGTTATTTCTCCACATAAGTTGTCTTTTACCAGCTTAGTAAATATCTATATGACAGGTACTCAATTATGTGTTAATGTTGGCATTAACTATACTTACTCTGGTATAGGGCCAAAATCATGGTGCATTGAGTGATGGAAATAGCTGTTGGAAATTTTGTGCATATATATATATATATATATAATATATATAATATATATATATATATATATCTATATCTATATCTATATATATCTCCTCATGGCTATTCATCAAAGTTGAGGATGATGGTCTACATTCCATTGATCTATTTATGAACTTTTGGGTGACTTATAAGTCCAATCTTACCTTTGAGAACCTTCCACATTCAAGACATTTAGTTCAAGATTGCAGATCTAGATTTGGTTATTTTTGCTTCTTTTCCTCATCTTTTTTTTTTCTTTCTAATTCTGTGCATCTGTTGGCTTCGAAAGTTTCTATCCTTTCTTGAATGATGGTTTGCCAGAGTTTCCTGCTATGATAACAGTTACCCAGTTGTTGATGTCGATTTTGAATCTCTTCATGTTGGCTTTTAAGATGACTTTGAATCTCTTCCACTGCTATAGACATTTATTAATTTGAAATGGTAAACGATTGCAAAATATTTTACATTTGTAATTACTATCACATATAGTAATCTGAAAAAAAAATTGTGAAACTAAACAAT